>PZKB01000080.1:0-126897 GCA_003852855.1 Penicillium sp. MT2 MMC-2018
CCCCTCTCTGCCCTCCCCTCCCGCCCCCCGCCGCCCCCCCCTCCCCGCCCCCCCCCCCCCCCCCCCCCCCCCCCCCCCCCCCCCCCCCCCCCCCCCCCCCCCCCCCCCCCCCCCGGGGGGGGGGGGGGTGGGGGTTTCCAGTGTTGCTCATCACACGTACAGTAGTGTTAACATATTTTACTGCCCAGCTGCGCACACCACCGGGTTATTAGACATTCTAACAGTGTGATAACATGCTACTAAGCTGTGACTAATGACAGACCTTTACATACTGGCTATAGTATAGGGCACGGTCTCTTGGACAATAGTGCGAGGAAAAGAGGAAGCCGGGATAGACCAGTTTAGTATAGCGCTTTTAAGTTCAGCACGCTGCAGTCCCTAGTATTCTACACCGTAGAAGTGGCGTAGCTGAAGGTGGAGGTATTAATCCCGATCAGATCCAATCGTTATCCACGATCATATAATTTAATACTTGAAGTTTGGCATGTTAAATCCGCCGCTAGGTATTTATAGTCCTTCGTGTCTCTTTCATGACCTCTGATGCACAGACTATTACGCTAAGACTCATTCACTCTATCAATCAGTCCATCAATCCATCTTTATCACCGTATCTTGCCTTGCAATCATGCCTAATGTCAGTCAATTTTATAACTTAGGTGCATCTAGTACTTGAGTTGAACCGATTCTTTGGCTAACATAACATTGCTTTCATTAGAAACGTATTATGTTGCAGCTCCAACCGGAGGCATCAGTATCAGAAGTTGAAAGAGAAATTTCTGAGTAAGTACTATAGAAGGGGCTCAAAAGTTTCAATACTGACAATTTCTCAGAACAGTTGAAAAATCAGGCGGAAGACTTTTGCCTGCCCCCCTGATATTTCCTCCAATGATACATTTTACGTAAGTTACGGCCCCTGGTCTTACCTACTATATCGCTACTATAATATTGATGACTTAACTAACATTATTTCCTTATAATATAGAGCATCTCAGGACGTTGCCAAGGAAATTCAAGAAAAGTACGAAATTAGTATTTTGCGAGTTGTGTCTAATGAAGAGGAAGACGAATCATGAATTGGAGGAATAAACGAAAGAGTGAAATGTGACGGAGAATACAATGAGATACTGCCACATTGTACTACCTTGATTGGACGTTTTAAATCCAGCATCGATAGTGTCGACGATCTGTGAATCGGCAAAGCCTCGTCGTAACAACAGATTAGAAAGCTATCTGAATGCGAGCCTACAGTAATACTTCACAGGATCCAACGACAGCTCCAAGAAAGGGGTTAAGGGCAGAAGAAGCCATAATACGTATGGCGTGTTTCGAATGAGGGTTCGAGAAAGAATTTCTGAGGAAATGGTGAAAACTGATCTCGATCCGTGCTGTATAAGATTCTACGTAGTGTAGATTTTTCTTATTATATTTTTCTTTGGCCCGGAATGAAGCCTTAGAGAGTCCCAGGCCCCGTCTTCAATGGTCTTGTTAAGCTTCTTGAACAATGTGTCCGACGGATACCCGTATAAAATGATAAATTATTTCATTATACAAGGAGTTCTATATTTAATAGTACATTAAGTTTTACATGTAAAATACGTGTATGTAAAATCGGCGGGCTGGCCCGCGAGGTGAGAGGTAAGGCAAGTTGAGTGGAGTACACAGTACAGCTGCAAAAAGTGCATGAGGGGCATCTATACCTGCCTAATGCAACTGTTTCACAGCCAGCCACAGTCCTACCTGATCTGCACTCTGAGATCATAAGTCAGCCAGTGGGGACTGCAGTTTGATTCAGTGGATTTCCTTTCTTCGGCAACGATCGCCGTCGGAATCGTTGTCCATGACGCTGATGGCTTCAGAGGTAACTCTCAACTACGCTGCAGTAGCTCTTCAGACGGACGGGATCTGTTTCCATCTCTGATTGGGAGGAGGTAGAAAATATCATTTAGCTTTGTAACTTGCAATTTTGGTCTTGATGTCACAAATGAAGAGGTATCTACGGCTGATCCCGATGTCGCTTATTCTGCTCTTGAGGATCTCCAGCCACTACGTAGAGGCCCCGTTTTGATTTGCTCCAAACAGCGCAAACTCGGCTGAAGTCCGCATAAGCTTGTTCCCGCGCCAGTCCAGCTCCAGTTGCGATCAGCATGTAATAGACACAACCAATTTCAGTGCTCCTTTATACGTATCTAGCAATGCACGTAGAACCATCTGACAAGAACGATTCGACAATCGCTGTTATTTGCCAACAAAACCGAACGGTCTCAAAAAGCTCTTACTATCCTCTGCTCCTCGGGAATAAGCTCCATCCTGAACTCAAACTCGCCATTATTATTCACAAGCCCAGCACTCAGATCTGCAATGGCCTCGAGTTGGTCTTGGCCCTGTAGCGGTGTAATGTAAACGGAGAGCATCGGCCTCGTAGCGAAGCCCTCCTCATCCGCGTCTTCTTCACCCTCTTGAACTGGGATAGGACTGACGTCAAAGCCGATAAATCCATGAAGCCCACTCGTGAAGTTTGTGCCTCCCCACTCGAGCTGGGCGCCTGTAATGGTTAATACGACAAGTTTACTGGTGGAAGTAATAAGACTGTCACTGGAGGAGCAAGGTCTGTAGTTTTAACTTACAAGGGTAATCGCTCGCTCCAAAAACCTGATCCAGGTCAATCTCAGCCTCAACCCATTCCCCGTCGTCGTTCTGAAGCTCGCCTCGTAAAATAGCTTTATCACATTCTTCGCCATCATCGTCAGTTGTATCGAGAGTGAGGTTTCGGGCTGTGAGGTGGAAGCGCTGTGGCCTCATCTTGGTGGTTTGGGGATGTGTCGATTTTCTTGGGTGCAGGAAAGGGGGAGAGAGAGGGCTAGGTAGGTTAGCTTCATCCTATATATACTCGGTGCGGGGAGCCAAAGACTCGTTCAGCTGAGGGGTTCGACAGGTCCATTCATGAGATTCCATGAGATGAACCAAGAGCTTGAAGTGGTGACGTGTGCTGTCTTCTAAATGTACGCATCCCCGACTTCCCTCTTCAATTCCCTTCGAAGCTCCTTCAATCTCCGGCAGTCCACCAGGACGTGTGTTTACAGTGGATTTCCAAAGCAGACTCCCTGGTGGACGACTTGTTCCTCGGCTCGTACCCAAGCCCCCCTAAATCCCAATTAGCCAAGTTGTAATCAATGCCTTTCCTCTGTAAAGATACTGTAGATCATTTTTGTTCCATTGACTATAACGAACGCATTACGTATAATATTGTAAATTACACGAAACTCCTATACGCTCTTATCTCAGTGTCCCTCTATAGTGCATTATTAGTTTAACGGTATAAAAAATTGCGCGTTATAGTCTGTCCGATAACTTAGAATAGATAAAGCTCTATTCGGGGAGGCGTAGAGTACATTTCTACTCAGGTGTGCTAATTCCCTAAGCTCCAGCATTCCTTCCTTGTAACACCTAAGTAGGCATACCTTTTCCCTTCGGATTTCCTCCTATCACTTCCTTAATATATCCGCAGCATCCTTGTAAGTTACTAAGGCACGAATAGGCACCTTCAAGTCTAGTTGCTAAATACGAGAGCCAAGAAGACTCGATACGAATAGGAGATCTGAGCGTATATGTCCATCCGGAAGAGGACGCTCCCGAATCTGTTTTTGCCGCGTCATCATATGACCTGACCCTCTGCCAGGGTCCAATGTACCACCTTCTCAAAGAGTCTGAACGCTCCAAGGTCCTTTGTACCTGCACCGTCCTACTCCGTCCTGGAGAATTCCTTCTCGTGGCATTTGTCACTCAGTACGCGCATTTAAGAGATATTGCTCAATGGGACCCTGCTCGTCTTGCGATGGAGTACGACGGCTTCTACAGAGAGTATCTCTTATCGGCCAAATATACAAGAAACCTATCTCGTGGAATGCACCATACGCATGTGAGTGGGGTTAGGGAGAATTTTAGAACAGTTGATGGGCTCTGCGTAGCTCAGCATGCGGTGGGAATTCCCTTAAACAGGATTGTACCTTGCGAGGGATTTCTGGGTGGAGGGCTATCCTCAAATCTTGTGACCCTGTCACAAAAAGACTACGAGCTTTGGGTGGATGTAGTGATGCAATTTACGGGTGATGAAGCATTACTGGGAAATGCGGACCATTTGCTGGCAGTCGTCCAGAAAAAACAATAGGCTTCACAATTGGAACAAGCCAGTAAGCCCGATTACTATACTGTATAGATACAGATAAATTAGAGGCATAATATCATGAATATATATAGTATTCGAGTTGGAGGTGCGTGGACGCTTCAAAATTGCCACCAATTTTTACAAATATTTATGATCGTAGGCTTGCTGCAGTCATTGTGATATTTTGTTTACAGTATGTGTGTGTGTGTGTGTGTGTGTAATTCATTTACGCTGACCCCTCGCTAAGCGATATGCAGCATACAACAACTATATATCAATGTACGAACATGTATCTTGTACCACTTCTTAAACGAACTTGGAGCCTCGTTGGGGCCTGCCGTGGTCTCTTAGGAGTGTTCGGAATTGGCTGCATCTCTGCCAGATAGCGCGAGAATGCGGGCAATGCTGAAGCCAGGAATTTGGACAATGACTTTGTTGTGGATATAGGCTTGTTGCAGATTTGACCAGCTGAGCGTTTCCTTGTCTTGGACTCGAGCTGGAACGGTGATGGTTTGTTGTGAAACCGGCGGTGAAGATCTTCTATTGTGAGTATAGGTCCAGTTGAGGGGACGGGTTCTTGGTTTTTAAGAATCGATTGTGGTGAATTTGTGGCGGGGTGCTGTAGGACCGAAGCATAGGTTGGTTGATGGCTTGGCGGTAGGGTAGTGATGGTTGGCGTCGGATAGGGAGGCTGAGGAGGGACGGTTGATGGAGGGAAACGTGATTCTGGGTCGGTTGTAGTGGATAGCGGGTGAACACGGGAGTCGTTAGAGTGTTCCTCTACTACGGGAGGCACGGTTTGCGCTGGTTTGGATTGTGTTTGTGTACTAGCGTCGGTAGTCGTCTTCTTTTATTGTTCGCTCTTCGAGGAAAGTAAGGGGCTAGGGGCTGACTGATGAGGCGGAGGGAGTATATCGGTTGAGGAGGAGAGCGTGTCGGTGGAGTCGAGATGTAGTTTCAGGTCACTGGGGATGACCTTCCATATGCAGTCCGCTCTATGTAGTCGCGGTATCTCTTGGGAAGGTAGGCGCTGGAAGCTGTCCAGGCGTTTGGCTGACTGACACGCAAAGCAGCAAGCCTGGCCGCCACCGGAGAAAGGCTGGTAGTGAAAGCCATTCTTGGCTAGCTGAAGCGGGGTGACGCCACTGAGCACTTGTCCGCGGAATGACAAAGCTCTGGCCGCGATGGTGGAATAGGTAATCGAGATAAAGAATTTCTCCTGGGCGGTACGTTGTGGGGTTGGTGGTTCAGGTGGAGTGGGGGGAGCTGCGAATTTGGAGATAGAGGACGGTCGGCGGAGAGGTGGGAAAGGCTTCCTGCCTGCCCTGGGATCTGGAGGCTGGGGGTTCATCCTTCCAACGAGTTCGCTCCCTTTCGTCGTCTCGTCGTCTCCCGCGTCGGTCGTTCACTACAGTACAGTCACTACAGTACAGTATGTGTGTGTGTGTCATTTACCCTGACCCCTCGTCGAAACGATATGCAGGCTACCACAACTATATAAATCCATGGATGTACATGTATCGTGATGTACATGTATCGTGTACCACTTCTTAGACGAACTTAGAGCCTCGTCGCGGCCTGTCGTCACCCATAGCTATACTCTGTGATAAGCGGCCCAGGTGGCCCGGCTGAGTTGGGAAAATTCAAAACAAGGACAGGACAAGAAAGGCAAGAAAAGCAAACGGAGAGTGATAGAAAATAAAACAGGGGCAAAGCACACTGAAATCATCCATCCATCCAAGACGTTTGATTGTAAATCGAGTGTGTTGAACATTCGTAAGGTGAGGCTCGAGTTGATTTGACTAAATCCGATGTTGTATCGCAGGGCGGTTCAAAAGGAACGTTTGAGGGGGGACGGTCATTTCCGTTGGCCCACGAGATGCGAATAGCGCGATAAGACAAAACCCAGCCTTAGCTATTCCGCAATATCGTCGGCAGGCCAGGCAGAGCCACCAAGGTAGGGGCAGCGTTTCGGTTTGGTTCACGTGTTGGTAACACGATAGGCTGGAACAAGGCCTAGCTACCACTAACATGAGAATGCAGGTATGAGTTTCCAAGTTTTCGATGTTTAGCGAGGCAAGGTGGCGGCGAACACCTTGGCTATATCGTCGTCGACGTTGGTGGTTTGTGCGATACCCCGCGATGGCTCTTGCCCCGCTGAGCACCGTTCTTCCCGTCTCCCCGAGCAGATCTTGGTTTCCCCAAGCGAAGGACCACCATCGCTTGGGTACTCGTCCCCAGCACCGCGTAGAGGTGTCTGCCCATCGCTGGGGTAACTGTACAGTAGTTTTCGAAATCAGTTTGACCTTGTACTCTTTAGACTTGATTCCCGGAGAATAAATCCGAAATACGCTAATTCTGTTTAGGTTCACCGCTCTATTATTTAGGCAGAACTATGCTGGTAATGACTATTACTCTCCACGAGCGTATTGTAATCATCCTGTAATGATACACCGAATCCTGCAGAATCCCTAACTAGATCCTGCGATCTGGGAAGATCGTCCGCCCTCTTTCCGCCTTCCCACTAGTCCTGGATTGCCACTTTCCCCTCATTCTTCCCACGTGTACCACAGCCTTTCGTGTATCGCTGTACGCCCGCCAGTCATCATACAGAAGGCTGCTTACGCCGTAGAGAGCTAATCCTGGTAGGGAAGGATATTTACTTTTTCTCCGTGTATCTTGTTATCTGCGGCGCGTCTCATTCGTACAGTCGTTGCCACTCTAAAACCTAATATGGCGGGGACAAAGGGCGCAAGACGCTTGGATCACTCTGTCGCTGCGGCCCGCTCCATCGGTTCTTCGATTGGAGCCCCATCTACATAGTATGAAACATACACAGTAATTAGCCGTGCGTAAGTGCGGAGTAGCTAGATGACGTCACACCGACCCTTGGCCATGACATCTTCCACAATAATGTGGCTGGCTAAACATGGAGAATCGAAAAGTCGCCTCCATTATACTTTCCCTGCTAGCGCCTCATCCGCTTGCGGCATCACCTCTTTTAAGTCTAGCGTTCTTCGACCCCTCCCATCGGATTTGTCGCGGCCTCCCAGCTCCGTTTTCTTTTCCTCTTCAACCTCAACACTTCTCTTCTATCTTTTCGGCTTATCTGTTAGTAGCCTCCAGTTAAAAAGCACTAAAATGATCATCTACAAGGTTTGTTCCGGTCTGAAGTCTACCCTTCTTCCTATTCTCCACTTACGCCTACTTGAGCGGCAGGCAAAAACCCAGAGGCTGGGGTAGGTGGGAACAAGTAGACATGCGTGCGCCGAATCCATTTGATTTCCTCTCTAAGACTCAAATCGTCTTCGTTCTACTCCGCGGGTTAGTGAACCAAGTCAACAAGCTAATGTTTGCGTATATTTGCATCTCAATAGGACATTACCAGTGCTGGTTATGACGAAATATTGTCGGATACTTTTCCCATTAAGGAAGTTGACGGTGTGATATACGAAGTTGACAGCGCCGTGGTGAATACTGCTGTTGACGATGACAACCCCGGTGCGTATCCTCTTCATCGCTGTAGCTTGCGGAAGCTATCACCTGGAGATGTCCTCGCTCATAATCTCTATAAAAGACAAGGTACCCATAGAAGTCAACAATGTCGCATACGCTTTCAACTACGACGCCATTAGCTTCAATAAAGTCTCCTACGATTCACATCTCAGAGGTACGATAAGGGTCATCCCTGCGTGTCTGAAAGTGCTGGCAGCGACTGCCTAAGACATGACTATTCTAAGAGCTCTCAGCAGGCCATTTTAGAAAGATCCTAGATTCGTTGAAGCAGAGGGGTACTCCCGACGAAGAAATCGAGACCTTCAAGAAGGGAGCTGCAGCTCACAGGAAGAGAATTCTCGATAGCTTTGAAGATTGGGAGTTCTACACGGGCCCTTCCCATGATGGCATGTAAGTTCAATTATATCTGCCATTAATGCGGTGCATTATGCGAGCAGAGAATATAAGGAATTATTATATTAATTACTTTGCATACAGGGCCATTCTGCTCAGATTCCGCGAGGATGGTATAACCCCCTTTCTCACGTACTGGAAGCATGGTCTCGAGGAAATGCATATCTAAGCATCTGTCGAGGGTAAAGAACCCGTTGCTTACGCCCGCAACGAAATGATTCGCCACGTGTCCACTTTTATGTGTAATTTGCTTGTTATTTTCGACTCTTGGGGAATTCGGTCACTCCAACCCCGAATTCCCCCTTCGTAAGGACAACTCAACTTGTCCTCGCGCAGATTCAATCTTGCAGTGTATCTCAATCAATTCATTCATCCTTTTGGGATTGATTCCGCCTTATTCTCATTCGTCAGAGTGTATATGGACAGATACGATTTTCCCACGTCCTGTTAGTTATGAGCCCGACACCACATCGGATTCATCAAATATCATACAATCTTATTGCCTCTGCTATTCGCTCAACGATAAGCTTCCTAAACCACCCTGCTGCCCCAAGTGAAAATCAGAAAATGGGAAACAAATTAAATCCGAGGGCTGCGACTTGCTACTGTGAAATCTCATGCCATGATTCGCCCGTTTGAAATCATCACACTCAAGCCGAATGATTAAAATTATGACTGTATCTTTGAATGCCAAATTTTGCCCCCCGGTCACGCCGCAGCATGAGTGCTGGCGGCAGTTCAGCGTCCAATCGATCACCCAGAGCATCTCCAAATCTTCCAAACTGCAGACGATGACACGAGATCGAGGAGGATAGAGTTATTGGAATGTTATCAGCAGATGGGAGAGCGTGGTGCATGATGCAAGTATGCACATACTCCATCCCTTGGGGCCGGGTACTCGCGCGAGGCGGGAGATTCTGCACGATCTCGAGGTATGGACAAGAGACAACCATGAATGGAGTTCATCAGGAACCACAAAAGGGACCTGAAAGGGACTTCAAAGGGGCGCCCCTGACTGGTCAGCGAGGAAGTGTCAAACTCCCTGGAATCCACTTTGCTTGTTCCCTTTGATTCAATACTGGCGAGGGCTATTATTCTCTCTTTGTTTGAAGAGGAGTTCCCTATACTATTCGCAGCGGATAATACTCGACCTTCAAGAACCATCGTGGTAAGCGTCAACTAGTCTATTGACGATTGACTGTCTTCTGTTGCTTTTGTAGTAGTTTTCGAAATCAGTTCGTAGTACTCTTGCGACTTCATTCACGGAAAATAAATCCGGAATAAGGGGAAAGTGGCAACCCAGGACTGGTGGGAAGGCGGAAAGCGGGCGGACGATCTTGCCAGATCGCCAGTCTAGTTAGGGATTCTACGGGATTCGATGTATCATTACAGGATAATTACAATACGCTCTTGGAAGAGTAATTATCTTTACTAGCATGGTTCTGCCCGAATGATAGAGCGGTGAACCTAAACAGGATTAGCGTATTTCGAAATTATTTTCCGGGAATCAAGTCTAAAGAAAATATGGTCAAACTGATTTCGAAAACTACTGTAATAGCTGATACTACGCCTGTGCGTGATGCAACAGTATACTGTGTGAGTGATGAGTGCTAACACACGAGAGGTTCGCGGCTAGCCTTTTAGGAAAACCCATATTTTTACGCCCGGATGGAAGCAGTCCTTGGCTATTCGTTAGTGTCGCCAACCGTCGTGACTGCTGAGAGTCGATCGGGGAAAAGGGCCTTGGTTGAGATGATGTGAGCCTTAATCTAAGCAGCCGTGCTCAATTGGAGATGATGAGCTGAGCTCCCACCTTCGACGGCCGACTCCCTACGGTCTAAGAGCAAGAAAAGAAAGACGTTGGACTCGTAAACAGCATATCCATTCAAGAATTGTTGGGAATAACCATAGCCTGGGACCTCTGGATAAATATCAGGTGGGTAGCAGCAAGTCTAGACAGAGACTTGAGGTTGGGAATCAGCCATCTCTCTTGCTTGCATGGCAGAAATGCTTCGCCCTTCCTGAGCGCCCCTAGGAAGGTGTTTAATTGGTCACTAGAAAAAGCAGTATCACCTCCAAGCATAAGGCCCACAGCCATGGGCTCAAACGATTGAGAAAAATTAACTAGAGCTGGATAGCGATTGAGGACATAAATGGCCAACGTGTCTACCATTTTATTCTGAAATGCTGTTCTTCTGCCTCTATTCAAAGTCAGCAAATCAATCGTCCCATAGTACCCTGGAGCATGAATGAACATACATTTGATTTGCCAAGTCTTCACTAGCGAGCAAAACCACACCTAGTCCCATGCAAGTAGCGACTTTCCACCAACGCTCGCCCCAGCGGCATTGATCGCTCAAAAAATCACGTTCTGCCTTTTTCGGGATGAATTGAGACCCATGAATAGCCTGTAAGATAGAATCTCTGGCTATCGTGGAAATTGTCCGACCTCGGCGGTTAAGCGGAAGACCGTTTGTTTCACTTTTCTCCAAGTCGTTGACATGGCTTTCGAAATGAATATGGATCCAAATCTGTGCAAGGCGGCGATGTACATCGTCTGGCTTCGAAGTCGAACCAGCAACTGAGTTCAGATACTTCAGATATACCACGCATGCTGTCAGAGATGAATTCAAGTCGTAAGAGTCAAGGCTGGGTAAGGCATGCCGGTGACAATTCACTAATAGGGATTTTAACGTAGCAATCGAGCACTTGGATCGTAAACTTGTGACCAAACCGCCACAGCAGTTTTTGACGTCTCGAGCTTGTTTTTGACTTAATGTCTCGCCGGTTGCAATTTGACATATTTCTTGAACGCAGCCAATGTACTGATCTGCATGGGCCCAATTATTGATTGGCTTGGCATTGTGGGAGGCCTCTCTTTCGATATCTTGTACTTTCAAAAACTCAAAATTTGGTGGAGTGAGAAATGTTCTCTGGGTATGATTTGCGGAGCCCAAAGCACCACTGGGCTTTGGAGCTTTGAGTTCATGTCCTCTGTTCACGAGAGGAGGATTTTCTATGCTTTTGCATTTCACAGAGGCATATACACCTGGACTTGGTGTTCGGAGATTTGTCGTCATAGGCTCTTTTGTTGAGTCAAGGGACTGCATCATCTGCAAATTCTCATCTGATGGCAGAGAGAATTCTGGCCACTCAGAATGGAGCTGAGGGCTATGCTGTAGTAACAGCTGACTCGGATTTGTTTCATCGCGGAGTGCCTCTGGTGTGAGCCAAGCATCCCAATCAACAGGGTCGCGATCTGGAATATCAAGTGCAGGGGCCTCGTAAGAGACTAAAATTTCTGGGTCAAACAATACCATTGTCCTTATGCTGGGCAGGTTCAGTAGCAAAAAAATCCAATGGTGAAGTGCCAGCAGTGGCTTCAGGGAGGAGCATCTAAATAACTGATGATTCCTCAGATCTAGCAATAAAGTGTGAGTGAAGAGGAACATATGCTGAATTTGAGGCAGCCGGTTTAATAAATGAAGGTAATGACCAGTCAGTAAAATAAAGGAAAAATATTCTTAAGCGCCCTGAAAGGAGCATCTTGAAAGGGGACAATTGCGTGCCGTTTTGGTTGCGACACTCAAAATAGTGTCGCGACCAAAACGGTGATCAGTTGGCCACGGTTTTCCCCACATGGCCCACGGTTTTCCTCACATGGCCACGGTTTTCCTCACATGGCCACGGTTTTCCTCATATGGCCACGGTTTTCCTAACCCGCCCACAATTGTATCGATGAGGTGGAATTTACCGGTCGCAATACAGAAATAAGGCACCTCGGCAATGCAACAGGAAGGTCAACAGTAAAATTGTGGTCAGAATGAAATACACGCTTTCCAAACCGTGATCTTTGCAAACCGTGATCTTTCCAAACCGTGATCTTTTCAAACCGTGATCTTTTCAAACCGTGAGGTGAACCAGGACGAATGGAGTACACTCTGCTTGAAAATCGTGAGGTAAGCCCGGGGTAAGAATAAACAGTAGCTAATCATACACCTATAGAGTGCATGCTATTCCATGGTCCATGGAATGCACTGATGAATCGGATGGCGTGTACGGACGGTGACGGCGAAGAACAGAAAAACGGTGGAAACCGGGAGGGCGGTGAATCAATTCAATGCTGATGGCCAATTGGTCATTTGCTGGGCCCACCCGCCCGTCTCACCACCTCTGGTTCTTTCTCGTTATGAAGGTTGAAACTCCGTCTCATACAACCTAACTTTCTGTTCGAGGTATTTTCGAACTATTTCTCTCGAGAGGTCTCGTACGTCATGGGATGCCGATACTAAGAAGTAAGCGTCTATCACGTAATAAATGTATAGGACTTACCCATCACTAAAACCTCACCGCGGGCTTCATGTGTGTTTGCCAGTCGTTTGATGTTTCGCCCGGAAGCCTCTTCTGATATTATCTCATGATATCGAGGCTTTCCATTGAAAACTGTAGCACGGCGATGTTGGCCGAATGGCTTGCCATGTTCTATCATCTGGTTTGATGCCACATAGAAGGACATTTCGAGTATCTTTTTCACATGATCAGCTCGAGGATTTCTGAGCAAGAAGAGTGAACCCACATAGCCATCATCCAAAACATCATCACTTAACAAGCTGTTTAGAAGTGGTTGGGCTGCAACAGCAATATCTGAGAGAATAAGCATCGCATTGGTCTGCGCTTGAACATGCAGGCAGAACTTACCCAGTGTTTGGATTTCCCACGCGAAATGTACCCGACGCACACGTGAGGTACAAGTGTTATATCCATAGAGGAGCTTTTTAAGGTAAGGTATTACTCCTGCTATACCGAAATCGGTCGCAATGGCCAGGACACATTCGTAATCGTCTACAGATGTGCTGACTCCATAGGGCCCCGTAACAAATGCTGTCAAGGATGTATAGCCTTCCAGGGCCGTGCGATAGCGAATGGTCTCAGTGAGCCCTTTTTTAGGTTGAACAAAAAGCTCCAGGACGTCTTGCTTTTCGGGAGACCAAGATGTCACCATGAACGGGTGTGCCTGAGCCCAGGAGAAGAGGCTTGCCGCGGGTATCCAGAGATTTATGTATTGGCCTGCCTGGACACGTAAAGGCCGTGCAAGTGCAACCCTTACTTTTAGCGGTGTCGTCTCTTTGCCCTGTATTGGCATTTGCTGCACCTGATCACATCTGATGGAAGCACGAGGATAGGGCCGTGAAGGGAACACACCATTCCGAACAATAAAAAGAAAGGCTTCGATCAGAAATGCAAGTAGCATTAGGCCAAGCGGTATGTAAACATACAGCCGAGGCAGCAGAGTATCGGATGGCAGATGATGCCATACAAAATATATGCAAGCTGTGGCCAGGGCTTGGTGTAGTCGAAGGAAGGGCTCGTAGAGGAAGCGGCGGAAGACAGGAACGGACAACAATAGATTTACGGCTATCATTACAGCACCCTAACGAAGATCAGCCTTTAAACTCGACAGGGTGGAGAAGAGGGACAAACAATGAACGCGAAGAGATTGGACTTCGCTCGAAGACTCCAGCCCTTCTGCTCAGCTACAAGGGCCATGATGATGTGTAAAGTAAGGAGAAGGCCGGTCATCCAGCCCACGGCCCGATGAATGCGTTTGCACGTCTTCAAAGAAACACCAGTAGCATCTGCAAGAAAGCCTAGATGGTGTGCTAAGAAGAGGAAACTCATGTTGATCACTGAAAGAGTTCCAGCGCGCTCTCTAGCCACTGTTGTCGATGGGGTATTGAAGGCAATAAAGAACACATTTGTTACAATGTAGACAATGTATAACAAGACATCAGCTCGAGTGCAGGGAGAAATCAG
Source organism: Penicillium sp. MT2 MMC-2018 (assembly GCA_003852855.1). Classification (NCBI taxonomy): domain Eukaryota; kingdom Fungi; phylum Ascomycota; class Eurotiomycetes; order Eurotiales; family Aspergillaceae; genus Penicillium; species Penicillium sp. MT2 MMC-2018. The sequence continues at coordinate 13,886 of PZKB01000080.1, forward strand.
CTTGTGGCGACCCCATAGGTATGGATATGTTAAGTGCTTCGTTATGAGGAATGAAAGAACTTTGAGTAGGTTCAGAAACGAAGGGGCTATGCGAATGAGAAAGAGCGTTGTCAGTAAGGAACCCGCTGCAATGGCATAGATTAATGTGAACTCCATTGTCAACCGTGGTTATGGTATCAGAAATCTCCCACTATTGCAAGAAAACCATGCTACTTTATAGTGAATTCCCGCTGTTGCGGATGACCAGTAGGCTGACATAATATATTTACCTCGAAGAAGTGAGGGATGCTCACTACGAGGATGACTCATCTTTGTACTATACCTCTTCAGGTAGCTATCAATCAGTGGTACCACGGTTACTCCTCAGGCACCCGCGTTACTGGTTAAAGCCAGCATCGTCAAGTTGCTCAGAGGACCATACCTCTCCCGAAAGGGTTCATTGCAAGGCTAGACCGTGATTCCTCATCATCAAGATGTCAGTCAAGTCTTCCCGACTCTTCCCAGTCCGGCTGCTAAGCTTTTCCTACTATATCTATATCCGAGCTGTTTCCTACTGTATCTTTTGTAGACTACAAGTAACAATTGCTTTAAATGCGGCCTTTTTGATATCCTTGTTGGCTTCGCAAGTACTGTACAATATTGGACATGTCAAAGCAACGCAACATTCTTTATTCCCAGTATTCTATGGAGGAAACCCTAAGTCAAGGGTAATACTGTGATGTGAAGAGCCGATTGTGGTTCCTTATTCTTTGGCTTTCTTTAGATCGCGATCTGTCATCACAGTCGGAGTCGGGTAATGGGAGCTCTGACAAGTCAGAGTTCATTCTGATGGATAGTGCCATTTGTGTTTACATACCAATTGCAGAGGAAGAAAAGCCCAAAAGCCCGAAGTATCCGCCGACAAAATATGTATCTGACCGGTCTCACGCATGCGAATAACTACGCATACATCCGCATCACACATCTTGCTATATTCAGACGCCTTTTTCATCATGTTTATCTTGCGACGGTACTGCCTTTGACGAATCAATTTTCTTGTAGAGGGTTTATTGGATTGGGCTCTTTCTAAAGCAGCCATTGGAAGTTGATGTCTTGCTCTTTGAGATTTCTTGGATGGAACAGAAGTCAGATGGTGGGCTGAGAATGGCGTCTTTAAAGGCTGCTTGAAAGGAGAAGCTCAATAAAAGAGGCCCTTAAATTCAAATGCGAAAACCTGAATATTTTTACCCCATATACGGAAAAGAAAGACATGGTTTTCCTCACAAAAAGATACCGTGGTCTTTTGTTGATTCACGTTATGAAGATGAAAATGTCACGTTAACCGCCCTCATAAACTGCCGTCACGATGTGGGCCGCAAGATTATTTCACAAATGGGGGTGGGCAACAAAATCTTTCTGAAAAAATTGGTTGAATAAAGAATATTCCAAGGCTTTTCACTTATTGACCGTAGTAGACTGGTAAAACAGCGTGGTAGTTTAAATGCGGTTTCAGTTCAATCGCCCCTATACTGTTGTGAATAGATGGTAAAGGCTGCGAGACCCCAAAAGAGTGTTGGCATCAAACGGCCCTGATTGGCTAACTCGGGGCTCTCGCCCTTATGGTTGTGGAAACGAGACACCAAAAGAGTGTCGCGGAGGATACGTAAATGAACTAGTCCATTTTTCTGCCCAATATAATTATGGGGATCAACAACGTGGAATGCTGCATTTCTCTGTCCTTTGAAAGTGGTGAAAAACACTGGATGGTGGGCAATAGAAAGATCTGGTTTCCGTTGCAAACTGTGTACAGTAATACTGACTTGAGTACGGAACACAGAGTGGAAAAAGAAATGACATGGCTACAAAGCACCCCAAAGTTCTGAGACCGCCAAAGTACAGCTACCTACCGCCTTCTTATTATGAATATACCGCCCACTAATAATAACCTATCAGTGGTGCAGTCACTATTCGCCGGCAGAATAATTAGTCATACTTGGACGGTCTCGGACTTTTGCGGTGCCATTGTAAAACAAAGGTCCCCGACCGTCTGAAGTAGGGTAAACTTATCAATGGTAGAACGCCAAAAGAGTTTGACCCGTTGAGCGGCGTTCAAAGCGCCATAATCTACATCTCGAATCAAACAGTGCGCACGGTGAACTTCACTCAAGTGCCTAGCATGCCCGAATAAACTGATGCGGCCAGAAATAAAATTAACAAACTATGGTTACTGTATACTGTATATTCACCATAACGCAGATGTGAGGAAAGAAAGTTTTATTGGGGCTAGTGAAAGTGTGACCAAACTTGACGAAGGTTGACGTTTCAAGACGGAGTATAAGAATATCAGGACCTTTGTTTTAATGTACTGTTAATTCTGGACGCCAGTAACACAGATTCTGGCCCCCTCAACTTGAACTGAGAACAAAAAAGCATTCAAACGAGGCTGCAGTAGACCATCCCTGCCAAACGGTGGAGGCGGCGGGACGCCAAAAGAGTGTCGCAGAGACTACATAGCGCAAGCGACCATTCCTTTAGGCAAAACAGAGCAAAATGTGGTACCCGCTCTTTTTGTACAACTGGGTAGACAGCGTTTATAGCTTCACTATGTTCTTTATGAGTGTTCACGTTTATCATCATTTCATCAACAGATCAAACGTGGCCATTTAAGGTGATCAACTGTAACATTTTGGGATGGTGAATGACGAACACAAATGTGGCTAATAAGTGGCTAGTGGGTATTGAACGTGCCAGTGACCCAGGCCTGCCTCCATGGCCATTTTGACATGTGAACACAAGGTCCCAGTTAGGTAAACATGTCAATACGTAACTACTGTAACTAGTAGAGTGCGCACAGTGAAACCTGAATTTTGGTCAAGTGCATTGCTATGGCCGATTGCAATCGAAAGATAAACTGATGTGGCCAGAAATAAAATTGATGATAACGGTGTACCGTAGAGATAAGTTCAGTTCACCATCAACGCAGAGATTCAACTTACAATAAATACACTCAATGTGAGGAAAAACTTACCAAGGCCAGTGAAACTGTGACCAACCGTTAACAATGGTTGGCGTTTGAAATAGAAGCACAAATATACAGTAGTTTTCGAAATCAGTTAAACCTCCACACTCTTCCGACTTCATTCCCGGAAACTAAATCCGAAACACGCTAACCTAATTTGGTTCACCGCTCCATAATTCTGGCAGAACCATAACCGTAATGAACTTACACCAACAGATGAGTCATCGTAATAATACCCGTAATGTTCCATGGAACAACCCAGAATCTATGGAAAGTTGTGGCGGCCTGGCATGATCGTCAGGCCAGCGCGCCCATTCCTGATTGTCCCCGTTCGTCCTTGCCCCTCGTTTCCTCCCGTATCCGACGCGGCCTTCACACTGCACCACCAGTCATCATACAGAAGGCTGTGCTTATGCTGTAGAGTGCCAATCCTGGTAGGCAAAGTTCCATTGCTTGTGTCATCCTTAACGAGTTTTCATTCGCTGTCAGCCCACAATTGAAACGTGGTTCTACAAATAAGCTCATGTGGTTGATCCAAGGATTACGAATGCTTGTTAGCGACGACGCAGAGCCCGTATCACGTCGACTACACATCCCAATCTATGGATCCTGAAGTATGGGAACACGCTCCAACACCCGGGCACTTCGACAGCCCGTACGCCACTCGATCTATCACAAGCCCCTCCCCGTCCAGCGTACTTAAGACTGGCACCGAGCACACAAGCAAATCTGCCCCCTACTGTCAGATTAATTTAGCTTTCCGAGTGGGAAGAAGGAACAGCCTTCCACGAGGACCCACTAACCCCGTATAGAGTGGCGAGTGACAATCAATAATCGGGAGGTGTCACAGGACACGGAGGATGGTCTAGCCTTGGCTCCTAGCGCCTTCTGGCAATTATCTCTGGAGAAAAAACTAGAGAAAGTTCTTCGACGGAAGACTCCCCGCCACGGTCGGGTGATAGCCGACGACACTATTATCACTGTACTAACAAGCGATCGTACTAAACGCAAACTAAGGAAACGATTCGACGATACCGACATTATTTAGACGGCTATCGAGAAACAGCTTGTCCTGTGGTCAGATATTTTGTTCCGGGATAAGGATCTCACGCTGACGATCAGCTTTAATTACGTAGGTGATCTCCAAGCTACTCTAACCGCTGGTCGGGACGGAGAGAAAAGAGGAAAATCATCGGTTACAAAACGGATGCTCAGCGAACGAGAGGCACAGCTCGATGCCGAGGAAAACACTTCTGGCGAGAAGCCAATCTGGCTTAACGTCTATGATTTAATGCGATGCGACTCGTCAACGTGTTAACATGGGCCGCATTATTGTTGGATGGACCTAATAGGAAAGAAACACTACCCAGTCAGATCTCACCATATAGAACGCCTTATCACTCACGTTGAGAAGGGAAGAGTTTTAGAGAGTCACAAGGACGTGCTGGAAGCCGTACGCGACGAATTATACAGGGAAGAGCAAGAGAGACTCGGGAAAGACAAGCGTAAAGGAGGTCACGCAGTGGGAACAGGAGCACCGTATCCTCCCATCAACATTAATGTCCTGCCCTCACAGTCTACTGTCTACGGGTTAGATGTTTCTACTTCTAATGCAGCGGCTGACTTGACGGCTCAGAGCCCCCTCGAGATTTCAGGTCCCACGGACAGAGCTGTGGAGGAGTACACTGAATGGCTGGTGTCGACCCGTCGATAGGGATACCCCCAAAGCCGCATTCCGGCAAACGGGCGAGGTGATGCTCGAGAACGACCTTAACGTACATAAGGATAAAGGTCCTAATTTCTGCATTGAGAGAGGAATAAAAATAGGCATCGCGTATCGATTTGTGGAAAATATGGGAAAGTGGGTCAAGAATGTAAAGACAGTAGTACCTTTTTATAAAGATTTTTAGACTAGATCCGATTCTTTTACGGACAATAGGCGCTCTGATCGTAATATATTGGTTAGCAGCAATTTTGTGCCAAAAAATGCACCGTTGTTCGGTGTACGTGTTTATATAGGTATATTTAATGTTGGTCAGAAAGGCAGCTTTATTGGGCACTGCGCATCTTATCAGAAGAGAATAACCCCTTCACGTCCCAGAAATTGGCCAGCACCTTTATGCGCCACGGTCAAGCTCGTTGTGTAATGTGAAATCAACGGTTCAGCCTCCTTGACCACCACTACCACCCCCACCAATGCCGCCGCCTCCTTCACTAGGTTCACTGCAAACGTTGAGAATATCGATGAGAAATTTAGTAGGTTAGCTGTGCTTCGCTAGCGCAACAGTATTTGACCTACATTTTGAGTATCGCAACAAAGTGTCAGAGCTTTGCACGAGCTGCCCACTATCAAGCCAGTCAGTGTCTCTACAGGCACGGGAAAATGATAGACGCATGATGACGGCGCATACAGGGGTGCACATCCAATCCCGATATCAACAGTCATCCCCAGTATCTTCACAGGAACCACAAGTTGACAGCATTTCAGCGTCTGCTTTTCATTAGCACATGTAGGAGTAGTTTGTCGCTCGGCAAGCGGTGATGCGAATGCGGCTAACACATTCGTGAGGATCAGAACTAGTCTCATCCCGGTAGACACTATGTACAGTATCATAAACTTTATTTCTGATCATAGTAGTTATATTGGGCTGCTCATTCACTAAATATCCCTAGCTAGCCTGGATCGCCAGGACTTCGCAGCCCTAGAGTTGTTATCGATTAAAGCATGGATTAGTGCCCGTGTTGGCAAATCAGATTCCCAGTTGTTAATTCAAGATGGTCAGTCAGATGGTCAGTAGAACGACGAGGCGATCGTTTTACTAGATTAAGAGACTTAATGCTCTCGACAACAACTCGAACTTAGATCTTTCCTTGGACCTTGATCTGACCACCCACTCGTCAGGGTGTATAGGAATTACTCTATCGTTGTTTCAGTTGAGACCAATTGGTCGGTTGAGCTTTTCCGCAGCCGGTTGCGGTAATAATTCAGTGGTATGACAGAACGGTACTGTATAGAAACTCAGCCACCGACCACACACCCTGAATAAACGGAATTGATTGAGTGCGAGTTGTGCTGTGTCCTAGCCTTGGCCATTACGATTCCATCAAAACTCGTAACCATAGGTCGCGGAGTACTTTTACGTCGCATTTCATCCAGACCCTATATTAGCTTACGAGGTACATAAGAGCTCTCACCAAGTAGACTTCTGATCATCTTGTTATCGTTGATATCTGTCTCCTTTTATTTTTGGAATGCGAGCCGAGTATATTTTGATCTTCAGCTCGATCGCCCACTGGGCTGTCGCAGCCCCCTCACAAATATCGCGCTCGAAAAAAAAACAGGCGATCGATGTGAACGGCTGCTGGTGTTGCGAGATAGCCCTGCAGCCACATGGGAACTTCTACGGCTGCCAGAGTGGGTTGAAGGCTGGTCTCTCGCCTTCCTATCAAGAATGTAGTTACGGCCAGTTGTAGTGGCAGCCCATACGAGCTCTGCTGCACCGCTACCGTCGTAAGCATGATTCTAGTCTTATACCCTTTCGTAGCTCGTACAGGACCTGCCCAGAGTGGCACTGGAGGTGGACGTAATGGAACTGGTGGTGGTGGTAGTGGTGGTAGTGAAAGCACTTTCGTTTCCTTAGCATTACGGATATCGTAACACTATGTATTTTTACTATCTATGGGGTATCTCAACCTTCCCATGATACAGGCATTCTCGAAATCGGCTTGACCACTAAACACTGAGACTCTCTTTCTCGGCCCCACCGCCAAGGCCTTAGCGCAGATCATTTATTGAGCATGCCGCACTTTATTCAGGGCTGCCGTAAATTGCGACTTGTATAGTACAGCGATCTGTAGCCTAGGAATCAAAGCCTACAGTGGCGCCGCAGAAGTCTCCGACCACCCCCCTGACCGCTTGCATACACCGCCTACCTAATATAGCCTAGGAAACCCCATGAACGCGAACAGCGTAGTCGCGCACCGCGTTGTTTATAATATTCTCCTTATACACATACTAATATGCCTCGCACAAGGGCTGGTTTACCGTTGCCTAGTCCTCTAACGCCTAGAGGACCAGTTCCTACTGCTCCTAGGCAACCTACATCTCCTGCTATCGCACAACCAAGACGCAAGAATTGCAAATTAGACGCGAATCTTCGTACCCAAATCGTTACATTGAAAGATGTGGCAAAGTGGTCGTATGGGCAAATTCATAAGAAATACCCTCATATCCCACTCTCGACTATCAAATATACCTGCCTTCAGTCGCGAATTCGCGATAAGGAACAGTCACTAAAGCGATCCGGGCGCCCGAAGATCTTAAACGACGATGACCGCCAAAAGATCCTCCAAAAGATTCACGAAGACCCTCGAGTCTCGTACGATGATTTACTCTCCGAAGTGAATCATAAGTGCAAGAAAGATTCTATCGCGCGATTACTCTCTGTTGAGGGTCTCCGGAAATGGCGAGTTATGAAACGCCCATATCTCAAACCCGAGCACGCTGCTGCACGATTATCTTGGGCTTCACGGTATCAACACTACACTAAAGATGATTTTGACCGAGTCTTCTGGTCTGATGAGTGTTCAGTTGAGCGAGGTATTGGACTTCGTCCAGCGTATAGCTTTATTCGCCCATCCGACCAAGCAGTTCAAGGCGAAGTTCAACCAGTACCACATCGCGGATTCCAAGTTAAACAGATGTTCTGGGCTGCATTCTCTGGGTCGCTTCGTCGCAGTGGCTTAGTAGCTCTTTATGGAGATCCAGAATCACCTCGCCAAGGTGTTAATCGCTTCGTTATTCTTGATTTATATCAACGAATCCTACCAACTCTACTAGTTGATCCGACTTCAATCTTTCAACAAGATAACGCTTCAACACACACTGCACAGATCGTACGCGAATTTGTAGCAAATCTAGGCCGTGAGATTATGATTTGGCCGCCTTACTCACCGGATCTTAATCCAATTGAGAATCTGTGGACCCTACTGAAGCAAAAGATCTATGAAATTCGGCCTGATCTACTATCTATGCCAAATAACGATACTACTCTAGCTATTTTGATTGATACAGCGAAGGAGGCATGGCAGCAGATTGATCTTAGTATATTAGAGAGTCTATCAGAGAGTATGCCGCGTAGAGTGCAGGCTATTATTGCATCAAATGGCTGGTATACTAAATATTAGTTATTGGATCAATTTGATTATGATTATTTGGAGGTTTTAGTGCGGCAGAATTTATGGCAGAAAGTAGGCGGTCGGTAGGGGTGGTCGGAGACTTTTGCGGCGCCACTGTAGGCAGCAACCTTAGAGGAGAGGATACAATACCATACGAAACATATTTTTCAACTGTCCTCAACTAAGTGCGGTCTGCTCAATAAATGATCTGCGCTAAGGCCTTGGCGGTGGGGCCGAGAAAGAGAGTCTCAGTGTTTAGTGGTCAAGCCGATTTCGAGAATGCCTGTATCCATTCTCTCTTCAATCAAATTAACTTGAATTGGTTCCGCTTGATTTCGCCTGCTTGCCTATTCGCCCGCCAGGAGTACTAGTCCATACTTTTCAAGTTGAGAGGTGGTATTTTACCACTAAAGGTTGGCTGATTCAGCGACTACCTACTCCTACGTATGTTTTGGTATGGTAAACCGGGTCAACTAGGAATACCCCTGCTGTAACACGCCATACTAGGCCCTGAGGGTATGAGGCGCCTTCAACAGCGTTCACCTAGTTATTACTTCAATCAATTCGTCAAATTGGTTCCCTCAGTACTAGCACGTACGGGCATCCTGGGCTGGACAAAAGCTTATAAGAATAGTCGATGAAAGCGGCACTAGTTATACTCTCTTCCTCTCCTCCGCCCCCCTGCTCTCTCCGTCATACACTATATCCATTATATTCTAAACTATCCGCTTACACGGCATTATGTCGGAATCCCTGTAGATCATTTACTCGAAAGGCATATTTATTGCTTTATGAGATAAAGCTCTTCGTTCTAGATAATTTCGATGTGGTTATCCCGAAGTCAGCGATCCGTGATGCCCTACGCCCGCAAAGGGTGGTTAAGAAGGCAGCTCCAGCATAAAGCAACAGAGCGCAACCCGAATGGACGTGATGATTGTAGTTAGTAAATTTAGAACGTTAACCGTGGTAACGATTCCCTAGCGTCAATTTCAGGCCGAAAACGGCCCGTCAGACGCTGCTATCGCCTCTTATGGGTTTGTTAAGGTAGCTTACACTTACACTGTGAATAATGACGTTATATTCAGACTTTGATAAGGTCACGAGGAAAGTTTAGACATATCGCCTGATAAATGCTGTCATCGATACACCCACGAGGAAGATTTGAATATAAATTATAGCTAGATTTTCAAGAACGATAAGTCGTCGTGTCGTTATATTAAGTTTCTCAAGTAAAATCCCATTTCTCAAGTAAATTCCATTATAACACTACCGCCAGACAGAGCCTCTTCTTTTAATTTACCCCCGCGCAACCAAGATATGTTCGCTAGGTTGTAAGTTCCAGGGGGCTACCGCAACGATGTCCCGAATCAAAATATCCAATGACAGTGTCATCTCAGCCGAGGCCAAGGGCGAGGTGGGAGCCGCACAAGGGCGCTCCGCCTACGACCAGGCCTGGGAGACTGAGATTTATGATTCCAGATGCTACAGGAAAGAAAGAAAGGCACAGAGATCGTCAAAAGCCTTCTTTGACCACCCCGTCCTCCGCCATTTCGTTCCTATCAACGTGGAGCAGCATGCTCATCCGCCGGAACTGAATAAAGATGCGTCGTCCACATTCGGGTTTGTGGAACCAAGCACAGCAGGAGTGAAACACTTAGCTACGGATAAGGTGATCATCAGTAGTAGTAAGAGCTGGATAGAGGGATTTAATGGACTGCATATGAAAATGAGCACAACGAGCGCCCGTCTCTACATCCGCGTGGGACAGTCGGCGCATGCGGATTCCTTGGGGCAGCGATTTGACCACTACCATCTCAATCGGGCCAACAAGAAAGAAATAACCGCCGTTGATGTTTACGTGACAGAGTTGCACCCCAAAGACCTCGGTAAACCGTGGTTCCCACAACTGGCGCTTGCGTTGGCCAAACTCCGCGTGAAAGTGGATTATATCCGCAAAGGGTCGGAGGACGCAGCCCGTCCGCGCCACCCTCATCGCCACCTAAACATCAGTGCGATCACTGCTGTGGCCATCACGATGAAGATTTTCGGTGATGTCCGCGCCTTCGCGAAAGTTGTCTCGTATGCCCCGGTGATTGTTACCCAGGATTTTCGCGTCTTCGGTATGGGTCAGACGATTGGAACTCAGGCGACTCGGGTGCTGCTTGCGAGCATATTCGACCAGCTGAAAAAGAAATCCTACAGGATGGATGAATCTCCTCTGATTTACGCGGCCGCTGACATTCTTGTGGCGCATATGTCACGACATGAACGGCACGTTCTCCTGCGCACTGGGAATAAGGAAGTGTCGGAGGAGAAGCTACGAATTTTGGTGGATATCGGTAAAGAGAACGTCGATGACCTCAGCAAGTACTGCGAAATGGCTACGTTGCGCGATGGCATCATATACGGAGCAATGCGCAGCTACGTTAATGATGTGGAGGAACACAACGACGCGCATCTTGCGGTCTTGGCTGCCGTAGCGAGTGGGGTTACGGATACGGCCTCCGCCGCCGTTGCCGCATCGCCGGCTGGACCAATCGGCAGTTCCTCTGTCAAGAGCCTTGCCCAGGTCCTTGCAGCGCCGTTCAAGATTGCATTTGGTCGTCGTTACGACAAGGGAGCGCGGGACCGAGAAATTACGAAGCACTTTGCAAGTGCTATTAAGGGTAATGCGAGTCAAGGTTACGTTCCAAAGCTTGGTCGAAAACTGGAATCCGAGAATGATATCGACCGCGCCAAAAAGTACGCCGATAACGCAAGTACAATCAGCGACGAACTGCAAGGACGCGTGTCACCTCTCACGCTTGCTGTATACACACGAAATTGGAGCTAAATTCTAAGTTGCATTCCGTCTTTACACAGAGAAATTATCTGGGACCCTAGCGCTGGGACAATAACGGACCTGGCTATACTGCTTTGAGCTATGATGTGAGTCTGTTACGATATTTCCTTATGAGGCCATACCCAATCTATGCCTCAGGCCGGGGGCCTGATGGGGTTCCGTCGAGACGGTGGCTTTTCGGCGGCTCTGCGGTCCCTACTGTGTTCGTTCCCCTTTGGCGACGGCGGGTCGACCAAGGATTGGTGGTATTTCGATGGGAATTCTACGGCGGAGTCAACTCGCATGCACGACCTCGTGATACCCCTCCTTTATGCTACACCAGGTCGGGTCTCCAGCCAAAGCGGTCTCATATCGGTGCCCGGTCCGGCAGGAAGCCCTCAGGGAGAATGTATGTTAAATAGCTTAAGAATGAGAGACCCCTTGAGGGATCCTCAAGAAACAGTTTTGAACCTAACCCACTGTTGCCTTATTCCTTACCTGACAAACAGGCCACTACCCTGACAAGTAGTACTATTACAGGATCCCAATCTCAGACTACTTAGCAGGAAGTGGTGAACGTCTCGTCTCAATTTGTACCCTTTTAGTCTAACTTGGAAATTTGTGAACGGTGAACGGTGAACAGAGCCTTCAGTTATGATTTGCCAGTCCTAGATTCAGCGGGTGACCAAACCGATCGATCTTGGCGATTGGGGATGGAGATGACAAACAGCTAACGTGTGTATGGCAGTTTCGTGTAAAATACGTCCCTCGCGGTTTTATAATTGTATTCTAAATTACATAGACTATTATAGAAAGCGGTCTGAAATAACCCCTGAAAAATCTAATCCAATCAGAGCTCATACATGACGGATTTATTTTCCGGGAATGAAGTAACAAGAGTGTAGAGGTTTAACTGATTTCGAAAACTACTGTATCAGGATTTCTGTTTAAGTTAACTGCCGTTTCTCAACGCAGCGAAAAGAGACTGATATGGCCGGAATGGACAAATAGTACAGATATGAAATCTGATCACCCGTTGACGAAGAGGTTTCACAGATTTTGGTCAACGAAAGGAAATGGTGGGATTGTCAACGAACTTCCAACGCACTCTGCTGTTCAAAAATGGTACAGGGATAGGTGAAGCCAGTGACCCAATAGAAACGCAGCGTGCTTTGCAACAGAAGGAAACTGTAAAGGTTATCGTTGAAGTTCAACACACTTTGTTCAAAAGAGGCATCTAGGTGTGGTGAAATGATTGGCTACGTAAGAAAGCGTCCCCACAACAGATATAGGTCACGTGCGTTTGGTATTATCTTGAAGCCCCCAGGCCAGATCGGCTGCGACCAGAAATTTTTTTCAACCTACAATCTTTGCTCTATCCCGAGCAATCGGGCTAGGCTGGAAATTCCGGGTCCATGTTCCTCCTCACCCCAACGACTATGCTCAGTGTCCTCCTGTAGACCGAGCCATTCCATCTCTACATTCCGTACCATATAAGCCTTGCTCTTAGGCTTGCTCGGTTCCATGGACTTTACAGATTTAAGGTGAACTCGAAACATGGTTGATGACGCCACCGGGATCTGAATGCAGTAAGAGAATTGCCGAGGAAAGGACGCATATACTCAAGCAGATATTACGTTTTCTGTATCTCTTTCCTTAGTATGGGGGCGCTGAGCATAGTCGTGAGGATGAGCAGGAGGATTATATCCCCGGGTCTCCGGTCTAGCCCGATTGCTCGGGATAGAGCGGAGGTAGTACGTAGGGTAGGTTGAAAAAAAATTTCTGGTCCCAAATGACCTGGCCTGGGGGCTTCCAGGTAATACCAAATGCACGTGACCTGGACCCGTTTGGGGACGTTTTCTTAGGTTGCCACTTATTCCACCCAAACTAGATGTCACTTTTGAACAACAGTGTGTTGAAACTGCGATAACAATTTCATCGTTTGCGCATGGTGCAACACCAAGACATGTTGATTCTTTTCAAGGCTGATCAGATTCCGTCTCTGGTCTATATTTTATCCATTTTTTTTATTTCTGTTGCGTCTGGAATTGACAGTACAGTTACACAAAGGTCCTAATATTCTTTGCACTCCATCTTAGACGCCAGCCTTCGTCAAGCTCGGCCACAGTTTCATTATACCCCGTAAAATGCTCACATTGAACTTAAGAATGGGCCTCGGAATCTCTGCGTTGATGGTGAACTGTATCCTTTAGCACCCAGTGTTTGCCGGTTTTATTTCCGACCGCATCAGTTTATTTGGGCGTGCAAGGGAAGTTCAGCTTGTGTACAGACTCAATTTCCTACAATGACCATTTTATTGTGTCTCCGTACCTCTACGAAGATCGACCATTTCGTCATATGGCCCTAGGTTCTGGCCAGTTCAAGATGAACCAGCCACCCGCCAGCCACATCTGTTGGTCTTCAGTCACCGTCTCTTAGTTAATTTTATCTTACTGGATCATGTTAAAAATGATCATCCTCGAATAGACACGGTTGAATCTGTCAATGTCTGTCTATGAAATGATGATAGTTACAGTAAACGTGATTAATAATAAAGAGCACAGTAATAGAGAATTGATCAACGCTGCGTATCTAGTTTCTCGAACACCACATATCCTCTGCGATTCTGGGACGTTGTGGTGTCCTACGTGGGGCGGTTATAATAACGTGCTATAGTTATTTGTCTTCATAACGTAAATGACATAATGCCACGGTTATTTTACGAAAATGTTACTTTTCTCCGTCGGGTTTCAGGACTTGGACTTCCGAAGTCGGAATCACCGCTTAAACACTCTCTTCCGTTGGTTCTGCCGGTCCGTACAGTCAATCCATTAAATCACTGCCGTATCGCATTGACTAAAGACAACATCACCCATTTTGTGTACAATTCTTCTGGGTAGCCTGCCGTTAAGAATATGCGTGACCATTCGAGGCATGGGCAAATGTGAAATTACGAGATCTATGTTAGGTAGCAACTTTAAAAATAAATTGAAAAAAATCGCTCGGAGATAGCTTTAAGATCTTTCTCCCCTGAGATTGCTTAGATGAACCCCAAGTTAATCGCGCGCGTCACATAAAGCCCAGCTATCTTTCCTAACGCAATATTCTGCTGCGCCTCATGGATTTGGATAATTCGTCGAGACGCGTACTCTTAGCCAGCCGATATGGGCAAGTGGAAGGTGGATGGAAGGTGGATCTCGTTGAATGATCGCGCTCGGCCATGGGCAGAATAATACCAAATGGAAAAGGAGAGCAGTAAAAGTAAAATATACGTGGTTTAAAAACTACTCAGGTCTTAAGGCTACGGTTTAAATTCTAGTATAGTTTTTAATACTAATATCGTGGTTTTTATACCACTGAGGTTTTAAAACCAAAAAATGGGGAAATCGATTGGATGTTTACCTCAGACGGAAGTTTTCATTCCGTCACCTGCACCCGCGTCAACGGATGGTGGGGTCTTTTGTGGTGGGGATGGAGTTAACCGCAGCACAAAATGGACTAGTGGGCCATAAATGGAATCGACCAAAATACGCGTGTAGTCCAGAGATGTAAATCAGTCAACGTCTTCATAAAAAGATTCAAAAGAATTTGCTCAATGAAAGGAAAATGGTGGAATTGCCATCAAATGTTCAACGAACTTTTAACGTTCAAAAGTGGTTTAGCGTAGCAAAGAGATCTCCTCCACATCAGGCGTAGGCCCGTGCATCTCCTAACACTTTTGGATCCCCCAAGTCTCGAGCTTCTAGAATTATTTAACCTACTTACGAGCACTAAAGTCTCCGTTCTATCCCGAGCGATCGCATGAGATCGGAGAACCCGAGCCGTATAATCGCCATGCTCAGCGGACTACGTAGCTGGTGTTCAGCCCATCTGGAGCCGTTCCTCACATTTCTCATGTATGTGAGTCTTGTCGGCAAGCCTAACAGTTCTCCCGCATAGCGGCATATACTCGAGCTACATAGGCAGATGAATTCATCATCATCATTTACCGGAACTATCGCAAAATCAAGTAGAAAGGTCTTTGTCGTTTGCATTGATCGAATAAAGTTGGGCGCTCTCCTCCACTATAGATCACGTGCGTTGCTAATTGGCTGTCACTCCCCAGGTCGATTGCAGAATTATTTCAACCTTACATCATTGGCCAGGCTTTTGATTTCGGGTTAGAGTTCGATGTGTTATTGTCTGTAGATGAATTGAAGTTAATTATTTTTGCCTACCCGGTTATACGACGGAATGGGGAACCCGCGTTCAACTTTGTTTGTCAAAGAAAAGATCGCTTTCGCTATGTAGTCTGTGTTCCTTGCCAAGGACTGAGCTTGTGGGGTGCGATACCTGGTGCGATATATTGTTAGCTGCTGCGGAACCACCAGAGGAAATACAAAAGGTTGTGAGAAGATATACTGCCGGTCATCAAAATCGCCAAAGATCGATCTCAGCATTTACCACCACCTTCACCTATGGATTGAACCACTACTTTATTGCAGAGACTTCCATTGATACCTTGAATGGATGTGCTGCAGCATCCGCGAGTCGTTTGTATACCGAGTTACGGTGTATAATACGGAACCCTCAAGTGGGTCAATAAGTGACAAAGGCCAATCAAATGCTGGCATAAGGCAACCAATCGATTACAGTGATACCTAAGTTTGGATGTCCTCTTCCAAAGAACCCTTGCAGGCTGAAGGACAGCGAGAATGTCAGTACTGATTGTGCAGAGAGCCTTTACCAACTATGGGCTGGTCTTGGAACGAGCTTTCTCGCCAGCCGATGTGCCTGTGAGCCGAGTGGGTTTGCGAGCTAGAGTTGTGAGAACGGTGAGGAGTGGCAAAATTGGATTGAGATACGAGTATCCTCTGAGGACTACGTGAAGGATCGGAGCCCATTTGGCTAATCAGCCGTATTAGCCGCCAGTTTAGGGGGTCCTTTTGTCGTGTAGCCTCTCCGAACGCAACTGCTGGCCTTCCGGAGCAGCCCGTAACTAAGTTCACAAATGATATGTTGTGATAGAACTGGAACCTGCTTTGACCGCCCAGCGGAGAGGAAATGACAATCCTACGCATCCGCTGGCCCTTACCTGAGTCATAGTGCTAGGTCAGCTGCCTGCCTTGAGAGGCATTGAACCGATCAATAGCGGTGGAAGGACCAGTATAAATGCTTGGTACTGTAAATGAAATCATTCTGGTTGGAGGATCAGAATGGGCAAAAAACTTCTTGGGATAAGGTGGTAACGAGGGGGGAAACGACGTGTTAGGAGCTACACGTGATGCTGATCAGCAAAACAGGGGGGCTAACTGAGAAACCCTGCTATTTGGAAGTGAGTCATCGTTTAATAGTCGACCTGCGCCACTTTCATATTTCAACACTTTTTCGCTTCTTCCTTACCACCCGTCATCATACGCACTCAAGATGCAAAGCTTTCGATGGCTTCAACAAAGCCGATGGACAGTTATTCTCCTTTCGTGACTTTGTCTTTCGGGGTTTCCGAGGTTCGCATTTCAACTTGAGTCTCAGGGGTTTTCAATGCAAAGCTTTGCCGAACACATTCAATGGACATACCACCACCGCCAGAGATTGATGAGCGTGAACGTTGAGTGGGAGGGCTAATCTGGAGGCTGTGCTGCGTCATTCTGTGGTCTTAAAATCCGGCCAAGATGACTAGATCAGCCCAGAACAGCCTTCTGGGATCAAGAGACACAGCCCAAACATCATTGGCCAGCAAATGTCAACAACCCCACCCACCCCGGTGGGGTTGGCTTGTCGATCAGTCTGGTTGAAAGTGCTGGAGCGAAGGAAGAGGCTATAATAAAGATGCAAGCGGTTGGCACATCCTCTCGCCTTGCATTCACCAAACACCATGGACGAGACCACCCGGGGCTTACTAGCCCAGGCTATCCGGGATGCTTTCACGTCGTCCAGCATAGATCATAACGAGGAGTATATTGACTCCTTGATCTCTAAAATCGACAATGACAGTACGTGAGATGCTTGACTTGGCAATAAGTACGCGCGCTTACTGTGATTCCAGTCCTCCAGGCTCATCTCTCAAGTCAAGACGGCAATGCAAGAGAAGCCCCTTTACGAACCGCGGGCTCGGTTTTACAGACGCCTCCAGCTTCGCCACCGAAAGGGCGTGGGTCCTATCGGATTTTGAATGCCCAGAAGAGGGACTATGCAAATCTAGCGGGGGCAGAACCAAGGAAGAGAAGAAAGCGGCAGATTCCACAGCGTTCAGAAAAACGTGCTGATGAGCCTTCGCTCGGCTGTATTGCTGCTGAAGGAACGATCGAGGCGGGTTGTCATAGTACCAATCAAGAGGTAGGCCACCGCTGTCCTCTGAATAAATGGTCCATATCCTTACTTGGGATTGACTTTTCTTTAATCTAGCCCTTGCCTGACGACGGCCATGTGAAAGATTCTCGCCCATTGAATTTCCCGGCCAACGATCTCTCGTCCTATCAGCCAAATACCGCGTTTACAATGAAAGCAATGGCCTCAATATTGTTTGAATGTTTCACGGTTAATTCGGCGATCGCACGTTATGGTCATCGAACCGCCTTGGCCCTAGCAAGGACCGATCCCGATGAGATCCGGAAATATGTCGATAAGCTTGCGGATTATGATTACGAGCAAGCAGTCAGTATCATTCAGAGGGACAATGCTCTGGCAGTGGGCAAGGGCTTGCAAAATCGGTACAACGAAACAATCTTCTGGAAAATCATTCTCAAGGGTGCTGCGCTGATCGATCACACAAAGCTGCCTTCCGCGAAAGGACCAGCCGACGGATTCACTGTAGCGGAAAAAGCTGCGACCAGAAAATTCATGGAAGACGCTGGATACGGCTTAAGTGCCCAAAACCAGCGACACTGTCGCATTTTCTGGCAAAACCTATTCAAAATGCGTGAAGTCGGCATTGAAAAATCGCTCTACTACCGCACCAAGGACTTTGACAGTTACTGCAAGGGATATCCGAAGACGTCAGAAATCTCGCTCGTGGATGCAGTTTTAAAGTGGGAGACCAAATACAGACCTCATATTGAGCAACTGGAAACACGTGCTCTCAGGCTCGGGAAAGGCGACTATGCGCGCCTGTGTGATCTTGAAAACCCCCAGGTTGTAGAGAGGTTGAAAGTTCGGGAGTCGTCTTGGAACAATGCCAGAAATGATTGGGCTTTCCCTAGCGAAGAAGAAAGCTTCAAGGCAAAGGACCTGCTGGTCTTTCCCCCTGATGTCATATGCGCGCCCTTTGGCTGCCAATCAGTGTCAGAATTTGGGACAGATAAGTCCGCGTTCATTTTTCTCCTCCCCAAAGACGACATCTCCTTGTTCGTCTGTTCCATCGTCCCAGTGCGCGAGGGAGACTTTCTGGGCATATTTGCTGGCCACATCCGCTTTTCGCCAGACGTGAGTGTCACTCACGGTATCCGCGGTCCTGTTGAGAATCTGTGGCTAGACTACTCACAGGTCACTGGTACGCTGAATCAAATGCGGGTATCGGAGCCGGGTGGACCCGCAAACGTCTGCCTCGCGTGGGAAGTAATTTCTGATGTTGGGACAGAGAGTCGCACCTCATGGAGAGTTTCTGTGAAAGCCACCAAGTCCATCATGCCGTTTGACCCTCTCGTTCGCGTGGCTGTTCAGCAAGAGCAATACATGTTGCATTCATCCCCCGAGAATGCAAAGAGGGGCTTTCTCGAACCCTGCCAAACTGACTGACATAGGCTTGGGTTACAGTAACGTTTGACTATCTTTGGTGCTGTGTATATTGTGCGTTCTGTAGAAAGAGATGTGCGAGCCAGGAGCCAACCAGCTATAGTATGTATGCCAATTCAACTTCTGTCCCAGCCCACATGTCCAGATCAAATTTCATACTTGAAAAATGACTGCTGTGTAACCCGTGGGGTATCTACACAAGGATCAAGTGATGGTAATGAAGGCCTCTTTTGATATGTGTAATAATCTCTCCAGCGTTTTGAATATATTTCTGAGGGGATCCTTGGTTCTCCTCATGCTCTTTGCCATCAATCCTGTTCAAAACTGCTGATACTGCTAGAGACCTTTCAGGACCAAGCAAGGCGTGTCCATATAAATACCTCGTAGACGTCAGCCGTCCAAGCATTTCTAGCTAAGATTGTATTCTCATAGGATTGGAAAAATGTCAGGATCATCAGTCAGCAACCAGGCGCAGGAAGGCCATTCTGCCGGCGACCAACCTTTATATCCTCCACTACCATCTGTTCAGTCGGATGAGTCGGATAACGAGGGAACGTCTTCCAGGAAAATGACGCCTACGGAAAAACTCAAGATAATAGAGTCAATTCTAAGCGCACCGGATGACGCCAAAAAAATAGAGGAGGCCATCGAGAAAGCTCTGCCCTCAGGTGTGATCTTGAATTTCAGGCAAATCCAAGCAGCTATCCACTCGGACAGATTCCCGGATCCCGTCGAGAAAGACAAAGCGACCAAAGCATTCCAAAGTGAGTATGTTTTTCGCTCAAGAGATTACTGATAACTAACACCTCGAAAAGAACTTGGATTTCTCAGAGATAACGTGGGGGCAAAATCCAGCAAAGTGGACAAAAACAATGCTTTTAACTTCGGAAACGACCCGGATCGCCCACAGCCTCATGTTGAAGGGGAGGTCTCCCCTTACCATGAGGAATCTCATCATAAAGCAACTCCTCATGTGCAAGTACTCCTCAGGGCTCTGGTGGACAACCCTTTGCTTCAACCTCACCAAGCCCCAACATCGGCAGTCAGAGATGCCGTATCCGCGCTGGATAAAATCAACAGCGTGATTAGGGAAGAAAATGCAAAACACGGCCAGGATTCCGACTTGGGCATCATCCGTTATAGCGATTTGCTTGCAAAGTGGCGACCAGTCCTTCTGTTAGAAGATGATAATACAAAGAAAATGTTGCATGAGTCATTATTGGCGTATTGCAAGCAAATGCACTATCCATTGACATGGGCTAATCAACCACCGTCCAGCGAGCCATCCAGAGGCCAGAAGGGAAAACTGCCAGAATCGCAAAGCACTTCAAATGATGTTGCAAATAACGCACAAGACCAGGATGCAAATTTTCAAATGCGAAATCCAGCATTGGATCCAAGTCAACAGCAAACTTACAGTGGTGCAAACGCGGCCGCAGCCATAGTCCCGCAAGGATCAAACCCGCAGCAAACATTCAATATGCAAGGATCCTCTGAGGCAGCGATCCCGCAAGCAGGGTCGCCGCACAATGACATAACACTTCAAGCAGGGAGTGGCCAAAAACGCGTGATAGCCCTCAGACCACGTAAAATACAACGAACTATACAGCCCGGCTTCACACCCTCAGGAGAGAAGATTTTGTTCATGCAATCACTCGGACTAAATGCGCGATTTGTTGTCACTGATAGCGAAGGGAATATACGACTTGTCCCAGGTAGTCAGCCCACTATAGACCTGGCAAAAAGTGCTGGAGTCCGATGTACGCTTCAGGATCCAGCGGAAATTCAGAAGCTCCGTGACCGAGTTCGTTGCGGGGGAGAATACGGGTTGGAATTTGTAGCTATTGGGGAGTGGGACATAACTAGTAATAGGCTTCCCTTTATCGTTGTTGGCTTTTACCACCAGAATGAGAGTGGGAGGCGTGAAGAAGGTATCTCTCGTTCTGCTCTTGCAAAAATATTGGGAACACGCGAAGGAGAGAAGCTGGTCGTTGAGAGCATCGTTGGCAATACCGACATGACTTTGAAAGAAGCTCTGAAGTCTCAGATATCGCCAGGGACTCAGGAGCACTCATCTAACAACGCGCCTCAGCTTCTCCCGTATCGTGAGCAAACTCAGCCGTGGTGGTTCCAACCTAACCCGCAACACTATGGATCGAATGATTTCAATGCCGGCCCTACCCAGCGGCCTTACCCGAGCCACTTTCAACAAGTTGTTCCTCAGCAGTTTCAACAATTCGCTCCCAAGCAGCATTTACAACAGGTTATCCCTCACCAGTATCAACAGCCATTCCCTCACCAGTACCAAGCTGGGCCATTTGCCATGCCACCTCAGCCAATTCTCGATTCCTCGGTGATGAAAAACGGAAACTCCCCGGCTGCAAGTTTGATGGAGGTGGAGGAAGTTTGAGAAATTAAGACTCACTGAGCGTTTGACATCACTAAGCGTTTGACACTACTGATTTTCATACTAGGCTTGAAGCCGGAAATGAACAATCAGCTATGTAACTACAAATAGAAATTAGTCAAATAACAAATGGAATTTTCTAGTATGCTATCGAGAGAATGCTTAGTGGACTGAGGCCTGAGCGGAATATTATAATTAAGCGATGCAGGTCCGTCATATAGGAGGAAGATTAGCTACGACCACAAAGGCTAATAGAGCTTGCAGTGTCGTAGTCGTCTCGTAGAGCCTGGTCAATGCCGTATTTCCTCCGCAATGAAGCGCGACGCAGCTAGTGCTCTTCGGCAAGGCAGGAAACTAGAAGTTTGAGAGGGAACTCGGTGCAGGCATTGCACTTCTGTTCGCTATAATCTTGCCTACTTTTCGACGTTAAGCTCTCAGCGAGGAAGCCATTTCACTTGGCTTACGTACGTTTTTTGCCTTTCCACGAGGTCGTTTGGAAAGACCCCATGATGTCTAGCCCCCAAAGCCTAGAGCATTCAGAAGCGTATTTCGCAAAACAGACGGACAACGGAAGAGGTAAGCCTATTCTCTCCTCATCACAAGGACATTCGCTGACACTAGCTTCGTATTCACTACACTCACCGCGACATCACGAGA
Organism: Penicillium sp. MT2 MMC-2018; assembly: GCA_003852855.1. Taxonomy (NCBI): domain Eukaryota; kingdom Fungi; phylum Ascomycota; class Eurotiomycetes; order Eurotiales; family Aspergillaceae; genus Penicillium; species Penicillium sp. MT2 MMC-2018. The sequence goes on from PZKB01000080.1 coordinate 35,657, forward strand.
CATATCTTATGCAGGGCGCGTTTTTGACTGGGTAACGGAAAGCGGGGCCTTCCGACTGTCGCAATTGAGATAATGATCCTCTACACGGTGACTGTACTTTAATGAATTGCTCCAAGAAGAACTCCAATTCACTGACGAGGCCAGTCTAAGCACCACAATTGAATCGACACACGGAGTACAGTCTGGAACCAGGGACTTAAAAGTCAGCACGAAAGGTCAAAGCGTGTTAGTGCCTGAGGCAGCAAAAAACTCGACCCACAGGGTGAGTAAGCTGGTAAACATCCAGGTGCGCATTCCCTTGTAACAGTTCGTTCCACGTGTCAGACAGCGGCCGCTTTGCTCTGTTGACTTCGATTCCGGGTCATTCGATGATCTGCTGAAACTGCTTTCGACAAGGATGGAAGAAACAATCGCCGAGTTACGACGTCAACTTGAAGAAGAGAGAAAAGCGCGAGAAGACGCAGAGCGCCGAGAAGAGGAAGAGAGACAGGCGCGAGCAGAAGCAGAGTGCCGAGAAGAGGAAGAGAGACAGGCGCGAGAAGAAGCAGAGCGCCGAGAAGAGGAAGAGAGACAGGCGCGAGAAGAAGAGAGACAGGCGCGAGAACAAGAGAGACAGGCGCGAGAAGAGGCAGAAGAGCAACTGCAACCCAACACACTACTACGCCTCCTCGATCGCTGCCACCATTCTCTGTCCCAAGCGATCAAAGTTGAGACGGATGCGACCCTCACGACCCAGGGCGACGCGACCGACCCAGTAAACCGACTCTACCCCAAGCACATCATCCCTTGGCTTGACTTCCCCGAACTACAGGAACAAGTCTGGGGGAAATTCGACCGCACCGCCTTTAGCTCGCGCCCACTATTCCCTTCTAATACCCAAATCGATTATGTCGTTACGAATATCCAGAACGGGCCGATCTATTCGGAAGCGTCACTTCGGAATTTTGAGCGAGACACGGTGGATAACTTTGTCGAAAAGGTCATTAAGGCTTTGCGAGACGATGGACCTCTTCGACGTGAGTTTGGAATCCAAGGCCGAGTCACCTTCTACGATCGCGCAAACCCATCGGAAACCTCGCTGGAGAACAGCCTGGAGCAAATGAACCTTCAGGACGCGCGGACACCCCAACGACCGACGAACACTAGGCATGGAAGAGGCAGAGGAAGGGGGAGAGGAGCGGCGCAGGGACAGAAGAGGGATGGCACTGCACGAAGACGCAATAGGCGTGCCGACCAGTTCTGCGTGCACCTTGTGGCTGATGAACGACAAATACCGGTGTATGCGGTGGAGTTCAAAGCGCCGCACAAGGTGACAATCCCCGAATTAGTGGCGGGTCTACACCAGATGGATCTGGCTCGCGATGTCATCGACCAAGAAGGTGACACATTTGAATTTTATTCCACCCGCCTTGTCGCCGCCGTGGTCACTCAAATATTCTCATACATGATCGACAGTGGAGTTCGATACGGCTACATCTGCACAGGGGAGGCCTTTGTTTTCCTATATATCCCGGAAGATGACCCCACGATTGTTCAATATTTCTTGTGTATTCCGAATCAAGACGTGCAGCCGGACGATGAATTGCGCCTCCACCGGACCGCCATCGGGCAGGTGCTTGCATTCACTCTTCAAGCGCTGGCCGCAGAAGCTCCCTCTCAAGAGTGGCACGATGTGGCACACGACAATCTAACGACCTGGGAGGTCGAATATCTCGACGTGTTGAAGGAAATTCCCGAAACTCTCCGTAAAGATCCGAGGTCCTCGAATTATCGGCCCTCGCATTGGAAGCGAGATCGGAAAGTACACAACACACGCTCTCGCGCTCGCTGTCAGCCAGACGCATCTACACCAAGGAACTCGTCGCCCGAAGGCAGCGGCAGCGATCAAGAATCGCAATCGCCATCCGCCGCCGCAGCGTCGCGTAGCCGATTGAGCCGCAGCCGAGGTAACAACCGTCAATCAACTAAGGGAAGCGAAAGGACACGAGCCGGCCGGGACAAAAAACAGACTTCTCGGAAAGACGGGCATTCTACACGACCATACTGCACTATTGCCTGCATCCGTGGCATGGTCAACCGTGAACATCTGGATAAAAAATGCCCCAACTGGAAACTCCACGGCGGTCAGAGACACTCTATGGGGCCGCAAGAGTTCACACGCCAGCTTCACCGTCAACTTGTCCGAAATCGAGACCTGGGCTTCGAACAATTGCACATCTGTGGTCGAACAGGCTACCTCATGAAAGCCACGCTCCTTTCACGCGGATACACTGTGATCATAAAAGCTACGACTATGGAGAAGCAGCATCGCCTCCAAGCGGAAGTGGACAATTATCACCGTCTCGGGAGCTTGCAAGGACAACACATCCCTGTCTGCCTTGGGGGATTTAAGCCTCGCATTGCATATTGGTACCACGGCGAATTGATGGCCCAGATGATGGTCTTGAGCTGGTCTGGAACGCGGCTTCAGCATGTCATCAATGATCAGAATTCCAGCTTCTTTCGCCAAGAGCGAGAGAAAGCACTGGCTGTGCTCCGGTCGCGCGGAGTTATCCACGGCGACAGTGAGTGGCGTAATATGTTATGGGATGACCTGGGCGGCAGTTTGTTTGTCGTTGACTTGGAGGATGTGAAATGGTTGAAGCGCCCTCGGGCCCTTGAACCCACGTCTGGTAATACACGGCGCAATCATTGCGTCAGAGCAAGGAAATATACGCACGGCTTGAAGAGGGTGGAATTCTGCGATATGGCAGTGCCTTAAGGTTCTCGCTGTTCATTTGAAGACAATGCAAAACATTACGCCACAAATCCTCGATACCTCTTTGTCTGAAACTCTTTGTCTGAAACTGTGTTCTCCACAGGATTGAGCAATGGAATTTTCCACATGACTTTCCCAGGTATGCTGCTAGAGATACATCCCGTCAACCATCCCCTGTCGACCGAACTCCTTCGAAAATTTCTTATTCGATTCCGCAGCTAACTCCAAGTATTTGTAGTTCACCTGGTTGACGTCAGCCTCAGCGAGAGCGTGTGCAATTGCTGCAATGTTTTTGATCTAGTTCACGATTTGTCAGTAAGAGAGCCGTCCAGGGCAGCGCTCAGTCACCTACCTCTCGTCCATTCAGAGCTAGAGACTCCAATCGTCGGAGGTCGTGCTCCTCCACAAGCGCTGGTCCTTGCATCGTACATGCCTTGGACAGAAAAGTCGACCAGAGATCTCTGCGAAACTCTTTCGTCAAGTCTTTATACTTGACGATTAAATGGATCCGACTAAGGATTGCATCATCAAACTGAATACCCCGATTCGAAGTCAAGAATAGGATTCCCTGATAATATTCCAGCTTTCGGAGAAAAATGGTCACCAGGCGATTGTGAGTATCGTGGTAAGATGTACGCTGCTCCATGAACGCATCTGCCTCATCCAAGAGGAGCACGGCTTTGAAGTGCTTGGCGATCTTGAATACGGTTTCAAGTTGTTGCTCAAGCGCATTGGAATCTCCGTGGTCGACAACGAGCTCGCCTGCGGATATCTGGGAAAGTCAGTGAGGCCACAATCAGCGCCACAAATGCAAATGGCTCGTACCGAATAGAGAGGCAGCTTGAAATATTCCGAGGTTGCTTCAACCGTGAACGTCTTTCCGACGCCGGGTGGGCCACTAGCACGGGTTAGGACGAAAACCACAGTATAGTACATAAACAATTCGCCGACATACTCCAGAAGGATGTTGAGTCCTTGGCCTTTTCCATCAATTACATCGTCAAAGGGTACTGTCGGTATCAGGCCTAAGCGGGTTTTTGCCATCGATAAGAGAAGTGTCTTGTTCTCTGGCGGAATTTGCAGGCAGTCAAACGATTCAGGTGCCCAGTTCACGTCCCTAAGAGCACTAACTGCGCACTCCACTGGAATCACATTAGCTGGTCCCCAAAACATTATCAATCGTATCACATACAGAACATTTTCTCCTTGAAGCTGAAACAACAAACTGTTGGACAGGCGGTTAACAAATCGACCTCGCTCAGCTTCTGTGCATCCACACCGTCCCCTCGCATTCTCTCCTTCTCTCGCTCGCGGTCCTCCATGAGCATCGCACCAATGTCAATGATTGCAATGCCATTCTTGTCTTTTACCCCTATATCGCGGAGTGACGGTCGGGAGTAGTTTGGCTGCATTTCATGGAAAAATGCGGCGTCCACCGCCACTCGGCTGTTGATGTTGATTTTGAAAATCTTCCCCTTGTTCACGTAGAATGCACTGCCTTTACAGTGCTGAATGTGCGAGCCAGCCAAATCCCGAAATCTTTGACCTCTCTCGACTAGGTCTTTTCGGACCTCCTCGTGACTCGGATGGTGGCAGAGAGGGTAAGCTTCAAGAGTCGCGACCGGCTTTGACCCTCGGAACTTTGGCACACGCAGAAAGATTCCGGCCTCGCCGAACTTAACTCCGTCATAATCAAGAAATCGGCATTCGAGATTAAACCACGTCTCGTCATTTTGGGATATTTCTTCTCCCGCGTCGAATTTGACACATCGCGGCTCTTTTGTGCCAATGCATGTGGTATAAACATGGCAACCAGGCTTGAAAAGCGCCCAAAGAAGGTCATATGTAATATGACCGTGCTGCAACATTGATTCGAGACGCTGCGAGACAGGACCATATGCCTGCTTGAGGTGTCGGATGAGCAGGCGGAGATGCTCCGTGTGTGCCGAGTTATGATCCGAACTGTTGTCCGTGTTCTCCACACATCTGTCGAGCTCTGGGAGGAAATGGAAAAGGACGTTTTGCTCGATCTAAATCCACGTCAGCGTTCTCGTGTGGAAATAAGACTCTGTCTCAATTACCGATGGCTTGTACTCCATCAGACTAATGGCCTTGACATCGTGCAGAACCATACGCAGGATGTCACGCAGGCCTTCCGATTTGATGTCTATGTACGGCGTCACCTCCTCGGAATTTCGTTCTAATTATACCGTTAGTATGGCCTCTGTCAGCTAGGTAAAGACATTACGTGCCCACACGTTCACGGACAACGAATGCATATTCAGCATAGTCGTCCACACCACCGCTGGTCTCCACCGGTTCGGCGATCTTGTATTTACATGCGTCTTTGTCCCATCTATACACGCGTCAGATACTCTCTGGAAAGGAAAGAGACAGAAGGAAGGGGGGCGATTGGGTCAAAGGGATGGTGACATACGTTTCCTTGACTGTCTTAAATTGGGGTGTAGATGCCCACTTCTCAAACGATTGAAAGTCCTCTGGTGTTGTACAGATGGGATGTTTGAGATCAAACCCGTCTGGCCCAGGAACATTTTCCTGTTCATCCCTTGCAGAAGAAGACTGAGCAGGCTTATTTGCCATGGAAAGTTCAGCTGAAGCACATTCCAGCACCCGCCGAACCATGTCGGGGCCTGGTGGAGACTGGTCCAGGGAGACAGGGGTGTTTGGAGGTTCTTGGTTGGTAAGATCGAGCACCTTTTCAAGAAACACACCAAAGAGATGCTTCAGATTCTTCACGATAGCTTGAGACGTAGCTGTCTCCTTCGTCGGGCTATCTGGGGGCGTCGTTAAGGCTTGCTGAGAGGAGGACAGATTATTGCTTAACCCCATTTTTGTGACGTTAAACGACTGAGGGATAAGGGGAAGCAAACTGGTATGAGGTGTTCTAAGAGACTAAAGTGTCAATGACTAACAGAAAAGTAGGTGGGGGCCCGGGGTATTGCCCCTTCTTATATGGTGGTGGCCTCGGTTGCCCATGCCCATATCTCACTCTCCGTTCTGAATAAAACCTCTCGGACACCTCATCTTCCTATCTTTGCAGTTAGTACATGCAGCAATGTGCATGAACTAGGGCGTAATACCCACCATAGCTCTCCGATTATCTTTCGTCGAACATGGCTAGACCTCATCTGTGCAGAGAAGAGTTCACGCCGATTTGAGCGAGAGGGTGGTTCATATACCAATCTTAGCTAATGATTGGCTGTGTGAAGTTAGGTGATATTAGGAGTTCACCTAATTTATGCCTTTGGATGATATAGCCGTAGTCGCAACCGCAGAAACGAGAGAAAATCCGGGAGCGATACTAGCATTCGCTAAACACCGTTAAAGTAGGGTATAGTTGGAAATCCACACAATTCATGTTTTGCTTTGCCGTAAAGAACCAAATTTCTTCTGTGCCATTTTGAAATGTTTGATAAATCAACTCGAAATCACATGATCTTGGTGTTGGGCGTTATATTGGGCACGATGAACCCCACCAAGTCACATGATTTTAAATAGACACACCCCTCACTCTCATACCCGCTTCTCTCCGTTCCTTGAACCCAACGTGGAAGGAAGCACCGCCAGAATAAGAGGGCGAAAATAGGACAAGTGTCCCATCACCTTTATAAGCCTGCAGTCTGCCAACTACAACCATCTTCGTGTCAGTCAACGTCCCATCGGGAACGGGTGTGTCTCCGAACCAACTCTACAATAAATGAAGGCACGCCAGAGCGATTATTGACTGTGCTTAAGGTAAGTCCGCACTGTAATGTGTGGGTTTTATACCATTTTGTGAATGCAGACCAACTCAGACTATATACTTAACTAGGAGATCAACATCAGCTGGCTATGGCAACCAAATATGTGCCAATATCCCAAGAAATCGCGAACGACAAGGTGAAACTCGCTGCGGAAGCTGTCAAACACGTGAGTTTTCATTGATGCTGCTTAAGTTAGGGAGCGAGCTAATGATCTTTTTCACTTAGTTTGGAAATGACTTTGAAGAATCCAAAATGGAATATGACAGTAGCTGGATCTCTTACACCCTCCGGTTCTTTGATGGGTGGCCAACAGAGCGTTTGATTATATTTCGCCCACCGACATCCTCCAAGTTCTTCGATTGTATAAGGGTTAAAGATGGGTCAACAGGCGCGGTCGAATGGGAAGCACTTCGGAAAGCTGGGATATGGATGGGGCTCGTACCCATCAATCACCAAATTGAGGCAATGTTGGTCGAGCTGATGTTGATTGGACGAAAGCATGTTGAGGGTTTGAGTTGAAAATCACCGGCAATGACGACTCCCAGCCAAATCGAATGGCATCTTCACGCGGTATCGAAATAAGAACTGTTGCAACTCGGTCCGCGATAGGAATAGTGAGGATAATGCTATGACGAGCTGCGAATTGGGGATGGAGCTTTAAGAGTTTGTCTAACTTGGCATGAGGGACGAGAAATGCTCGCTCAATGACTTCCTGGGCTCCTTCTGTTTAATCATAAGCATCAGTTTGTGAAGAATATTTGCAGGATTACTTGCCGTCGACGTTAGGCACATCTGATTGCAGTGGCTGCCCTTCTTGAGAACTTGACTGTGGAATGGTTTGGTCCACCCCAACACGCTGATGCATGTCTAGATTCTATTAGCTGCCAACCATTCAGATAAGGGCCACTGGACAGACCAGTCAAAAACTCCCTGAAATCGGATGAGTTGCAAAGAGGTTGCTCCACAGCCAATGTATTCAAAATTTCGTAGATGTGAGCGGGCCACTGTAGTGAATGCCCAGGCTCGAGGAATTCAACGACAAAGTCGAACGTGCTTTTCTGAAGTACATTTGAATCCCAAACGCTGGGAGCGAATGCTGCTGCCCACAAAATCATTTTGTTGGGGGCAAGACTTCTCAGTCTTTCACAGCGCTCGCGGGTTAGCTGCTTTCGTTTCTGAACTGCGGGAGAATCCAATTTAGATGCCGCCGGGGGGTTGAAGAACAGCTGTATGTTTCTGATAAAGACGACCTGGCCTCTGTTTTTCTGGCTCTTCATTAATTCTACCTTGGTAGATTCCGCACGGGATAACAACTTTCGCCCTTCTGCAACAACAGCGGATGTCCGTCTCTTCCCCAATGCCTTCACTTCGTCGGCAATAGTGTTTGAAAGTTTTGCAAGATCTCGGCTTGCACTTTCCAGGGCGTTGTATCCATCGCTTGTAAATTGGAGCCTTCCAAACTGGACTGTCTCAATCATCGCGGGGAGTTCACGAACAAAGTCACTCAAGCGAGCGGTGATGACAGTTTGAAGGTCTGATGTTTGTTTTTCCATGCTATGGTGGAGTTCCATTTTGTCTAGGCCATGAACAGAGCAAGCAGAACAAAAAACAAATCCCTAAGTTCTGAGTCGGAAATCATTGGCTTTTGTAAATCAGGAGAACTATAAATAGGTCGTTACCTGGGGTATTCCAAAAGTTCACCCAATTTAAGGTGCCCAATGGCAGGCTGACTGGAGCCCATCATTTATTACGCCCAGGGGGCGGGCGCGTAGCCTTACGAGTCATTTATTGTGGGTCTACGGCCAATGATAAGCGGTATGTAACCGCCAGTCCTCGTCGCAGACCCGTTCAAGTGCATAAACTGAGACATGCATACGGTGTCTGCGCCACGTCAAGATACCATTTGACCATTCCCGAGCTCGAGATACTCAGCATGGGAGGATGCGGCTCAAAGCTTTTCTTCGCAGAGTCGATCTTTCCTCCGAGATGAAGCATTTGCAGTCTCAGATTCGAACTAACTCCACGACATCGAACCCGCTCAGACCCTGTTGTTTGCTTCCACACTTGACCTTTTACCAGAGGCTCCTATTCCGCGGCCTCCGGAATCCTGATTCGCCCTTGGCGCGAAATGGTCTCAAAATATTGGCAGGGACGTAACCAGCCATCCAAACCCTCGATATCTTCCAGTCACAACAACGCATCAGTGGCAGTGTTGTTTTACGCTAATGCGTGCAGCTTCACACTGGTTCTGGGTTGGGACCGTTCCAGGCCCGATCGCCTTTGGCGAATAATGGACAATCTTGTCAGCCTATGGGAATGAGGCTCGACACTTTGTCGTAACAGCCTTGGGCAGTGAAAGATATCACCAATGATATTGGCCTTTAGTTCCTCGCAACACGCTGTGCTGAACCCGCTCAGGCCCTATTAACAGCCCCAAGTGACAGGGTTCTCCGCTGCTTATCAGCATGTTGCCGCACCAAACAGCGCACATGTCCGTTTAAGAACTTACTTTTGGTTCCCAATGTTTGCCTAGGTCAAGACATAAAACCAGGGTGACAGTCCGGACAATTCTGAGAGAACCATCTTTCTTCTTTTGCTTCATCCTCCATCGCAAGAATCAGCCATGAAGTGTCCCAAGTGCAACCACAATAACCCTACCTACAAGGACAATTGCGAGAGTTGTGGTGCTCAGCTGCCCAAGGCTATGAAAGTGTCCTAGCTCTAACGGTCGATCTCGAGTATAAGGATTGATTTGAGCTCCTGGTATGCTTCCTTCCCTTTACTCAATACCTTAAGCTTATCGAGTATGAGGAAATACTCTTTACTCTCAGCCACACGCAAGTCTAACAGCTGTGCCGTGTTCAAGCACTTCGAGAAACCCTCGGCGTCTTTCTCTCAGTTCGAGTCTCCGCGTTTCTCTGCGTTCAATGTGATATTTGGGAATTCTCGGCTGGCTCTTTGCCACTCATTTTATGTGTGCGGTTCCGGTTTTGAAAATATGCCTTCACTCCTTCGGCATTTCCTTCTCCTTTCAAGCCTAGCTGTCTCATCGAAGGATTTATTCAATTCACTGTTGCCGAGCAGTCCTTGATAATATAAATCGAATTTCCTGCCCAGAAAATTTACGTGTTGGACATGATAATAGAGAGACGAAGTGTTTGATGTACCAATACGAAATCCCACCCATTTGAAGAAGCAAGGCTACACATCTCCTAACGGGCCTCAATTCTTGCTTTCTCCATGAACTTCGTAGCTCTTTCACTGCCGGGATCCCTGCAAAGATAATAATAGTCCAGCCAGAATTCACGGGCGGCGCTATGATCAGGCATGTATTTTCGTAACAACGCCTTCCACTCCCTGTCCTCCTCGCTATCAGGAACCGAGGTGCACACATATTCCCACCACACCGGGAAGTATCCAGACATCTCCCAATCAATTATGCCGGTAAGGGAGCCATTCTCAACAATGATATTCACATTAGTGAGGTCTCCGTGCGTAAAGGTGTAAGGTGTAGCGGAAGGCATGCAATGTCGAAGCCGTATTCGTGCAGCCTCGGGGATCGTCTCTTTCAATCCACGTTCCATATCATCCCAGAGATCATCATCGGATGCTAGAGGACCGTGAGGAGTCTCGGAATCCTTATCTTTGAACAGGAAGTTGGAAAAAACCGGACGGCCACCAAGAGATTGAATTTTATCAGACTGGAGCGTGCGAAGTTGTTGTAGATACTCAGCGGTCTGCTTTGCTATCCTCTCTTTTTCATCCGTGGAAAGCTTCGGCCAAGCTTCGCTGAGGGGTTCGCCGGGGATGCGTCGCATTAATATGAGGGTGTGTTTGCCTTCCTCCCAAGATTCGACAACGGCGGGAACAGGAATAGATGTCTGTTCCTGCACAAATTGAATATTTGGCACCTCGAAGGTCGGAAGGCTAGCACCTCGATCTTTCAATATCAATTTTGAGCCTAACGCCCAGACGCCTCGGTCTCCTGCTTCATAGAACAGTTTGAGGTAGCTTTGGTAGTTGCAATGATTTTGGCGTTCAGTGGTCCAGCTACACGCTGCGCAAGGGTCTGAGCTCATTTCGAATGAATAAGTGATGGTTCGCAATGGAGAAAGACGTGTACTTTCAGTTTCAGTTCTGTGGGAAGCTTGCTTTTAAGAATATCTTGGGCACCTTCACACCGCCTTTCCTTGTGTATGAATTTGAACTGGCCCCGCCCCGCTAGCCCTTCCTGGAATGGGGTTGCCCCTCCTAAATAAATGTTTGGCTCTGGATTGCCAAGCCTTTAAGCATGAACATTATTCCTGGGACCGGAGCCATTTTGCTCCTGAGCGTGTCTGGTTCCTTGGAAGCCATGGCTATACCTTCTCTTCTTCCATTGGTGTTCATCTACCTACATGTACAACTGAGTTTTGGAGCGCGTAAGCTGAGACTGATAGAGACCTCCTGGAACATTAAGTGATCGGGAGGCCAACGAGGGGTTCGGTTGCAAGGCACACTCGGTGACAGGCTGGGCTGATCTCCAGATGCGAGCCACCTCGCAACAGACAGGTGTGCTGTAAGTTGAGGGAAATACTGTAACCGTCCCAGCGGACTAACAGCATCCCCTTTCGACTTGTCAGCGTCAACATGACGAGGCTGAAGACCTACCAGCTCCTGGCTCACACCTCAACCCTCGCGTCCTTGGGCTGTACACGAAACTATCGAACTGAGTATACACTAAAATAGCGTGGCGAGACTAGCTGCCTCGGACCCACCATTGAACTCTCAGATTACCATATACAGTCCGCGTTGCTCCAGTGTTGTGGTAAAAGCAACACGCCAAGAAAGCTGACTACTGTAGAAGCATGCCGGTTCATGATTGCCACAACGCCATGCAGAACCACGCAGTGACTCTCCATCTAGATCAACTGATGGCAAGCAGGATGGATGGCGTTGGATGAATCCACATCCACTTTTGTCACTTGGTTGAAATCAGTCCCCTTTTTAGACCGTGAGGCGGGATCCGATTTCTACGCAGTGCAGAAGACCGAAGTCAGCTTCTATCACCCATGCCACTGCATCCAAACTGGGAGCCGACGCCAGGCAACCGCAGGCTGCAGGTCACTGGCAAAAATTCCCTCGCTGATGGACCCCAACCAATGACTCATGCCCATCGTTCGCCAGCTCTGCTTCCATTCGCCAGGCTGCGTGATCGTGGGGTCTTGCTGCAGCCCGACCAGGTAATTCACCTCAAGATGCGGCGTCGACCCGGGCCAGGCAAGTGTGCGGTATTTTCGCTATTGGCTCGCATCACCGTTGCATACTGTCGAGATTCATCGATTGGGCATGAAAGGACCGGAGAGGCCGATGATGACGACAACAGAGATTGCAAGAGCCGTTTGGAAACAAGCAGCCGAGAGTAGATCTGCGACACCGAGGGCTGTGCAATGTAACCTCGATGGAGCGGACAGAGCGGGGCACGCCGCGTCGAGAGTATACCGACCCTTTGCAGATGTGAAGGAGGCTGGCAGGATCACAGCCTAACGAGGCTCAGAGACCTAGATAGCTTCGTAGCATGGTGTACAGTCACTTCATTGAGGAAGGAGTAGGAGTATCGAGCCGAAGTCACACGATGCCGCTGGGGGCTGGATCGTCCCAGTGGTCCTGTTCCTGTGCGACTGCCGTTCCAGCTCAAGGAGCGAGAACAAGCTGGGCGTCGGGTCGAGCAGCATCTCTGGTGAAATGAAAGGGGCAGTGCGTCGGGCCGAAAGCCAATGCGCAGTAGTCGGTGGGGGCCAAAGTGAAAGAAAGGGGCCGGCGATGAGTGCAAGATAGAGGACTTGAAGGGAGGGAAAAGAAGGAAAGAAGGGGACCAGTGGGCAGGTCAGGTCTTTTATGTTGAGGCGACGGAGGGAGAGGTGACAAGACGCTGTATTGGGGCGCTAGGCCAGGAACGGCAAAACTAACCACATCTAGTAAATCACAGGTCCCAATATTACAATTTCAAAAATGAAACTCCTCTCCGGCACAAGCGAAATTGAACCAAGAAAAACACTTACTGGATTAAATACTTCCAATACCGTTGTCACTATATTTACAGGCTGAACGAAGTGAGTTGTATTTCACTCCTCAGTCTGTGGTCCATCAATGACCCTCATAAGGGTCTGAATGTGGGAAAGAACTCTTCAGAGCAAAAGCTGTATCTGGTAAAATGTACAGGAGTGCAAGCTCATGGCCTGCCCAGAAACCGGAGCCGCTGGTTGGCCGTGGTGCGCCAATATGGATTCCTTCGGGCCAACGGCGTTGGTGTCCTGGCTGTTACGGTTAAGCCCGTTTCTAACTCCGCCTAAGACGCGTATTAGAGGATGATTTTCTGTCGTTATCTCATATGTATGATTATGTTGAGGAATCCCTTTGGCCAAAAGTCTACACACGCAGTTGGCTTTTTGGTCCCTCTAGTGCAAGCCAGGCTTTCCGCGGCCATGGAGGATTTGCGGAAGAGTTGCGGAAGAAGGGCTATTTATAAGATGCTTCCGCCTCTGCGGAGAAAGCTAGCGGAAGCTTGGTGAAACTGAAATGAGAGGATGTATTTAAACTAGTCAGCAACCATCCATATTTGCCTTCATTTTCACCGTTCATCGCATTGTTTAACTATCATTTACAATTTGCTAAGGAACTTTTCAATTTGAACCATCAATGAACCACCGCAACACGCCACGCGCTATGGGAGGCCAACTGAACCATAATCCCACTCCTCTTGGAAACTGGCTTGAAGACCTCTTCAACAAGTTGTTTTACCAGACGGATGATGGACTATGCAAAAAGGCGATGGAAGAAGAAGTGAGCCCTCAGTTGAAAGTTTGGTAATTTCTTCCATCTATGACTTCTTGCTGTGGATCGTCAGTCAGTCTAATATGCTATACAGTATCAATGGTCAGCATGTGTCCAGGGAGGGGTATGATCAGGTAGTAAGAGAGGCACGACGCACCTACAACGTCAGAGTGGAAAGTAGCCGTGAGCTGCTAGCCTCACCTGATGCAACAGATAAAGGCATCAGTTCCGTCGCGCACATTCAAACTTTTACATTGGAGGATAAGAAAACAGGCACTCAACGCACGCAGACAAGCTTGACCATTTCTGTCATTGAGAGTAGTGATGGGGGGAAGCAGTTGAATGAACTGATGGAGATTATACTGGATCAGTGAGATTTCCTAGCTTTATGAATGTTTTCAAGGCCAATTTGCTATTGTCAGGCGGAGAAGCCAAGTTCGTGTAAGGTGAGACCAAATTTATGGAGTGCGTCCTTTCCTAGCCAGTGACGGCAATAATCTACTCCCTTTATGAATCCCATCATTATCATCCCGAGTTCTTCCATGTCTCCTGGTTGCGCTTGAGCAGTATCGGACTCCCATGTCCGAAACCACACTGGGAGCAACAAGTGGTCCTGAAGAGCTGCCAGCCAGAAGTATTCGGAAGGTGCAGTCCAGAGCGCCCGCTGTGCGTAGAAACCAAGTTCCGCAAAATCATGGTGGGAAGCATCCCAACCGTTTTTGAGAAACGAGTAGAGCCCTTCAATGGAAAATCCGACGATGAGCGTTCGTCGTACACATTCATCAAATACCCATGCCCGCCATGCATCGTGTCCAGTCCCGGTGTTAGTCGCATTTCTCAATGCATCGCTGACAGGCTTGGCATGGCCCTTGAGCTGTCGAAGCCATCGATCCAGGACAGGCCCCGCCGCTTCTGCCTGCGATCGTAACGCAATATCTCCATCGAAGAGTTGAACAATCTGGTAGAGGCACAATGCCTGCACCGAAGCTAATTGGTCGGTGGGTGACATATTGTCTGACTCGCAGTGCTCCGTTATTAGTCGTTGCGCCGCTTGGCTGATGCACCGATTGACTAAGTGTTCGTTGTGACTATTTCTCTGAGTATAAAGGGAGCACACTCCTAGAGCTTCTTGCATGACCGATGGTAGGTGGTGTGTATATAACTGGGCGTGTATAAACGGGATATGTCCAAGACTTGCGAGCATACCTGGCCAGGACTTGAATTGCTTCACGGCCGAAATAATGCGCTCTTGATATATCTCACCTGCCAGGACACTTCGGGTCGGTGCCGTATTATCCACCCCAACTTGGTCCGGGACCACAAAGCTGTCGATATTTTTCATGATATCCGGCCAGTCCAGGTCGTAGTCTGGGAAACAGGGAAATGCCGACCCAGTTAAGGTCTGACCCGCGGGAGCATTATTATATACGTCCAAAGGTCCGACGGCCGTATTCATATCCGGCATCTCCGCAGCGTTGATCCTGGTCACACTTCGCGGCGAGACTGTCGACATCGGATCTTCATCGTCTGCAATTTCAGCTACCGCTATAGGTCTCGTGTGTAGCGGGTTCTCATATGTACACGGCAAAGATCGAACACGGCAGCGATAGCAGGGGGAACATAGGTCACAGCGGCGTTTCGCTTTCACGCAGTCTCGGCACGATCTCCGATAAGGTGAAGGCATTGCAAAGGCCGCGGGCGAAAATAGGAGAACAAGGGGGTCGGCTTCCGCCAGGAAGGAGAATAAGGGAAAGCGCCTAACCAGGAAGTGCGTAGGATCGCGGAAGCTATAAAATGGTTAGTCATCTATTCATCCCTATTGCCCAGTAACACGCGAGCCAATCCTCTCATACAAGACCTCCCCTGAAAGTGCTCACACGTCGTCACGTTTCCCTTGATTTGGGCAGAATGTCGGGACGGCTGAGGGAATGGGACGAGTTTGCCAACGTAAATCTTCCGCCACCGCGATCCACCATGAGTCCCGCCATTCGGCGGAACGGTTTGGGCTCGGCGGCCAAGGAAGATGACGAAAGCACCCACTATCAGGTGACCAACCAAGCTACGCTAGGGAGCGACCCACTTGTATGATTCAGGCTTCTCGTTCACAAGAAGCAAAGCATTGGGACTTTCTTTTTCCTTTTTGCGATCAGAATATCCTGTACTATTCTCGCGGAGGTTGATTCGGTGTCCTCCACCCTTTTGGATACATTATCTGCTATTGCAGCTAAAAATGCTGCTTGGGACAAACAGAGCCGCGTTCCAAGAAGATGAGCTCCAGTTCTCTCGTTAGCCAAGATGATTACGACGTTGAACAAAGCATGGCTTTTGATATTATGCATTAACACTAGCAACTTCTGTGAGCTACCCGCCTCCCCGTCCGACATAAGCTGGGCTAATGTCGATCCCTTAACCCTGGTCAATTATGCCGCTCCACAACAAGAAACTTTTGGGCTGCTTCATGCGTCGCCCCTCCGTTTTCTTCACTCGTAATCTCCGGGGAGAGCTGACATAAGCGCGCTGAGTTAACCAGCTTAGTTAGGTTTAAACTGACCAACCAACGTTACAGTTGTTCTATGTTGTCCCCCTACCCAACAAGCCGAGCCGATGGCCGACAACTGCTCCGTCCGAAGTCCAGAGTAGTTGAGGCGTAGGATGTTGATGAGGTTTGGGTCAAAAGGAGTTTGTTGCAAGGAATGGTTGATTGAACCCCAGAATGCCCGAACTCGTGTTCGCCAAACGCGGTTAGCTCATACTTTTGCCCTCCCAACCTCAAACAGTACTAAGCTACTGTTCTCCAGCAGGGTGACAGGATAACTATGCGTCCTCCAGGCCATCATGACGGCCGCCATTTGTGACTCGGACGATGCCATGTGCCGGTCGCTGCCGGACAAGGCGCAGGAGATCATGTATCAGTCAGAAGAGCCACCCCTATCGTTCGTGACGGTCTGCAAGGGCGACCAACCCCCGTCCAAAGCCAAACCCCAAACCCAAGACGCACAGGGAACGCCTGATCGATCCCCGAAGCCGCACCTGCCAGAAACCCAGACCCAAACGCGTCACGGCGACTCGGTGCTGATGAGCTATCTAGGGCCTGACTATCCGGATGTTGCGGCTCATGCTCGCGACCTTCCGTACCCGTACTGGTCGCTCAGGCAGGGTCGGTTGCCCCAAGATCGGCCCCTAGTGAATAGGAAACCGGCTGCGCTACCTTCATCGATGGATGCGGATGAGGGACTAGGCGGAAAGAAAGGTATCGGAAGCGGAAGAAGTCGTGGAGGGGCCGCAGCTCGAGTGGGCATGGGATTGGGAGGTGAGATGCGCGAGCAGCATGTGGAAGAAATGGTATCCTCCGTACAAGCACCCACCCCCCGAGAGCTGACGCTATCGCTGCATACCCAAACTTCTCCCACGTTGCCGCCACCGCCTGCGCCAACAAGGTTCAAGAACGAGTTTGTCTCGCCGCGACAGTTTCTGGGTGGACAACCTATCACGTCCATCCTCCCTGTTCGAAGGCTCTCCGAGGATCTTAAACAATCTCCCGAGCCGTGTCATCGTGTGTCTTTACCACCTCTACAGCTCTTGCCATCGTCCGTGGCGGGAACACTCCCCGACTCGGGCAGCAGCAAAATGAAGACCAAAACCCTCCCTTCCATCCAATATGCTCTCGGTGGATTTTCGCCCAGCGAGTTCCCTTCCACTCGACTCGATGGTGTTCCTCCTCTATACCCCTACTCGTCTTGTCTAGAGTCCGCAACGTCGGCAGACACCCTTCGTGTCCGCGAAATCCGGCGGCAATTCCTCCCATCACATATCCCGCCCAGTTCCGTCTCACAGCACCTCCTCCCTGTCAGCGCCAAAGAGTCCCCCAAAAATCCTTTCTTCACATCACAACTGTCTACCACACTCTGGCGCGAACCTCCCCCGCCACCACCCCACCAGCCAGCCACTGGCACGCCGTACCGTGCGCCTACGTCCTACGACTTGTCTACAATGACCACCAAGAGCCCGGCTATAGGCTATCCCACACCAACGAAGCAGATTGCTCCCACCCCAAAATCAAGCGAGCGGGGCTCTTTCAGCTCGCCAGAACCTATTAATAGAGCTGGGGCGACGAGAAGTTATAAATGCACACATCCAGGATATACGGCACTGCCATTCAAGACCGAGTATCTGCTGAAGTAAGTAGAAACCAGTAGGCTATTTGTGGCAAAATCAAAGAGAAGAGGAAGTATGAAATTGAGAATCCCTAACAGAACCCACCACGTTCCAGATCCCACGCAAATGTGCACTCCCAAGACCGGCTTCATTTCTGTGCTGTGGAAGGGTGTCCACGCGGGTTGGGCGGAAAAGGGTTCAAGCGCAAGAATGATATGATGCGGCATGACCTAGTGCACAACTCGCCCGGCTACGTATGTCCCTTCTGTCCTAATCAACCGCACCAGTATCCCCGACCAGACAATCTTCTACGGTAAGTTCCACCTTTATTCATCCGGTTTGATGGATGATGAATTTATTTTGTGCTTGCAGCCATGTTCGCGCCTGCCATGTTGATAAAAGCAACGACGACCCTGTCCTTCGTCAAGTTCTCGCACAGCGCCCAGTGGGGAGCACCCGAGGGCAGCGGCCAAGGAAGAAATCTGGTTAGCATTTTGAGTTTCACCTCTTAACCGGAAACTATCCTTGTTCCTGACAAGGCTATAAACGCGGTTGACCGATCTACCCTGACTATCGTGACCGTTCACGCTGTGGAATTTCCGTCCCATACCTCCCACATTGCTCGTCACTGAACAGAAAATAGTGAATACTCTGTCGCGTGCCACGGAGCCGTATTTGAGGTTCTAGGAGCGTCGAGGCTCCTGGGGCCGGCTTGTACGTTCCTGGAGCCAATGGGGCTGTCTCTGGGATCAGGTAGAGTGTTACTGAGAGCGATGTCAGGATATACATGAGTGTAGCGGTTTAAGTTTTATCGGCCTGGGATAGCTCACCATTCCCAGAACGACGAGTCAAAAACATACCTCGTTACCTGCCCTCCAAGTGTAGACCAGGCCTCCTGCGGAATACTAGGAAATGGACTCACCGCGATAAGTGCCATTAGTTCCGCTCAATTAGCTAATATCGATAGTCAACGACAGTAAGTGTCTATCCATGTTGCCGAGAATTATTGTGGCCTAACATAGATGCGATTGAACGGCATCCGTCTCATGCGATATCGAAGGATCAACCTACGCATTTTGTCACGCACAATATGGTACCATCAATGTTCAAGGGACCCTAGCCCCAAAAGATCTTAATTGGATGCAAGTGCCTATCACCGCGCCTTACGAGAGTGACGGCTATGCAACAGCAATTACGAAACCAACAACCGTGCCAGTCCCACAGCACCGCAAACTTCGGCATGCTTTTCGGCCGCGAGTAAATGCGAACCGAGGATAGGGAGTTCCCAAGCCATTGGTCTTGCGGGCCAACTTCCAAGTCTACAGGTTTTTTTACCGTCCTTGCTGTTCAATATTTGCTCCTTTGAAATAGATAATTGCAACGTATATCATCCTTAAGACATAGGGTTGCTCAAAAGCCAGACGATCGATGCTCTATTAGAGGGGCAAGCTCAAAAATAAGCAGTATTCAGTCATACTGGTAACGATTGTAGTCTAATGAACAGCAGATTCCAACCCCAAGCTTAACAGTTATTCAACTGACTAGTCTTGGCGGACAATGAGATGAGATGACTCTATATTGACTTAAACAAATCTCGGAACTCAGCTAATTGGTTCGCAGATGGGCGGATACGTTTCTGACTGAGCTTCAAGCTGACTGATTCCATTTTTTTATCAATGCGTCAAACTGCGACAGAACCACAATGGCAGCCATGGTGAGAAAGTAGAAAGGGGACTCAGAAAAAGAACAAACCGCAAAGACAAGAGGGAAATGGGACTTTAAAAGACGGATCGATCTTTAGTCTATCCCAAGTTGGTTAGTTGAGGACGTGACTGGGGCTTGTAATTGGAGAAAACTCATTACCAATGTACTTGCCAAGACCAATATCGCAGAAAATGATATCACTGGATCTCATGCAATAACGGCATAAATGCAATGCCCTTCTCCCAGGGCCACATCGTCACCCCACACATAGTATTGTGACAATAATTCTACCAGCAGTCAGATTTCAATGAATATCATAAATATTAGGAAGAATCACATTTAGATGAAAGCCGCAAGATTTTTACGAGTGCTTGACTAGTGCATCGAAGCGGGTCTCGACCGACTGGCATAGTTATTAGCCGGGAAACAATGGCAAAGCCTTGAGCAAACTTGTGCATGGCTGTTCAGGATACCATTAATTTCCATTTCAACATCATTTGGCTTAGCGAAATATCCACATTTGGTATAGCTCTTTATGTGGTGTAACACCAAACCCCGCATTTGAAGTACAATATCACACAGGTTTTTGAGGTTTGATAAAAACAGAGGCGGTAAATGGCTGGCTGGACCGTTCTATGGCCAATGACGGTTAGTATGTAGCCGCCAGGCTTCTTTTTAATGACTATGTCCGTGCTCACATGCATGTTTGTCATTGCGAAACTGCTGCTGCAAGCCACGTCACCAGGAAGCCAAGTCCAGACAGGTCAAGAATAGGTGGCTGCGGCTGAATTTCTTTTCAGCTGGAGTAGATCTCTGCTCCCGAGATGGACCATTAGCCGCTGTAATTTGGACTTTGTTCCCGTTCCCTCTATCTTCAAGGCGCCTTGATCACAGGGTTCCCTGCTTACTCGATACCGTAGCTCAGGCCATACTGATAACAAGGATCCACCGCCCTTTTTCTCAGATAAATACAGACACCCCTTCCAGTTCACTTTGTTCCATTCTCTCTCTGTGTAGAGAAGCGATAACGGCCGCGGGAAGTACTATTTTCCAAATACTTTTGAACGGCCACTATACTCGAACAGGAGCGGCCCTGGTATCACCGAATAACCGCACATCGCCGCAGATGGTGATAATAGAACGCGGGGCTATATCCAGCGGTATCATCGATTCAGGATGTCCTCAGTGATTTGCTAAGAAAAACAAAAGTCATGTAGGCAGGTCCGTCCGGCCTGTGGACTGGGATTGACAGGTCTAGTCTTGGAATATAGGGTTTACGCTAGTTTCGGGAAGGGATGGCGCGTCATAATGGGCGGGGCAATACCAGGAAAGGGTATTTAAGGGGTAGAGAGAATTTAGTATAGAACAATAGGTAACTTACTCAGAACCTGGGAATCGGGTGGGGTTGCTGAATGATCTACAAAATATATGTAGGTTCCTAATAGCAGTATTTTGTGGCACCCGGCTATCGAGATCGTTGCAGTATTGCATATTTCGCAGGTATTGATCGACCTACATCTGGTGATGCAATCGAGCTCTGGACCCCGTTTACCACGTATGGGAGGCATAATAGCTATGAAAATAGCTAGAGGGGGTGGAATATAGCTAGGAACGGGTTGGACGCGTGCGAAGTTGCTTATACTAATATAGTAGGCGGTCTTTGGCAGCGGTGAGGCCTAAAAGTGGGTCCTGAAGTACCCAAGGTCAAATACTTATGAAACACCACTGTACATGCCCTAGAAACAGATATTAAGAGGGATCAACCTGGCTGTTACTCCGTACATTCGGGAAAGTTTTTTCCGTCTCTATTTTCCACCACCATCAACTTTGCGTTACTATAGCAATCAGTTCTATCCATACGTGTCAACATGAAGGTGCTAGCTCTTGTGATGGCATTTTCCCTTGCCACGGTTGTGGCAGCTGCGCCTATAGGTGGACCTTCCGGTAATGAATTATGGCGAAGACAAGTATGAAGGTTTCCATTAGAATAAGACCTTGAGCATACAGCGCTGACGGAAATGGGACGTGGATAGGATGTAAGTGATGACCCTTGGCTAAAGTGAGATGACTTTGAGCATATAGCGCTGACGGCGATGGGATGTGGATAGATTGTAAGTGATGACCCTTGGCTGAAGTGCGATGACTTTGCTTATATAGCGCTGACGGAGATGGGATGTGGATAGGTTGTAAGTGATGACCCTTGACTGAACTGAGATGACTTTGAGTATATAGCGCTGACGGCGATGGGACGTGGGTAGCCTGTAAGTGATGACCCTTGGCTGAAGTGTGATGACTTTGAGCATACAGGGCTGACAGAGACGGGACGTGGATAGCGTGTAAGTGATGACCCTTGGCTGAACTGAGATGACTTTCAGCATATAGCGCTGACGGCGATGGGATGTGGATAGCTTGTAAGTGATGACCCTTGGCTGAACTGAGATGACTTTGAG
Source organism: Penicillium sp. MT2 MMC-2018 (assembly GCA_003852855.1). Taxonomy (NCBI): domain Eukaryota; kingdom Fungi; phylum Ascomycota; class Eurotiomycetes; order Eurotiales; family Aspergillaceae; genus Penicillium; species Penicillium sp. MT2 MMC-2018. The sequence goes on from PZKB01000080.1 coordinate 57,301, forward strand.
TATATAGCGCTGACGGAGATGGGGCGTGGATAGGATGTAAGTGATGACCCTTGCCTGAACTGAGATGACTTTGAGTATATAGCGCTGACGGAGATGGGATGTGGATAGATTGTAAGTGATGACCCTTGACTGAAGTGAGATGACCTTGATCATACAGCGCTGACGGCGATGGGACGTGGATAGGATGTAAGTGATGATCCTTGGCTGAACAGATGACTTTGATCATATAGCGCTGACGGAGATGGGACGTGGATAGGATGTAAATGATGACCCTTGCCTGAACTGAGATGACTTTGAGCATATAGCGCTGATAGAGACGGGGCGTGAATAGTTTGTAAGTGATGACCCTTGACTGAAGTGAGATGACTTTGAGCATATAGCGCTGATAGAGACGTGGCGTGAATAGGCTGTACGTGATGACCCTTGACTGAAGTGAGATGACTTTGAGCATACAGAGCTGACGGCGATGGGATGTGGATAGATTGTGAGTGATGATCCTTGGCTGAAGTGCGATGACCTTGATTATATAGTGCTGACGGAGATGGGACGTGGATAGGATGTAAATGATGACCCTTGACTGAACTGAGATGACTTTGAGCATATAGCGCTGATAGAGACGGGGCGTGAATAGGCTGTATGTGATGACCCTCGACTGAAGTGAGATGACTTTGAGTATATAGCGCTGACGGAGATGGGATGTGGATAGATTGTAAGTGATGACCCTTGACTGAGATGACTTTGATCATATAGCGCTGACGGCGATGGGATGTGGATAGCCTGTAAGTGATGACCCTTGGCTGAACTGAGATGACTTTGAGTATATAGCGCTGACGGAGATGGGTCGTGGATAGGGTGTAAGTGATGACCCTTGGCTGAAGTGTGATGACATTGAGCATACAGGGCTGACAGAGACGGGACGTGGATAGCGTGTAAGTGATGACCCTTGCCTGAAGTGAGATGACCTTGATCATATAGCGCTGACGGCGATGGGATGTGGATAGATTGTAAGTGATGACCCTTGACTGAACTGAGATGACTTTAAGCATATAGCGCTGACGGAGATGGGTCGTGGATAGGGTGTAAGTGATGACCCTTGGCTGAAGTGAGAACGGCATTGAGCATATAGCGCTGACGGAGATGGAATCTCTAGTAAGAGAGTTATTGGACAACAGGCTGTGGAGTACGGAGTCCTCACTGTGAAATGTGAGTGTCCTTTCGAATACCTCGCTTATGTAAGTTTGATGGCATTCACGTCACTAATGTTACACTTTATAACTGATCCGGTCTATCATAGTGCGGGCTCTACTTTCGGAATGTTTGTCTTTATACCCAAGTGCCTTGGTGTAGGTTTTTCCTTATCTAGGTTTTCCTATACTGTGATGTGAATGCAAAGGCACTACTTCTAATCCTCCTATGCGGATGAAATCGCCACCTGTAATGAGTACTTGATTATCAATATTCGCAACAGCTTTAGCCGATTTGGAGGTATTAGGGCGTAAACTAATCAATATGTGCAATGTTAATCTGATTCTTATGATCCTACTCTTCTCCGGCAATGAGAGACCTCTATCCGCTTCCTCGTGTTGGTTATTCGGACTCTCCGCCCTTGTCCTTGACCCCTAGGTCGCGGAGTGACGATCGGGAGTAGTTTGGCTGCATTTCGTGGATAAAGGCGGCATCCACTGCCACTCGACTGTTGATGTTAACTTTGAATATCTTCCTCTTGTTCATAAAGAATGCACTGCCTTTACAGTGCTGAAGGTGCGAGCCAGCCAAATCCCGAAACTTTTAGCCTCTTTCGATCAAGTCTTTACGGACTTGCTCGTGCCTTGGGTGGTGGCGGAGAGGGTAAGCCTCAAGAGTCGTGATCGGCTTTGACCCGCGGAACTTTGGCAAACGCAGAAAGATACCGGCCTCGCCGAACTTGACTCCGTCATAATCAAGGAATCGGCATTCGAGATTAAACCACGTCTCATCATTTTGTTTTATCTCTTCCCCTGCGTCGAATATGACACATCGTTCCATTATGGTCTAGACCTTATTTTGCCCAGCTGGGGAGGTCGAGTTGATCGAGATATTAACCCCGCGCCCGGCCGGACGTGGGGGGAATGGTAAAACGTTACTGTTCAACATCTTTCTTGAAGCAGTGTAGAGATCGTAGTTTAATTGCGAGAGCTTAGGATGAGGCATAGTTGATAAAGATGGCATTTCTACGCGATGTTCGCCAAAAGGAGCGGCTGTTTATTGAGCGTCGTGCTCCAGTACACCTGTAGAGACCCTGTGCTTCTTCCGGGGAATTCCTGTGCAAACAATCTGGTCACCTCCGACCAAGCAAGATTCTGTTCTTTCCGGAGGCTGACCAATAATTTTTTTTCTTCCAAGGACCACGGTAAGCCTTTCCTCGAAGGAGGCTGTTGCGCATCAACTAGTTCGGTGTTTGAGCTCGATTGATCACAGTCGTAAATCATGTCTCCATCTTGCCTCGAGCCGCATCTTGATATAGAGGCGACATCTGTGTTGGGACGGGTAGAAACGCAGTGTGATAGAGCACTCTCAAACAGCCACGATAGGAACAGTAGCCGGTCTTCGACTGGAAGGGCCGAGAATTGAGCACGAATTGTAGGAAACGAAACGCTGTTGCGACGACGGGGTCGTTTGCTGGGCTGGGCAGCGCCAATTTTTGAACATCTCTTCCCTGCTCTTGAACCTTTGATTATTTTTGTGGACTGGCCCTTAAGATCCGCCGTTCCTTCTGCATTTTGTCGATCTTGATTCGGAAAGTGGGAGCACTCCGAGGGGCTTCTGTCTTGACATGTTGCGATGCCGGAGATAATTTCTGCTGCCTGGATCTGCTCCACACCTAGACAGGCATGGTCGTTCAGGATTGCAGGATCGATTGTTTCAAAGCCTGGAAGCTGTCTGGTCGGGATATGGTCTCCAGAATCGACATCTTGTTGGAGCTGACCAGCAATAACCGCCGGTTCCAAGTAGCACGTACCAAAATCGGGGGATCGAGGCTCAACACCGAGTCCAATACTATCCGATATTGGGCCATGACCAAGATCCTCCGAACCTGTTAGGTCTTGCAATTGTAAAATGTCATTATGGTTGAGAGTCTCAGTGTGAGTACTGTCGGAGCCTATACTGCCCAAATCCTCCGGCTCACGTCGAGCGGTTTGAACCACCGAATGTAGACCGCCATCGAAGCAGACCTCCACTGGCGGCCGTGCAGGAAGGGGATGCCGCTCAGATTTGTGGGAATGAGTTTTCGGACTCTTTGAGGCTGGGCCGCTAGGATTGGAGGGAGGTGGGGTGGCAGTGATCGAGACAGGGCTTGGGTAGCGATGAACATCAAGGGAATCACGCAAAGGCTGCGCTTTGTCCTGGAAAGGATTCCATAGCCGGAAAGATTCTAGGCGAAAACTGGCGTTTGACATGTTGGTGTGAAAAAGCAGCAGAATAAGTTCACGGGCTATGGTGATTGGGATAGGGAAACTGGCAGAAAAACGGGGACTTAGGATAAGGGGCAATGAACATGGGCATTGGGGAAAGTTGAGGGGATGGGGGGAAAGGCAAAATTTGGGAGACCTGAATTCCAGCTTTGCCATTTGGGTGGAATCGTCGTCTCTTTTATAGACCGTGAGGCGAATTCCGCCTACTCCCTAGCACAGAAGACGCCGACCAGGTCCTCCAACAACCCATGCCGATGCATCCAAAAGTTGCGAGACCACACAAAATTTCGCACCTACGAGGGCTTTAGGGCACCTGCAACAATCCCTACCAATCTTGCCATGGCTCCCGACCAATGATCTATGCTCACGGCCGTCGCTAGCTCTGCCTCTGTGCACCAGACTGGTGACCGTGGGATCTTGCCGCCGCCCGACTAGGAACGCACTTCATGATGCGGCATCGACCTAGGTCAGGCGAGGGTGCGGTATTTTCGCTATTGGCTAGCATCACCGTTGCATGCCGCCGAGATCCATCGATTGGGCGAGGATGGACCGGAGAGGCCGACGATGACGATAACTGAAAGGTCGAGACGTTTGGGAACGAGGCCCAGCGAGGAGATCTACAACGCCAAGGGCTGTGCAATGTAACCTCCGATGGGGCGTCAGACGGGGCGGATGAAGCGGAACATGGAGCATCGATAAGAGCAATCGGTGAGATTTCGCATTAAGGGAGGCCAGCGGAATCACAGAGACACGCAATCTGAACGCCAAAGCAGCAGAAGGCGATCGAAATAGCCTTGTAGCAGGATCCCCGGTGATTGTTTCGGGAAAGAGCTTTGGCAGGCAATCACACGATACGGTGGACGACTGGATCACGCCCCGTGTTTCTGCTCCTGGGCGATCCTGGATGACTGGATGGCGTTGCAGCCAACGCTGGCCAGAATGACCACGGGGGCGGATGGAGCGGCATCTCCGGTGAAATGAAAGGGGCAGTGCATCGGGCTGAAAGCCAATGCGCAGGCGACGGTGGGGCTGTGAAAGAAAGGGGTTGAGGGGGGGGAAGAAGGGGGAAAGAGAAGTGAAAGTGCGTCGACAAAGAGGAGGAGAGGACGAGGGGTCTTTTATAGATTGATGGCAGATGGGAAGGGCGGTAAAAGCGGCCAGGGACGGCACTAAACCCGAACGGGGATCAGGTGGAGGGCGCCATACCCGGACGGGAAGGGGGACGGCAGAGACGGGCAGGCGGTCAGGAGCGGCAGAGCAGCCGTGCAATGGGAGCGGTTTTCGGCCCCCCGCTCACCGTGTCAAGTAATACTTCGAATAGTCTACTACTTTAGTTCTTATAGTTTAGTATTCTTCTTTATGTATTAAGGCTATGTATCCTTGAATGATATAGATGACACTAAATAAGTAGGCGAGTAAACCCGGGGAAGGGCGACTAGAAATCCGGTTCTCATATTATCGATTAGGTTCAAAAGGGGTCGCTCCCAGGTCACTTGGATTACGAATTAATACGGCCCGGTACTCTATGCCTTGCACCGGAGATATACATTCTAATAACTTACCGTGCTAGTGTAAGCGGCATGCTACCTAAATGGATCTCGTTTAGGACGCATCGCCAGGATTGTGGCTCTAATACCTGAGGTTGCTGACCGGAAATTCATCGCCGAAGGAACCTTTGGCGTACTCTGGCTTAGAGCTAGTAGTATATGCCCGGTTGTCTGTTTGTTTATGTCTTTCCTGCCAATTGAAATGCGGACAAGACAGATATTCTAGAGTTAACATGGTATATAACTGTATGGTGCCAATCAATCTTACGTAGTCTCTTAGTGGCGGCTGCTGCCGCACAATATGTTACCAAATGGACTGTAACGTGCGCATGAAAAGGACGAACAAGGCGAAAACACCAAGATTCTTTAAGGTGGCAAAAAAGTAAAGGCTGCCATTTTGAGATATATACAAGCTGGAAGCACGGAATCTACGGCAGAGCTAACCTTGGAAGGTGCTTCCAAAACACACCAGAGCCCGGGGAGGTCGAAAGTCGGGCTCAATAATCCGTCCGATGTCCAATGGTCACCTCAATACCGTGATTAATGAGAATCACGCCTCGTCCATGGCCATGATGTGCCAAATGTTCCTGACTACTCGAAGGACTCGTAGACCGGTATGCACTGGTGGATTGAAAGTGCCCGTCTTTTCCCGAAATGTTTGTCAAGGCAATGTTCAAACCGCCTGATCTATGCGATGGCAGCCCACCACTTAGACCGCGCCCACGAACGTTGTACGAGTTGTATCCGTATGAAGGTTTGGACGGAGCTATGACGGATTTGAAGACGCGGTAGAGCCCGGGACAGCAGCCGATCATGACAGCTGAACAAGTCGTCAGTAAGCCAAGTTGACTGAACAATCATACTGTTATCTAGACACATACCGATCGAGGCTTCGATGATTCCCCACATGGCTAGCCATGATGGGGCCGGCGTGCCACGGGAAGTCACATTGGAGGCACTCCCCAGTTGGACGACGCGAATGGTTGCAATAATGATGCAGACCCAGCCAAAACAGAACAGACCACCGATACTCAACTTTTGTTTCCTTTGCATTCTCAAGTGCCAGATAAGGCGAATAGGCAACGCCATAACTGAGTAGGATGTTAATTCGAGACTGCCCTAGGATCGAAGTAGGAACGGATACGTACTTGCAAGGTCTGTGATGATGTCGACCGCATACGCATAGTAGAGACTGATCCTGGCAGCAAGTGCATCTCGCGGCAGGCTGCATGCACCTGCGGTGAACCACGCATGGAAGCTCGAGCAGGAGAACCAGGACGAGAGGATGCAGCCAATGAGAAACTAACAAGAGACGGAATGAGCATTGAACCGAGTTCGCTAACCCTCGATTGGAGCTTGCATACCAGAGCGCAGGAAGCTGTGATAATCCACCACACAATGATGTACGTTTTTCCCACCAACAGCCGTTTGTACATCGACAAAAGCGAAAACTTAACCATCCACAGGCACAGCCATAGTGAGGAAGTTGTCACAAAAAACACAATCTGCAGTTGTTTCGAGTCCTCCAAAACCGTCGGATAAGGTGGAATCAATCCAACTTCGAGCAACGCTAGTCGGAAGATAGCAGGCGCGATGTAGATGTAAAGGATGCTGAGTTCCAAAAAGAACAGATAGGCGACGAGGAGAAGATAGTCTTCCGGCTTGATGTCTTTGAATTGACGAATGGTACCGGCGAAGCGCACGAGCACCACGAGCGACGTAAGCACGATCAGGGCAATCCCGGTGCCCTTGAGCGTTTCGGGCCCAAAGGTGCCCTTGAGGGACTCTGAGCTGGCTCCCATCACTCGTCCGCGGCACGGCAGTGACGAGCCGGGGTGATGGAAGTGGTGGAAGACGCTGACAGTCCTTCGGACATCAAGAGAGGCATTCGTGCCTCCCCCAAGGGCTTGAATGCGGGCCCCGCTCTATATCTTAATTCGAGAGCCGTATTCATGGGCGTACCGAGTGAGCCACATCTTGAGAAGCCTTCGCTCTTCCGTTTAGTCAGGAATAAGCACGACGAAAGAAGAACATGAAACCGAGAAGTGCCAGGGTCATGAAGAGAAAAAGAAGTTTATCGAATCCTGGAGGCACGGGTCGAGGGTGTGGCGGACCACTCACGGTATACACACAACGCCCTGGACTGGCACTAAACCGAGGGCGAGAAGCGACACGGGTGCTAGTCAACAAAAGGCATTGAGAAGGAACACAGCGCTCGGGGGCGATGTAACATAATCGCACTAGATCTGTGAAAGTAATGGGGCCAAAACGGTAACCCTCATGTAAGAAAAGTAGCGGGGCATCTGAATCTGGGGATTCTATAGGGCCATCTGCGAGGACTGTGACAGGAGGATTACCAAACCCGCCAGTAGCTCCAACGAGAACTTCAACCTACACCGAAAGGCATGCAAAGCCCGGGGAAGCTAACATTTCCACCACTAACGGAGTGGTCTTGCAGTGGCCACGCCGTACCCATGCAGGGGGAGACAGGGGGAAGTGCAGGGATACTCAGGTTGGCGGCCTCTCTTTCGGTCTTAGCTAAACCCACTGGTGTTCGAGAACAGCAAGAGTACACCCGTTACTGAACGAACACGCAGAATACCCTGATAATAATAATAATGCCGACTTTCCTGGGCTTCAATCTCCGCGGTCGGGTAACGCCGCCTCGCTTAGAGATTCGAGCCGAATGTTGATTATGTCTTGGACGTAAACGAGAACGGCGGCTTAGCTCGCATCCCCCTGAACTCTGAAGGGATTCGCAAATTGTCCAATCCAGAAACCAACGTACGACGTGCGATCGGTTAACTAGCGATCGGGTAGCGGATGTTCACCCGACCGAAGCTATTAGGCCCCCCTCCGAGGTCCATCGATGTAGACGATTTAAGAAGCAACCAGTCTCTCCTCTGGCTAGAGGCTTCATTTTCCGCGAATCCCTCCCTCCGTGCAATTAATTATGCGTAGTTGGTCCGTGTTCGGCGCCTTGTCCGCCGTGGGCGGAATCACCCTGGCGAATGCCGATGTGATCGAAGCGTCAAACTTCAACGTCACCGAAGGGCTCGCGCAGCTGGGCGTGGATGTATCGAGTATTCCTGCACTGCAGTCCTTTAGTGGCATCCAAGCGCGATCAACTCAGGGCGCATGTGCCGCAGCGGTAAGTCTGAAACATCTCGTCAAAGCCGAGTCCCAGGGTACTTATGTTTACGGGCGCTGACGGCACGCGCTGCAGTGTTCCAGCTTGGGCTTCCTGTTTGGGTCTCAAAAACTCAACGCGCAAAACTCGACCCTCTACAACAACTTCACCACTTCCTTCTGGTCCGAGCAGCAAGAACAAGTTCAGCCTCATTGTGTCTTCCGGCCGTCGGTGAATACCGATGTGAGCATCGCGGTTCTTCTGTCTCGGTTGACGGGCTGTCCCTTTGCCGCCAGAAGTGGTGGTCATGCTGCCTTCACGGGAGCTTCCAGCAGCGCGGGTGGAATCAGCATTTGGTTCAAAGACATGAATGCGGTCACCCTCAATGCGGACAAATCGGTTGTTACGGTCGAGCCCGGCAACAACTGGCTGGCCGTATACTCTGCGCTGGAGCCCTACGGACTCGCTGCTGTGGGTGGACGCGCCTCCAGCATCGGTGTTGGTGGCTTTGTTCTAGGCGGCGGAATTTCCTACCATTCCAACCTGTATGGATGGGCCTTGGATAACGTTCAAAGCTTCGAGGTAAGTTTATGTCAATGGTCTGGTAATCATCATGGAACTTTGGGGGCTCACAAGCTTTCAGGTCGTCACCGCCACTGGTATTATTGTCACTGCAAGTGAGACCAGCCACCCTGACCTGTATTGGGCCCTCCGCGGTGGCGGTAACAACTTTGGCCTTGTTACCAAGTACAATCTCTACACAATCCCCTGCCCGACGATGCGTGGAGGTGCCAGGATCTTCACCGAGAACTACTTCACCGAAGTCGTCAACGCCTTCATCAACGTGGTGAACAATGCCACCGTGGATGGCAAAGCTCAGCAATACGTGGCATTCGTGCAGAGCCAAGGCACAAACCTCGCTACGGCTGAGCTCACTTACACGGAAGATGTCGCCGACCCAGTCATCTTCCAGCAATATCGAAGCATCCCTGCCATCGCAGATCTGACAAGCACCAAGACACTGGTCGAATACGTCGAGTACCTGGAGAACGACAACCCTTTCGGATACCGCGAGGTGTACTGGCCGATTGCCTTTCAACTCAATGAGGAATTGAGCAACTGGGCCGTCCAACTGTTCTACTCATTGATCCCCCATGTGATCACCCTCAAGGGGGCGAATCCGGTCATAATCTATCAAGGTATCACCGTGCCCATGTTGAAAAACATGACCAGGTATGGAGGAAATGCCCTGGGGCTTGATGCTTCCAAGGGCCCCGTCCAGCTTATGCACGTTGCGTTCTGGTGGGAGGATCAATCTGATGATAACACAGTCTACGCGTGGATCCACAGCTTCTTGGACCAGGTCATTGCAAAGGCCAAGGACATGGGTATCTACAACGAGTACATCTACATGAACTACGCCAGTATGTTCCAGGATCCGATTGCCGGATACGGTCAAGTCAACAAAGACCGCCTCCGCAACATCGCCGGTCTGTATGACCCCACCGGAGTCTACCAGACTCTTCAACCGGGGTACTTCAAGCTGAATGGGCCTCCTGTGACCTACACTCTCTAGAGGGTGACAGGTGTGTCAAGGCATGCTCTGTGTACATGTATTCCTAGAGTTTGTTCTCTCATTTCCTGATTTAGACTCATCCACAGTCACGCGGTGGGGATGATAGCCTGGTTTCCAGTGTTGCTAATACTGTCTTTTACCAATGTGTACAATAAACCTTGGCGAGCATCCTCTTCCTCCTTATCCAGGTGTTTCAGACACATGTAAAAAAAAGGACACTTGGATACCAGGTACAGACGATTGACCTTCGTTTATAAAGTTGTGAGCAACAGGGACGTGTAGAGGTGACGGAGAAAGGATCCTAGGAACGAGAGGGCTGGCGGAGGCTATTCGGAACCTGAAATAGGTTGAGGCGACGGCACAACGGACAGGGAGAAAATAGAGTCATGACAGGTTATTGGTTGCAGTGAAGGAATGTCAAAGTGTGTTTGTCTTTGAGTGAAATTGATTCTTGCATTCTTGCATCACGGTCAAGAAAATACAAATCGTGCTTGTATAGAGTACATAACAACTTATGGGTCTGTCGGGACTCGGAGCTTAATGTGGGAGAAAGTGGATATCATGCTAACTTGGACTATCTACGGAATACTTTGATTGCAATCGTTTAAGGTTATTCGGAGCGTGAGTGTAGATCCCAGATCCAAGTCTTCTCAAACTTTCCGGGGTCATGCTGGACCCTGCTGACAGATCCCGTCCTCTTCGACTTCATTAAATATTAAGACCCATTTGCTGTAGACTTTGTAGTCTTCGGCCACTCTGGTTTGAATTGTAGCGTCACAGCCAAGCTCCATACAGGGTGTGATATGAAACCCTGCGTGCAATTTTACGGCTTCGGTTGCATTTCCCTTCCTGGCGCGGAGCGCGGAGCCAGCGCCTCACTCGTCTCACTTATCTAGGGCTGAGCAGCCAAGACAAAAATTCCGCCTATCCCACAAGCACGCCAGCATTATTAGCAACTACTCGGAAGCCAGACCAGTTCCTCCTTCAGTTTCCCCGCGTCTAGTTTAATAAAGATATTGTAGCTAGCTTCACACTTACCCCCCTTGGCAACGGCATCCCGTGTCTACATCTTTCTTTGGTCCTTTGATATCATCTTGTAAATCAATTCTACCATGACAACCAGTTGCGGGGTAAACGAAATAATCGAAAGAATTGCTCATGATCGCCTGCGCACGGCCGTACTTCCCTGACATCCTGGCAGGAGCGATGGAACAATTCGTGGAAACAGCAGTGCCAATCTCTCCATTTTAAGAATCCTAGCTTCCTTTCCTTATAGCACTCAGCGTAAAAGCATAAGTTTAGAGTCGGGTCGCATCTGAATTCTTCTCCATAAGTTATAGAAACTTTCCAAAAAGGATATCCGAACCTAAAATTTCGCGGTCCAGCCACCCAAAACAACTACGATCGTGATGGGAATCCAGCGGCTCTTAGCTGCCGCCGTGTGTGGAGCTGCACTGATCTCTACGAGCTCAGCGACCATATATTGGGCAGGCATAGATGAATCTGGAGGAGAGTTTGCGCCTGGTGTACTCCCGGGAAGGTTTGGTGTTGAGTACGCCTTCGTCAATAACTCAGCAGTTGATATCTATGTCGAGAGAAGCAAGGTATGTCTCTGTTCTTTCACCCGAGTCGCTGGAACAAATGAAATATGCTGATGCGAGGCGATTGAAAATACAGGTCAACCTTTTCCGTGTCGCCTTTTTGTTAGAGCGCATGTGCCCTCTAGAGTATGGACTAGGCAGCAAATTCAACGAGACATACTTCATGCACTACAAAAATGCAATTGACCACATTACTGTCACCAAGGGAGCTTGTCAGTCCATGAACAACATCCTTCCTCATTCTCCTTGATGGCCCAGTTGGTTACTGACGCAAAGATCAGATGCAATTCTTGACCCGCATAATTATATGCGTTACAATGACGCCTCTGAACAACCCATGAGTGGAAGCATCATTGGTAACTGGTCAGATCCCAAAGCTGCGACAACGGAACAATTTGGTAAATTTTGGGGCGAGCTTGCATCACGTTTCAAGCACAATGAGAAAGTCATCTTCGGTCTCATGAATGAACCATGGGGGACCAACACATCCTTGGTCCTCAAGAATGATCAGGCTGCCATTGATCATATCCGCGCGGCGGGATGTGAGCAACTGATTCTTGCCCCGGGTAACGACTGGACTGGTGGCCACTCATGGTACGACAATGGCGAAAACTCAAATGCTAACTGGATGTGGAAGCTACGCGACCCCTTCCACAACACGGCCATCGATATCCATGAATACCTCGACGTAGACTTTAGTGGTTCGCACGTGGATTGTGTTTCAGACCCACGCATCTTTCTGGCCAATTTGACAACTTGGCTAGAAGATCACAACTTGAAGGCCATGATCACTGAGTTTGGCGGATCTAACACCACTGGCTGCTACAACATGCTGAAGGTTTTGGTCGAGTATATGGAAGAAAACCCTGTATATATCGGTTGGTCTATGTGGGCTGCTGGTAAGTTCTCCGATGTCGTTTGGTTTCCGGACACCCTATGTGCCCGTGCGATCACCAAACCTTGACACTGGAACCTAACATTCTTTCCTTAAAAGGCCCGCTTTGGGGATCGCAATCTGCCTGCTGTGAGAACTACGGGCATTTGGGTAGCCTGGAGCCAAATAGTTTGGCCATTGATGGGAGCCCCGGTTTGTATGAACAAGTTTGGCTTAAGCATATGAAGCCGCTTGTTCCAAAAGAGCTCGTTTGGTCTGGGATTAGTAGTGTGCGAGGAGGAAAGAGGACCTTACCACCACAGACCAGGAAGGTCCGTTGAGCAGCTCAGGATCAGATGTTGGGACCAATCATGCAAATAATCGAGGTCCCAACCCCGCTTCGCCATATAGCTCAGCCATCGTCATCTGGCAATATCCATTTACAGGTTGAAAGTTGATTGAAAGCAAGATTACGTTTCTAATGCCTGGGATTTCACGGACGGCGAACAAAACTCTACTAGATATGTAGTCAATGCAGCTCCTCCATGATATGTCTTGACTATCTCCGGTTCCAGTGATATCATTTCATGACTACCATCAACACTCGTATTGGCATATCAAAATTGCTGATTAGGAACGGCGGGCATTTACGAGAGATCGGATGAGGCAATTTTATGTCAGACGACATCCAATTCTCAATCGATCTTACCTCCTACTACCGATACCTTACACATAGAGAAGCCTTAGCTATGGACTGGAACTAACTCGTCAAAGCAACGAAATATTTGTATCGTCATCTCGCCAGTCGATCTTTGCGCCTTGTAACAAAAGAGCCCTTTCTATCTCGTAAGCCTGTTTCAAATTCCATGACAAGAGTGGTTGTATGTATTGACGAAGTTCAAGACTATTATATCAACATAATATGCGGAGTCAAGTGTGATGCAATATGTATATTTATAATAAATCCTCTAAGAAGAAGACATTTCGAAATTGACATATACCCCCGGAAACGGACTCATAATAGGCGTACGTTTTAATGACGCAATGTTCGTAAGATCTAGTAGGTTTCCTCACGCACGCATGCCAACGCCGCAGCGACGGACAAGATTTTCAGATCCGAACCGGAGTATAGCAGGGTCCGGCGGGCGAGTTCGGCCAGATCGACAGCGGAGTCAAGTTGTTCGTCCTTGAGGTGGATCTTCAGTATGGCGAGGCGGTCTTCCTCCGTTGGAAGGTCCACGAGCAGTCTTCGGGGCAGACGGCGCAGAACGGCGTCGTCAAGGTCAAAGTGCAGGTAGGTGGCTACCATGATAAAGGCAGATATATCATTCATCCCGTCGCATTGGCGCAGGAACTGGTTAATGAGTTCGCGTTGAGAAGTGCGGTTGCTTGCGCTGGTACGCGAGCAGAAAATGGTGTCCGCCTCGTCGATGACTACCACACACGGACGGGGCGGGGGTAACCTTGGTTCTCGCGGCTATGTAGATGTGTAAATATAACCATCCTTAGAATCTCGGCTTTTTCGCTTAGGGATAACTCACAAAACCATATGCTCATATGATTCCAGTGGAACTGCCAAGGGTTTGGTCATTCCATCAAGAACGAGCATGGAATTGATTCTAGCTATTGACGAACAGGCACTGAACAACCTTGGAGAGCAGCGCTGTATATTCTTACATGACCCCTCGTGCTAGAAAACTGCTACCAGACGTGGAAAAGCATGCTTGCATGCTGATGAGTTTTGAGTCCGTGGGTTGCATCACTCCGAAACTATGTGACCTAGCCGGATGAGCATCCCTTAAGACTGAGACATGGTTTTTGCCTTCCGATCCCAGTACTATTCGCGCCTACCTAGTTTTCTCAGTTTTCCTTGGCCAGCCGGGTGCCATGACAGCCCCGCTGCCAAGATAGGCTTCCAATACAATCAAACCTAGCTAAGGTTCTCCCAAGTTGGAGAGGAGATGTTATGTTGAAGTGCCCGACCTGAGGGACTTACATGGTGCTGGAAAACATAGAGAACCTTGGAATCAGGCAAAGATCTAGAGACTAATCATTGTCGACTGAACTCCAAAATATCCGAGCCGTTAGTGAGGTTTTCTTTTTGTGCCAGTAACCTGAAATGGTCGCTCATCGAGGAGGCCCTTAGGTAGGTACCCCGTAGGCAGAAAGAGATTACGAAGATATCTGTGCGAGCAAGCAATGGACGGGAGGACAGTAAATACGCCGGAGGCTCGTTGTCCTATCGACAGCGTACCAGGTCACAAGCAACCGAATTGGTATCCGCGAGTGAATGGATTCAACGAGAAGAATCCGTCAACGTACTAGCAAAGATTGGAAATCCTTCCGAGATGGATGGCACCATGACGAGTACGACTGTGTTCCGTACTCCGTACAGTGTACTGGATAAGCATGTTCCAGATGGACCAACGGATTTCCGGGTCGTGGGAGGATGTGGGGGCTAAGCCAAGGACAAATAGCCGAGCACAGGCCCCAGGCACTAAGAAAGGTGTCTCACACGCGGCCAATGATCTCGCATAACAGGATCGCTCCGGATCATCGAACTATCCCAAAGAGGCATACGCCAGGAACCCGACCCTGAGGCTAACGAGATGGCTCATTTCCGAGGTGGTAGTTAACTAGCGCATTTCCACCAAATCTGGCTCCTACTTTATCCTCGGGAGCCCCATTTTCTGACATGCCCAACGGCGAAGCTTCTGTTACTCCCTCCTGGGCAGTCATTCTTTTTGTTCCCACAACGTGGTTTGTATTACCACCAGTCACTCTTTAGAAGTTCTGTTCAGCCGACATTCGTTTTTGTGTCGCTCTCTCTTGTCATCCAACAGAAAGAGTCAAACAATTGATTTGAGAATGATGCGCTCCGTGATTTCTTTGATCGTCGCGCTCGGCTCGCTGGCAAGCGCCATCCAGATCACCAGTCCGGCGGCCAACTCGACCTACGCCGCCGGCTCCACCATCAACGTCGAGTGGACGAGCGTTGATACCGATCCTACCAACTTCAGTCTTTACCTCTGGAACTTTGTGTCCTGGCCTCCATCTTACGTTCCACTGGCGTTGAACGTTCCGACCTCGGATCTTTCGCACTCCGTCCAAATCCCCTGTGACACCAACCCCGAATGGGGCTACCAGATCAGCGGTATCAACGGCACCAACGTCTACATCATCTACGCCCAAGGGGACAAGTTCACTGTGGCCAACCCCGTTGAAGGCGCCGCCTGTGTCGAGTCGACTCCCTCGTTGACGGCCTCCACCTGCCCCAGCGCTGCGGCGTCGACCGTTTATGTCACGGTGAGCCCTACCGGCCCCAGCTCCCGTCATTTCCATCATCATTCCTCTCACGTCCATCACTCCTCCCACGTCCATTCTTCTTCCTCATCCAGCACCGCCACCACCTCTCCAAATGTGAAGCCAGGAACTGTGCCTAAGACTATTGGTTGGTGCTCAGACTATTCCCACCCTGTGACCTTGGACACGATCCCCACCCCGACTCCGTCAGTGGCCAACCAAGGAGATGCACACGACGCTTCATTGATGATCACCGCAGTGCCACCGCAGGTGACTGATGCTTCTGGTTCACGGGTCAAGACCCTCACTACCACTATCACTAAGGTCGTTTGTCCGGCGTGCGATTGATATAATGTGGGTGGAATTTTCGTCAACCGATCGTTCATAGACAATTTCTCTGGCCTCGATGGATCTTTCTTGTATTCATATTTTAGAGCACGTGTGACGTAATCGGGAAGAGTCCTCTTATGAATGTGCTATAACAAGGATAGCTTTCCATAATAGCAAGGTTCTGATCCCCTAGTATATACACTTAGCGTTCAGGCCTACTTAGGCCCTCCGTCTTCTTGCTTTCCTCCAGCTTCCTTGCATGCTTGAAGCTAGATTTTTTCCGCTAACCTTTTTACTGCTTCTGCCTTTTATACGTAGTAGTCGTCTTTTCTTACGGGCGAGAGCAGATTGGATGTACATCATCAACGAAGGTAAGGAAGCTGAAGCAGGAAAAGAAAAAGCAAAATAGTAACAACCCTTGAGATTAAGAAAAGATACATGATCGGGCAAGTGATTCATGATTTACCTTGACGTTGTTTCTGCTTGTATGTGGCAGAGATTATCAGTCTTCCACATCAACAGGTTGCTATTTGAGTTTTGATCCCACCAGCCTCGGACATAGAGGGAAATAACATCAAGGAACTAACCGACTCTACAGGCCTATTTGCGGGCCTTCATCCAAAGACAGTTCACTGTGTAAGTATGCTCAAAGGCTGGAAGATGATTGAAGCTGACGGTGCATCATGAAATACTGCGCGGTTCTTACGATGTTCTCCTCTCGCTACCGTATGACTTTATTTATTGACTAGATGTCTGTCAAAAGAAATTTTTAGATCGGGTAATTACCCCTTTTTGGTCAGGGTTTGTAAACACTTTGAAGCTAAGTATGTTTGTTTACCTTTGTTAGTATATATCGCAGGGGAGTGATATCGGAGTGGGCACGGTAGATGCTGAATCTATACGAAAATGCTTTTTTTTCAAATTGCCTCTTGGTTCGCTTATACAACTTGTCATTCTATCCAGGCTACCTGATCGCCAAGACTGCAACCAAATCCCCTACTACAATACTTACCTCTGATCTTTGAATAGGGATAGATATATGATTCAGAGAGGTCTTGCTAATCCGCTAAAGCCTGGACCTATGGCTTACTAGATATGCCTTTGACATCGCCACTGGGTCAATATAAGGAGCCAGGCGAGCACATGTCGAATGGTGAGAGACTGAGACTTGGCGGGGGACTGTTATGTATGATAAATTGAATAGTTAATAGTGCTTTAAGGAAGGTCTTCTCGGACAGGAGAGTCTAGTTATGCGCGATTTTCCGCTTGTATAAAATATCCTCTTGTAATGAGATATCTACTGGCATATACTTCAGTGTTAGGGCTTTAAGGGAATCAGAATCCTCAAGGTAACATTGCCCCGGGCTAGGACTCTCCTGCTGGTTGAATTGTTACCCCAGCGCAAAATCTCCACATTCCAGTCGCTTACCTAGTTGGGCCCTCCTGAGGGACTTTTAGCCTAAAATCCTCGGAGATGCTACTGTCTGCCATATACATAGTGAATGGGCTCGATCCGCACGTCCGAATTTGCGTGGAGACTTGATTTGAACCTCACAAATATAAGCTCAGCCTTTCCTCTCCGAAAGCTCTTTCCGCAAGTCTGAGGACAGCTTCTCCACCAACAGCTTTAGCATCCATGAGATCTCAGAATTCCTCTTCAACGATTCATCCTTGGAGTCTTCCGCCATCCCAATCGCTATATGTTCAGACTCCACAGATGCGAACAGTGGCGTGAGTTCAGACAGGCAATCGGCGCCGCCTTCGGCCTGAAACAGAGGGATAATCCTTGACCATACGCAACAGAGCTTTTCCTGATGTTCGGAGGACTCATCGCTCATCATAGAAATGAGAATTTGAATCTCTTCTAAGAGCAAGAGCCAATAGCGTATTGAAGCCCCCCAGTATCTAGTCCGGTGTTGCTCGTCCCCGCCCAAATCTCTTCGTTTCTCATTATCCTGCGCACACAGTGAGCCTGGCCCAGTCTCTAGATAGAGATGGGGCTGACTCTCAATATTAGGACCAGAATCTATTAGATCCAGGTTCGGTGATCTGTCGGTCGAAGTCCAGCCCGGGGTATCCAAGGACTGGCAAACATGCTCATTGTCATCATGGTCTCCCGGGCGCCCTCTACGAAGCACATGTTGCCATATCCAGCCAGAGCAGGAAAGCAGCCATACATGAAGCACTCCCCCAAAAGCCGTGACCAGATTTGTTAAGATTGGAATGGCCAGTAATGACCAGAAAACGAAGAACACCTTGCCGAAATTGCTCGTGGGGAAATAATCCCCGTACCCGATCGTGGTGAGGGATGTGTAGGTGAAATAGAGACCCACGAAATATGTCCAATGATCTTCCTTCTCAGAGCGGGAAAAAACGCCCGCACTGACAAACCACAGGACGAACCATGCAGCAAAGAACAACCCGACCTCGATCAATTTCCTCCTCCGATAGAAATGAGACTTAACGTGGCGTATTCTGAGGATCTCTTCCCTTTTGAGAGTACAGCTTCTGACCGAATCGATTTGTGATTGGACTCCTTCAGCTGTTGGGAATCCATTGGCTGTATTCTCCGGCGAATCTGGATTATCGACCTCGCTTCGAGTTGCTTCGATTTTGCGCTTGAGCGTCAACTCCCTCATCTGATCCGTGTAAGATGCTACAGCGGTGATGAGAAAGCCTAAACTGGTGATGCCTAAAGCGGCATAAGGAAATAGTAGACTGCGCCCTAGATGAGTGTGGGGGGCTATATTTCCAAGACCGATCGTCAGGAGGGTGTAATCAGTAAAATAGAGAGCATCCATCAACGACCAGCCTTCAATGGTGCTGTAGATAGCAGCTCCACCGAGAAGCAGAATGGTAAAAGTGGTGGCCCGGAATACGATGCTTGTACATTCGATCTTTCGCCTTTCTGCTGCACGGAACGGGGACTTTTTCACGCAGACCATGTGGATCGAGACCAGGACTGCTATCAGAACATAAAGGCCGGCGGATATGACTCCAGCGAAAAAGTTTCCAGTATATAGAATAGTTTGGTCACCTTGGGCTGTCTGATGCTGTCGGACCTCGACACCGATAAGGCTGAACAGGATAATAGCCGAGGCGAGCCAACCGACCATCATTACCATGAACCCCATAATTGAGTCAACGTGGAGATTCATGATGAGTAGGTGTATCAAATAAGCCAATGTAGATAGACCCAGTGAGGTTGCTTTAAGGCCGGTGACCCTGAAAACATGTTAAGTTTCAGATAGAACGGGGAACTAGGGGCGAGGTACCATTACCAGCTGGGTGTGGGTAGCTCAGCTGTTGACCCGTTAGCTGAAACGCTCTGCTGCCATCCATTTGCTACCGCGCAGATGTTGAACATTATAGCCATACAACAAAAGGCACCCTCCCAAGTCATCAGCGACGTGTCAACTTAGGTCGATAGAGCATATTTGTAATACCGCAAGAACAGGAAATCCTCTCGGGACATCGCACCAGTGGCTGCTATCTGTCAGAAAGAGAGATAGATTTTAAAAATGAGACTTGTGCTGACTTGCCTCATTTTTGTCCTATGTCCGGTGGTTGACACTGCGGCATCCTCGTGATGATCTGATAATCCGGCCATTGTATCCTTCGGTGATTGCCCGTGCCATGGAGGAGACTGCTGATACAGGGAACGACCAGCGATCCGATCGTCTGATATAATAATAGTCCAAGATTATATGATGTGACTGCTGTTAGCTGCCTGAGACAACATCCGAGCTAATATTTCTAGACATTAGCCTAGGTTATAACTAGCCGTTCCAGGAGTAGATCTCGATGGCTCGAGTAACGTGTACAGTGCCCTGATGTCATACTGGTATGACATCGGCCCCGTGACATCATGACTATCATCTCCCAAAACCTACGGTATGGATTTCGCGGATAAGGTGGAGACACACCGTTTTCCTATTAGGTGACGGGCTTCCAACAACACAACTCTTTCAGTCACTAAACCAGTACGAAGGAGTACCCAGGACAATAAGCTTCCTCTCATGGGCGAGTCAACTACAAAAATTGTGAGAACGCTCGCGCGGTACCTAGCTTCTTTTTCTTTGGATATACCTGCTTGATATGGTACTAATTCAGACGCTTAGCGCTCATCTAAGTCTTATGTTCCAATACATTTTAACAAAGAGCATTGGAGTGGAACTGGATGCTTGCCGTCCCTATCACACAGCTTTCCATATTCTTAACATATTCCCTGTATGAAAATTGATATCTGTTTGATTTCGCTTTAGCGGGAAAGTCAATCGCAGCGCAAGGTGAAGGACTCTCAGATTGAAAAGTCCACCGCTTCAACCATTCTCCATATTCTGATCGAACCTCAAGAAGCCCTCTGGTAACTCCTTACTTATAATATGGCACTCCCCTACCTTGCCCTTTATTACAAGCACAAGATCATCAATTGCAGACAGGAACTTTAAATAAGAGCTCACTGCCACACAAAACTTCCGATAATCTTTGTCCCGAATCAGATCTTTGTACTGTAATAGTTCCAGACCAGTATTCCGCCAATAGTCATGGCATCGGTTCAATAATGGAGTTGGAAGCACCTCGGGCAGAGCATCGTCGGTTTTGAGTGCTTGCTGAACCATGCTCAGTACAGTCATTATGTCCCCGATGTTGCGGTGGTCAAGGATGCCGCAAAGGTGTGCAAGCCGGTCTTGAAGCTCTACGGGTAATGAAACGGAGAGTGAAAGTAGTCGCCCGAGGCCCCAGTTCATCTCTTGACATATGTAATTCATTTCGGCTAAGCTCTGTCCGTCGAATGGCGAGCCGGAGAATTCAAGGTTTAGGAGCGAAATGGAGCCCTCCAGCGAGGCGAGCAGTTGATCGACATCGATCGAAATTTGTTCTGCAACCAAACCGACATTGCTGTCTGATTGGTTCCAGCAGGAGAGTACAAGCGCGTAGTGGTCAGAAAGGGTGTGAAGAGTATTGGATAGAGTCGCCGATATGTAGTATGATGCAGATGGTGGAAAAGGCAATACTTGAACGATGAGAGCAGCTGCAAAGCCGATCAATACGAGGACAAGACGGTGCCAGAAGACGTTATAACCGAATCCAGGGTTGCCATATTGTGCAATATGCCTTGTCAAGTAATATCAGTGGCCAGTTGGAAGCTGCAAAGTGGGATTCTCTTGCTTACGTGTCATCAAAGCTGTATCCGACAATGAGAATGCATGTTGCTGCGCCCATTATCGTGGCTGGTAACAGACCAGGATCAAAGAACAAACGTCCCCAAATGAGAGCGGCTAGAACAGGAGCCGAAATGGCAGCTAGTCCGTATGGATTTCCTGGTCCATTAGCAGAACCAACGTACCAGACGAGCAAACCGAGCAAACCACCAACCACCGTCCCAATAGCCCCACTAATCATGGAGAAAGTAAAGTTTGCCATATAGACCAACAGAGTTGTTTGGCCCATTATGAGGCCCCAAATACACTTCTCGCGGTAATAGAAACCTGCGCTGGACGGTATAGCTGCAGGAATCGCCAGGGCAACTGTAAGTACGAGCATTCTCAAGGCGTATAAACCATCAGAGTTGAACAGCCACTCCTGTGTGGCAATTATAAACCTAGCTAGTCCGTTGCGCCGCCTGACACTATGGCCATGGCTGATTCGGAGAAGTTTCTGGGATCCATTTGCTTGCTTATCCATAAGGTCGGGATCCACAACATTCGATTGGCCTGGAACTGGAGCTGCAACATTCCCGTTGAAAGTCCACGCAGCTGCATATCTGATTCCACTGGGAAACCAAAGTCGACTTTTCGTCCGTCTCTGACATAGCCGGGTGATTTGCTCCAGAAGTTTCTCCAAAGCATCAGTCATAAGCACTATCTGTGCCTCAAGAACCATCCCAAACATGACGCCTCGAAAGGGATGTATGCCAAGGTTGCTGAAAGCCCGCAAATGACCAGTCTCGTCAAACAAGTCTTTGTATAATTGAAGCAATCGCTCCGCAGTTTCAGTCGTGAATGCAGAACGATTGGATTTAAGTGCCTCAAGTGATTTCTGGCATTGGAAGAGAATCTGGTCATGATCATCATCTGAAGAGCGAGCAATCCAACCTCCCGACACTTGTGAACGTAAAAAATCCGATATGGCGGTAATTGCACCTAGGCAGGCAGGGAGAATATCTGCCGTGGATTGTCGCAGCGCCTCAATGGCCTCGGACCGAAGGGTTTCACTCTCAGGACTCTGCAGTGCCTGAACGAACTGTGCGGATTGCACCCACTGAAAGCGACCGATTTCGCATGGTTCCCGCTCTTTTGCATAGTCTTGTGTGCCTTCTGTCGCAGAAGTGACCGGGAAGTCCTTCAATTTCTTTCGACCCATGAGCTGTGCATTATGATATTCAAGCAGTGATAGACTCGACGTTACAATTTGACGTATTGGATATCTCAGAGTTTTGATATCATCGGTGTTCCAGGGACCTATCGAGCAGTCCAGCGGTAGGAAAGCAATTGCGAGTTCCATTGTTTTGTGTGCTGCGACAATTTTTGCTTTCACCTTTTGTAGAACCGGGACATCCAGCTCTTCCGAATTTGTCCCTAGGCTAGATATAGTAAATATCACTGGCTGCTTGATAAGGTCTGTTAGGCCTTGAAAATCAGTAAAGAAGTTGTGCGTAGTTGATTGGGGAAAGAACAGTATGAATGCAGCAACACCAAGCCCGACACCAATGGCTGCTGGTTTGATCAGGGGGATGGGGAGGGTTCCATTGAAAGAAGGCTGGGATGGGCCAAGTGTGAGAAAAAGATCTGAGATAATGGTTGCGTAGATTTGAAGTAAGACAAGTTTCGGATTGCTTGCTCGCACCCGTGCCTAATAAATCAAGCATTCAGTGAATTGTCAAGGACAGCGAAGGAGACTACAATCAGCTTACCATGAGGTAGATAAAGAGACATATCAGGACAAAAAAGACAGTAGTCACTCGAGCATCCAGCATAAACCCGCTCAAGACAAGCACTTGCATTTCGCTAGCAATACTCTGGCCAGAGGCATTGGCCTGAATAGCCGCCTGTTGTTGCAGTGCGGTCGTTTGAGCCTGCGTCTCCGATGCTGGTCGAGCTGCTAAGGCTGCCTTCATGACAATAACTCCCCATGCCCAAGCAAGACTCATACCAAGAAGAAGAGTCATTTGCCCAAGAATGAAGACTAGCAGAATACCGGAGGGGGGAAGAATGAAGAGTACAATGCAGGTAAAAAATGTCTCCGTTCCAATCGTGTGTAGCGTAGGACCGATGAACATGAGTAATAAGGCCACCCACGTGGCGGCCCAACATCGAAATAAAACCTTTAGATCCTGAGAATTGAAATGATCAAGCCAAGATAGGAGGTGTCTTCTTCTCTTGGTGAGGTTCATATTTAGTCCTGGATCTGCGCGAGGCCTGACGTTAGTAGTGCGTATTACTGGACAGAAATTATGGGGAAAAATAGACTTTCCGAAAAAAATCTGTCAGGTAATAATAGATAAGATTATACCACGGGTGGAGTTTACCAACACCGATGTTTGCAGGAAAATGAATTTCAGTGACAGACGAACGCGCAGGGAAGCAACAGGTATATGTTCGTGTTGTGCTGATGAGTTCGTCAAAGCTTTTCCGCGGGCTATAACCATGACTGGTTCAGAGTTCAATGTTTGTGACGTCATGACTAATAACGTAATCAACCACCGAGCGGCGAATACCACTGAGCGGCGAATTTCGACGCGCCCTATCGTATTATTTAGATTTAACACTCCACAATTATACTCTACTAGACCATCTAAAACACCAAATGAATAGCTATTTATTAGGACAACCTCGTATAGTATGTCCGACAGTCCCACAGCCACTGCAGCGTTGTGGAGCTCGCTGGCGAGGCCTAGGACTAGGCTCATCAACTTGCTCATTAAGCTGTGTATCAAGTTGCTGAACTCGATTTTGACCTTCGTGCACAAATAAAACAAGATCATTACCAAGATTAGCACGTCTCCTTACCGTTTTTTTGATTTTTCGCTCGTTCTCCTCTCGTAGAACCTTAATTTCTTGTCGAAGAAGTAGGTTTGTATTCATTGCCATCTGCGCCGCTTTTTCGAGGTGTTGAATATGCGTGATCGGACTGCTAGAAAGCGTTCTTTTCTTTCGAAGACTTCTCTGTAGGCGGCGCGCCTTATGAATAACCTAACGAGGATTCTGAGGTGTCTGAAAAGTAGAGGAATTTGAACTTTCAACTTCTAAAAGAGGTGGTGTTGGCGTGCGAAGTTGAAAGGTAATCCTTTTAAGAACTCGGTCTGGATTAAGTAGCTTAAGACCAGCTCCTACAAATCTACTGTATATGTTCTCCCGATTGAAGACAGTTTCGCGCGCAGGTAGATATAGGTATAGAAAGTCTTCCTTATTAATATAGTTATTACCGGTAGCTATTATCTCCTTAGTCAATTTCCCGTACGCGCGTTTAAGCGGCCTAAAAACACTAATATCTAGTGGCTAAAGAAGATGAGAAGTATGGGGAGGCATATAGAGGCAGATTATTGTATTCTCTTTACAAAAATCATCAAATTCTGTAGTTAGATAGCTAGAATAGCTATTAAGAATAAGTAACCTCTTCGCACTAGTTGAGTAGCGTTTAGAATATGGTTCGAATATCTCCTTTAGCTAGCGAAAGCCAATTTTATCCGTTGTCTAGCTATTCTGGCTTCTAATAAGGGTATATCCCTTATTAAAAAGAGAAGGCTCCTAATACTAAGTGGCTTAGTGAGATTCGGCTTTTAGGATAATCTATATCGGTATTGAAATCCCTTTAGAGCTTATGCATTCGATGATTGTGACCTATTTACGATTCCCCTAAATAACCCTGCGAGGCCTTTCACTACGCTCCACTACGGTAATAACCTTAGAGGTTAAGCAGAGCCCTATTACAAAGCCAGTCTTATCAAAGTTCTAGATATCACCCTCGTAGATACTATGTTCTCGAATAGCCTCTTGTACAGTCGCAAACCACTATTTAATGATATTTAGGTCCTCCTACTTTGCACGCTGGTATATAATCCGCCGGTTATATCGTGTACGTAGTGCTGGATGGCGTTTAACAAACTTATATGCCCAGTTAACGCCAAGGGTTGTAGTAGGATCTTGTGTGCGCTCGCGAAGAAGAATCTGCGCCATTCCCCGTAGAAACTCGGGCCGAATTGAAAATCCTCGTTTGTCAGCCTCTAGTAGTTTCTTCTCAAGCACCTCTTCTTCGAATTGATTTAATTTATGACCGTTGGCGCGTGTTTCTGCGCGTGATTTGCTTCCATTGAGTCGACGGCGAAGGGTAGTTTCAGGCACATTAAACGTCTCAGCGGCCTTTAATCTTGATTTGATTTTTTTATTTTTGAATGCAGAAATTGCCATCTGAATGCGATTTTCTTGAGATAGAGGCATTTTGGATAGTGGTGGTGAAAAAATAACGCGTGAAGGAAATATTGCAGAAGGTAGACGCGAAATTCGCCGCTCGGTGGTATTCACCGCTCGGTGGTTGATTACGTTATGTGGTCTCATGATAGTTAACTAACGTAGTTCCCCGCTAACCTAACGGGTCACCCCAAACACCATACTAAATGCGATAAACTACAACTTCATATCTCAACAACCATATCTATTTTGGAAAGGATATTAATTGTACATAATTAAGATAGTATTTATAACCTAGTAATCTAATACCGAAAGATTTCTCCCGGTATTCATGGAGATATATGTATTTATCCTTTGAATGCCAAAATTACGCTGTATTTTATGGTAAAGTGTCGAGATAATGGTTTAAATGGGTTTAAACTTAATATACGTTATTCTGGTGCCTAGAGGTATGTACATACCAAAGTCTTGATAGAAATAAGCACCTAGTGGTTGAAATATAGAGGAATGAAATATAACATTGGATATGGTGTTTGGGATGACCCGCTCAATTGGGTGACTCGGTTAGCGTGGAACTACGTTAACTACCGTTAGTTATCTAATATGTTAACATAACAGGAACCCAGGACCCTCCTCACGTAGGAATGAGAATTATGCGGGATCGAAATTATCGTAACCTTCGTTGAATCTACCAGCACAACTCAGTATATCGGGCCAGGGCATACTTACTAGAAATTAGCCCACGTACCCGGGCGCGGTAATATGCTTAGATTATCGTCTGTGAATCCGAATAGATAGGACGCTGCCTTAGGTAGCTTAAGGACGCTGCTTTCTATTGCGATAACCAGATCCAACAAAAAACAACCTTATATCTCTTGAATTCGCCGTAGGTTATCAAATCCTAAGGTTGTGGGTAGGAGACTATCACCTACGGATATTCAAGAAGGCTGGTGGCAATGTCAGTGAGTACCTGATCCAATTTGTCCCACCGCCTCCAACGAAGCAAACGTACCACGCACCATCGTGGCCCGTGAAGCCTTCCGCTCAATAACTACATGGTCTCCTCCCGTGATAGCAGCCTGCTCTTTGCCGCTAGATCCGCAGCGAGCTGCCTCATTGGCACAAGAGCCATAATATCAAACACGCTCAACTCTACCTGAATCTCCTTGGCGATCCAATTCCTCACCTCCACGGCAACTAGACTGTCAACACCGTATGCACTCAGTGGTTTTCCGGGGTCAACTGTGTAAATAAGTCACCTCTTTAGTTATGAACATAATGGAGTCGCAAGCAACATCAAACAGAGCAAACTTACTGTCCAGCATCGGTACCATCATAAGCTTCGCCAGCCTCTCCACCAAACTGTCACAAATAAGATCCACGGCGGCTGTCATGTCTGTCAAACGGGCGAGTTCTACGCCCAACGAGATCGATGACCCCATTGCGGTATTGCTGCCCTGAGCAGTATTCAGTAGCGAGGCAAATTTCCCGTCTTGGATCCAGTACCATGACTCAGAATACTCGTTCGTTGGAAGTCCGCACATCACTTGTGCGGGATGCGCAGGGGTGCCCTCCATGGCGATGGACATGAGGGCATGGAGGTCGCTATTCTGCATTACTTTCAGACCCATACTCTTGACATGATCCACGTATTCGTCATGTTCCGCGACAAAACCAACACTGAGGAGGTACCCAATATCGATCGTCATCGCACGCAAGCCTTGGCTGCGCCGGAAACTGGCGAAGTAGTCTTGGAAAATATTACCCGCGCCGTAGTTGCCTTGACCGCGATGACCTATAACAATGATTAGAGTGTTATTTTAGTGGGAGGGTGGGGGAAGGGAGAGTGTACGAACCCATAACACCAGCCAGTGAACTTAGCATGACGAAGAAATCCAGGTCCTTGGGAAGCATGTCGTGCAAATTCCACGTTCCGTGTACTTTGGGTCCAACGGTGGTGTGGAGGTGTTCGATGGTCATGCCGTCAAAAAGGGTATCCTGTGTGCATTCGAGTCAATGTTTGGGAAAGGATAAAGTCAAAAGCAAAGCAAGTACACTTACCCTGAGCACCATTGCTCCTGTCACACAACCACGCACTGGTGGGAGACCTTGCTCCTTACACCCATCAAGAGCACGCTCCAGGGAAGACCGATCTGCTACATCGCAATCAAACGCAATCGCGTTCACTCCATACGTCTCACGAAGATTCTTAATAAATGCCATATTTGCGTTACCCGTCGCTGCAGACCGGGAAAGGAAAACGAGATGCTTCGCACCCTTCTCCGCTAACCAGCGACTGATCTCCCGGCAGATACCGCCGAGACCGCCGGCGAGGATATATGTGGCTTCAGGGGCGATCTGTGCTTCTGGTACGAGCGGGATGGCAGGGACGAGGTCATTTTCATCGACACGCACCACGATTTTGCCCATGTGTTTGCCGGTTTGCATGTAACGGAAGGCTTTTTCAATTTCACTGCACATGAAGAATTAGCTATCATTTAAAGATAGAAATACCACTGGTAAGAAGGGGGCGAGTTACGAGAACGAAAAGAGTTGGACCGGCTTCACCGGCTTGATGACACGATCCTTGATCAGCTCTGCGACACTCTGGAAGAGAGCGACGGCACGAGGTGTGGGATTGTTCTCGAAGTCGATCAGGTTGACACCACAGTAGCTCTTGTTCTGTCATCGTGTGAGCGGAAGGGTCTAAATCCGTGGATATAAAGGAGATATCACCTCGAGGAAAGGGAACATGTCTAGCCCTGTGTTTGCAAAGAGATCCGCTTTTCCTGTGTTACAGTCAGACCCCACTCTGGCGTTGTAGAACGAACCATCATCACCTACCAATTTCCAAGAAACGCCCGAACTTGGCAAGACAGTGCCAGGAGAGTCGAAGTGCCTCGCCGGCTAAAGAATTCAGGATGACATCTATCCGTCAATTCCTGTTAGTGTCGGTTTTTCCCCCCCCGCAAATATTACGGTGACTATACTGACCAACGCCCAATCCATTTGTCGCTCTCATAACCCCTTTTGCAAAGCTCGTATCACGACTGCTGAAGATGTTATCATCTGGAATACAATACTCGTCGATGAGGAGCTGTCGTTTCTCTGGGGAGCCAACTGTAGCGTAGATTTCAGCTCCGATGTGCTGGGCGACGGCAATTGCGGCTTGCCCGACACCACCAGCAGCAGCATGGATCAAGATCGTCTCGCCTGGCTGCAGTCCACCGACGGTAACTAGGGCATAGTAAGCTGTCAGGAAGATCAGGGGCATGGAAGCGGCATCTTCGAAGCTCATATCGTCTGGGATAGGAATGACACCCTGCACGGGGAACCGGACGAATGTCGCAAACGTGTTGCACGAAGATGTCATGACACGATCGCCAACGCTGACGCCGGACACTGCGGATCCCACGCGCGTCACTACTCCGCTGACATCGACGCCAAGCTTGTTCTCATTCAGGTTGCCCATAGCGACCAGCACATCTTTGAAATTCAGTCCCACGGCCTTCACCTGGATCTCCACCCAGTCCTGGGGTAGAGCCTCATAATACTCCATGTCTTCCTCGAACAAGAATGAATCCAGAAGACCAGGGGTTTTGATGGTTAGCTTCAACGGGCGCTGGCATGTGACGAAGTTGATCTCTTCGGGCTCACCCTTGGACTGGTACAGCCGTAGGCGAGAGTCCAGGTGAGGTGCCCTTTCCACACGAGGGATGTAGACGGTCTGTCCACGTGCAGCAAACTCATGGTCGACCAAATCACCGTAACTATGGCGGACGGCGACATTTCGAATCGTCAAGGCAGAAATTGCAAGATCAACCGCAGAGTCCGGTGGGTCGATATCCAAGGTTGCGAGCAAGCAGTTTGAGTGCTCGTTGCGGATTGCTCGAGACAACCCAACAATCAAACTACCATGTGGGTGAGAACACTCCATTGCCGCTCCACCCGTCACCCACAGTGCGCCACTGGCCGTCGAGACTAACGTACGGAACTTGTTCCAGTCTTCTTCGCTGATCGTTGCTAACAGAGGCTTCGCCCACTCGGACAGGCATACACAGTATTTGCCTTTGATATCAGACTCAGTCAACGAAGTCCAATCCAAAACGGAAACCTCCGATTTGAGGTCCTGAAAAGCGGTCTCAATATGTGCTGCGAGCTTGTTCGATGGGATCCCAGCGGACTTGACAATCGCAATTGCCTGCGATGGCTTAGGCCGGCCAGATGTCTTTGTTGAGACGAGCAAAGAAACTGGTTCTAAAGAGGTGTCACAGTCTCCTCGAACATCCAGATCAACGCCAGAGAAATGCGCCTGTTTCAAGGCCAGATCCCACTCCTCGACATTGAGAAGAGGACTGCCCTTGCGGCCATCGTCCTCCCCGAGCCACCACCCCGGCAACGGTCCCATAATGAATCCTGAGAAAATCCGCTTGATCGTTACCTCGGATAGTACAAGCTTCCCTTCCGGCTTTAGAAGCCAGCGGCAGTGGGCCAAAGTTTCCTGTATCGACCGCGTGGCGTGCAGGACATTTGCACACACGATCAGGTCAAACGATTCGGTCTGAAACCCCTGCGCCAGGGGATCCTCTTCAATATTCAGCGCCGAGAATTCTAGGATTGCCGCGTCCGCGGAGAACCGTTCCGCGGCTTTGGCCAGGAAACCAGTACTAATGTCGGTGAAGGTATAGTTTCGCGCCTTGCTTGTCCCATCGGGATTTCGCAGTCTTTCGAGGACATGATAGGTGGTACCCCCGGTTCCGGCACCGATCTCTAGGATTCGAAGACCGGGGGATTTGTCCGCGATCAGACCGATGTACTCGGCGACGTTGGTGTTAAAGCTCGTTCCGAAAGCCCCACGGCTGTTGGCAATCTGGGTTAGAGCTCAACCTGTACAGCACTCAGTCGGGAATGACTTACTAGAAATCGTAAAGGAGGTCGCCTTCGAGCATCACCTGCAACGGTTCAATCTCGTGCGTGAAGATCCTTTCCAAATTCTGTCCGATGCGGTCCACCATCTGCACTGTGATGTCCCCTGACTTGGACAGAATGCAGCTATCTCGTGCCTCCTGGATTGCTGCGTTTACATTGGCGGCAGGGGTGGGCAAGGGGGGGAATTGGTGGATGATGTCCTGCATCCATTCATAGTAGAGTCTGAAGAAACCTGACTGGGGCACGAAATCCACTCCCTTCTTAGATTGGAACCAGTCCAGGATGTGGTGAATGTAAACGAGACAGACAAACTCTAACTTGTCTAAAACAGACTCGTCGTCGTTGTTGGGAGTGGTTCGTTTGTAGATCAAATCCTTGACAAGTGTAGGGGGCAGGAACTCCGGGTCCTCGTGCCAGATCATGTCAAAGCAGCCTGCCCTAGTTTCCGACGGACCTTGAGCAGTTTCATTTGCGCCGAGAGACGCCAGGCCCAGGCCTTCAATCAGAATCAGTGGTGTGGACCATCCCTCCGTTGACACAGCGATAGTGCTCATCCAGGTCGTGTAGCTCGTCTTCTGGGCAGCGGTGTACCCGTAGAGTTCAGTTCCAGGTGCAGATGGAATGTCAGCGTTAATAAAGATCCGGTCGAACGAGAACGGCACCACCGCTTCCTGGAGAGACTGGTCTGAGCCCGCGATGGAGGGGAATAGTAGGTGTAGGATGGAGTCCAACGTGACGGGGTGAATGATACAGGGGTACTCAAAGTTCTGCGGCATGCTGGCTTTGGTGTCGGGGATTGTGATGACTCCGTAGCTGGTCTGATCACCTGCATAGAGGTCGGTGATATTGCGAAAAATCTTTCCATACTTCATGCCGATTGTCTCGACGTTGTCGTAAAGGAAGCTTCTCGCGGGTCGGGAGCATTGCTTCATCGCTGCCTGGAAGGATGTGCGGTATCGTTTGTCCTCCAGCTCCAGCTCCCGTCGCATAGCGGGACTCAATTGAGAATGGTATGTCACAGAAATCAATCCTCTGCAGTGGATTGTCCATGTCTTTCCGTCCTCGGAAGGAGTTGAGACTGTAAATTCGTTCAGGGTCGACGATGGCTCCGCCTTGGTCCCTGTCCGGCGAGGATGAAACTGCACGATGGTTTCAACGCCTTTGTCATCGTCCGAAACACGAAGCGCGGCTACAATGGAAACATCGCGCAGCTCATACCCAACGATCTTGTCGTTCGGGTCGGCGAGCTCGTGAGCTGCCTCGATGGCCATGACGACCATTCCAGCCCCAGGGTAGAGGATATTGCCTTGAACCCGGTGCTCGCGGATCCACGGATTCTCTGAACAGCGCAGAAAATTTCTCCAAGTTGGTTCCGAGGCTCCTGGGACGCGATAACCGAGCAAGTCCTTCCGAGCATGTTCACGCAGACGGTAGTCCCGGCTGAGGTAGGACTCCTCCCAGAACGTGAGCGAGTGGTTGAATGGGTACGGGGGAAGGTCTACCAGCATCTGTGCCTTGGGACTGACACCATTCACCTTATTCAGGTTGAAAGGGAATCCCTTGACGTGGAGCTGGCCCATGGCATCCAGGATGGTGCGAGTACCTGGGTAGTTGCGGCGGAGGAGGGTGACGTAGGAGAGATTGACAAACCTGTCCTGGGCCTTGAAGATATCCAGGAGGTACGATCTCAGCGCAGAGTGTGGGCCAACCTCAATGAAGATGCTGGCAAATGCCGTGCGGTCGTGTTGCCGCTCTGTGTCTGTAAAATGGTTGAGCAGCGACCCAACGGCTCCAACGAAGTTCACCGGCGACACGAGATTCTCTCCCCAGTATGATGGATCCAGTTCTGCACGCGTGATCAGGCAGCCTGTTATGGACGAGAACATTGCTATGCTTAGTTCTTCGGCGCCGCTCTGATTCATCCATCCGTCCCTCAACGCGGCCTCGTACTCTTGCCGGATGAGGTTCATGTGGGGGGAATGGTAGGCGACCTGCACCTCCAGCCTCTTGGCCACAATCCCCTTCACCTTCAGAGTCTCTTCCAGTGCCTGCAGTGTTTTCACATCTCCAGAGACAGTGCAGGCGTTGGGACTATTGAGGCACGATACCACGGCTGTCCCGGTGAGGCCCGTGAGCTCGGAACGAATTGACTCTCCATCAGCGTTGACTGCCATCATGGTGCCGTCGAGATCCCTCGCCTGCGCGACGGACGTGGCGTATTTTCCTCGTAGCCAGGCAATCCGGATTGCTGTCTCCTTTGAGATCGCTCCGATGCAATATGCCGCTGCGATCTCACCACTAGAATGTCCGACCACAGCCGATGGGCGCACATCCCAGTATCGCAAGAGGTCAACGAGCGCCACCTGGAGAGCGGTGCACACAGGCTGACTGAGCTCGGCTAGGTGCAGGCGGGACGTCTCCTTGGTCTTGTTCAATTCTTCCCGCAAGCTCCACTCGCAACCGAGTGATTGCAAGATACGCTCTGCGTCGGCCAGGCTGTCCTTGTAAATATCAAATGTAACCAGGTCTTTACCCATGGCAAACCACTGCGCACCTTGGCCGGTGAAGATGAACGCAGCTGTGGGAGTCTGGGAGTCAGACGCTCGCACTGCGGCGGGTACTTCCCCGAGTGCGTCGTTGAGGGCAATTGCATCAGACGCGATCGCGTATGTCTTCCAAGGCATTATCGACCGGTGAGAGGCCAGAGTGTAGGCGAGGTTTGAGATGAAGCGGGGATCTTTCTCGTCGCGCTTCTCTTCGAGGTATTCTTTCAGCTGTTTCACCGAGCGCTGGACTCCATCCTGGTCTTGGGCTGAAATGACGAAGAGGCTGGATTTTGCGTCCGCCAGGTTCACCCCAAGGTCACCAATGGACTGCTTGCAGAAGCCTCCGTTCACATTCTCTGTCATATGGCCCTTGGCCTGCCCATTAGTGGTTCCATTGGAGGCTCGAGGAAGAAGCGTCGTCGTGTGTCTGCCATTCAGTCCCTGTCGGCTGAGGTAATGGGCTGCATCCTCGAGAATGACATGGGCATTGGCACCACCGAACCCGAATGAATTGATGCTTGCTCGTCGAGGACCCTCCGATGGCCATTCCGTCAGCTGCTGGGGGATCTTCACCCGATCCGGGAGAGAGATCTGGGGATTCAGAGTCTCGAACCTGTTATGTCACGTGTCAATGCCAACTCCCCCAGGAAAACGGTGCGTTGCGCATGACCATGTCCATACCAAAGATTTTGAGGAATCAACCCTCGCTCCACCACCAGGGCTGCCTTGATGACGCCCGCCACACCCGCCGCGCCCTCCAGGTGGCCGATGTTTGTCTTCACCGACCCAACATAGAGATCGGATGTGCGCCCAGATCCAATGCTGTTGATAATCGCGCGGGCCTCCAGCGGATCGCCCGCCTGAGTTCCCGTTCCGTGAGCCTCCACATAGCCCGTTTCTGCCGGATCGACCCCGGCCTGAGCATATGCGGTCCGGATCAGCTCCTCCTGAGCGTCGGCATTCGGCAGGCTAATCCCAGGCGTCCGGCCGTCTTGGTTGGCAGCGGATGCGAGCACCACCGCTCGGACCGTATCGCCGTCCCTCAGCGCGGCGTCCAGAGGTTTGAGGATCGTGACGCCAATTCCTTCTCCTCGGGAGAAGCCGTTTGCTTTAGCATCCCACATTTGGGACTTGCCATCCGCCGAGAGGATCTTCGCCGCGCCGAGCAGGATGCTCATGTCAGGGCCGAACATGAGATTTGCACCGCCGACCACGCTCTACGTAATAAGTCAGCGGGTGTATTCTCAGCCCCCAACAAAGATCTGTAGAAGTCGCTCACCATAGTCGCCTCCCCGGTTCTCAAACTCTGACAGGCCAGATGGAACGCTGTCAAACTGGAAGAACAGGCGGTATCGATCGTCATGCTGGGTCCTTTCAAGTCGTAGAACCACGACAGCCGATTGGACGCCAGCGACGATGATAGTCCGGTGGCATGATACATACTCGGGCCCTCATTGTCTCTCACCTGTAACTCTTCAAAGTCTCCGGTAAAGGTGCCAATATAACACGACGTCTTGGAACCCTTCACCGCGTCCAATGTCAAGCCGGCTAACCACCAACCGCACGTCAGTATACCGATATATCCCCGACCCTCCGTGCATGCCGTCTGATAGACCACGGAAGAATATGCGGAACTAACCATTCTCAAATCCCTCATATGTAACTTCCAGCAACATGCGATGTGTAGGATCCATTGCCTTGGCTTCCTTGGGCGTGATAGAAAAGAACGGCGCGTCAAATGCCTTGAAGTCCGTCTTCATGAAATGAGCATGTCGTTGCTGGATGCTGCCCAGTCGGTCGGAGTCTGGGTGGTAGAAGCCGTCGACATTGTATCGGTCCTTTGGAACTTCGCCCCGCGCCGAATGGCCAGCCGTCAACATCTGCCAGAAGCGTTCCGAGTTCGAACCGCCACCTGGCCCACGGAGGGCGAGGCCGATGATGGCTATGGGCATGGTCGGAGTCGTTGGGGACGTGTCTACGAGCTTGCCCGGCATTTTGACGGTCACAGGGAGGCTGGCAGGCCGGCTGGGTGATAGGTAGAAAAAAGAGTAGTATGAAACGAGATGGCTCTACTTGTTCAGGCTGGAACTCCTTCTGTAATGCGTTATAAGATGCACCCTCTAGCAAAGTATTTATACCTTTTTTACTTCATCCCCCACAGACCCATCCACCGATACTGATACACAATGTGTCGAGATCCCTCAGAAACGATCACGGCAGAAAGCGGTGGTTCGTACCTCCCGATCTCGATATCCGGGTTCAATTGGTGCTGTTGTGACAGTTGTACCACTGTTTTATCACATATTCGCCAACTCAAGCTGGATATTTCCCCATATATGGGAACTGACGAAGATCCAATTATGTTTCAGGAACCATCAACGCGCAGCATCAATTGGAATTGGAGGTACGAATCTGAATCTCCGACCCTACAATCAGTTCGTTGCGCCGGGACTTATATCTCCGAGCACGCCGAGACCCGTGTCAATCTATGGTAATCTTTTAGGGCGGACGAGGCGCCGCAGATCGTCTCCTCTGGGACGCTGCCTGGGGCCCATTCACCAGCGAGCTATGCGGAAATGGTCTCAGCGCTGAACTTTCTGCTCCGGTGTCCAGTCCTCAAACGGGGACATCAATCCTCCATTGGTGTTATGCTGTGTATCTAGACAGACTCGGGAAACACCCAGTCGGTTATACGTAGTCCCCTGCAGACATTAGGCGGTTATGGGCAGTCAAGCGAGATGCCTGTATCGAAGGGCGAATCGAGGTTCATCATGGCGTCTCATGGCATAGATGCGCTTTCGATGTCTCAGAGTGCCCAGGGACTTCAGAAGATAAGCATCTAACTGGTAGGCCCACTTAAAGCGAAGCTAGCTCACTATTTGAAATTACCATCGATTGAAAATTATATTTGAAAATTACCAGTAATTTCCAGTTTTTTGTAGCGGAGGCTGACCGCAGCCGAACCTTAAAACGATTGAACCCGACATAATGGATCCTGTTGATTTTCCCGAGCAATCCTGGGTCGAACCTTGAACGAACCTAATGGATCCTGCTGATTTACCCGAGCAATCCTACATGATGGACAGGCGAATAAGGCTCATCCATCTCTTGCGGGAATCTGAGACAGGTGGGAGAGCAAAAGGTCGCGAGCCTCCGAATAGCAAGAAGCCTCGTCCGCACGTGTTAGAGTTGCGCACTCATGCAGACTTGAATCAATTGATTCATCTCCCTCTATCGATTTTTCGCAGAGTAGGTCACCTAGGCGCCCCCGTCGCAAAGTAAGCTTGTTTCATCGCCCCACAGTTAGGCATGCATCCCGCGGATATTGTCCTCTCTCGATTTCCCTGTTTGTTACCGTCAACTTCGCGGCATCGAAAAACGCGAAGTTCCGGGTTGCAGCGGTGGCCCATCGATCAATGCATGCAGCCAGACAAGGCAGAGGGCGGGCGGGGAAAGGCTTCTGACGCGTCAGTAGTCTTAAAAGATACATGCATTCACTACCAATCCCGCGTGCGTCAACAACCTCTTCCCATCTCCTCTCCTAGAAAAAAGGTTAACACCACATATAGTGCTGGTGGCCGTCCAGTATGATGAGTTCAACGCTAGATGATCAAGACATACGCTCTCTTCAAAACTCCATTCAGTCCGAGCTATCCTCTCTTCTCTCCCCAGGAGCCGTCGTTGCACTACCGCCGTCCCAGGAGTTTGAGAGCGTCAATCTACGATTCACCGACTACGGTCGTCCGGTATAGTAATAGCCATATATATATACCAGACAATATATCAACGGCTGACTGTTCTCCCCTTTCTCGTAGACCTATATGCTTGCCGTGCGTCCCGCATTCGAGGATGACGTCGTCCGCACCGTTAATTTTGCGCGAGAGAAGGGAATTCCATTTTCCCCGCGGTCCGGGCATCACTGCGTCACAACGAGCATGAGGCGACTTCAAAATGGCATCGTGATCGACATGCGCCCTCTAAAGCATATGACTTTCAATGCCGAACAGCGCCTGGTCACCGTTGGCGGGGGTACGATCATGGATGACTTCACACGATACGTGCATAGCCTCGGGATGGAAGTGAGTAAGTTGGTCATATCCATTCTTCAACTCTAGCCAATACAACCCCATACAATGAGATAATAACCACATAGGCAGCTGTTGGCTCCTGTCCAACAACAGGCGTAATCGGCGTCGCATTCGGGGCCGGTCTGGGCAGACTGCAAGGGAAGTACGGCTATCTGAATGATAACCTCGTGTCTTGTAAGCTACTCCTGGGCAACGGGTCTATCGTCACGGTTTCCGATTCCTCAAATTCGGAGCTCTTTTGGGGGCTTCGTGGGGCGGGACATAACTTTGGTATTGCGCTGGAGGCGACGTTCCACGTCTATCCACAGACTAATTCAGGGATCCATTACTCTTGGGATCTGGAGTATCGACTGGAACAATGTGAGGAGGTCTTCCGAGTCTTGAACGAGGTACATGCTGTGATGCCGCCGGAGATGGCGATCTTTGTTGTGTGGAAGCGCGAGTCGAGTGGAGAGTCGGTATGTGCAGAGTGTTCCCTCTCCATTTACCGTCCTCAAGTTCTGACGTTCCGAACGTTTTCACGATTTTTAACCGGTATACCATGACCGCAGCATCTAATCCTCGTCAACCTTGTCTACTCTGGTCCCGAACGTGACTCTATGCCCTGGGTCGCTCACTTCTCGAACCTCAAACCCGTCCGCACTACCAATGTTACCGCCACTTGGGACGAGCTGCCCTGGATCACCTATGGTGCCCAAAACAAGCTGCTCAGCAAACCGGAGGTCTGGAAACTGGCTCCAAACAAAATGATGAGTGCCGTTAGCGTGAGATCCTTCGACCTGGCAACGACAAGGGCCTTTTTTGAGTCCGTCAAGGAGATGAATGAGCGCTTTGCAGGAAAAGGTTGGTTTGGAGCAATGTTCGAGAGTCTGCCGCATCACAAAACGAGGAGTATTGAGGAGGACGCGACGGCCTTTCCGTGGCGGTATGGGACCAATCATCACTTGTAAGCGTCTTTTAACACTCTCAAACCTAAAAGCATCCGCAAATCCATATTGGACAGAAGTAGGAGCGACTAATCGTTGACAGGATGATCACGGCTACGCCCAAGAGTACCCAGGACAGTGAGATCTTCGAAGCATGGCTAGAGAAATGGAAGCTTGCCTTCATGAAAACCTCTGGATATGGGCGCTTGCAACAGTATGTGAATTATGGAAATACGACGCTGAAAGCGGACCCAGTGGAGGCACTCTACGGGTATGAACCGTGGAGGCTACAGAGACTGCGGGAGTTGAAGCAGCGATATGATCCTGACGGATTGTTTTCTTGGTACCAGCCCTTTGACTGAATGCATGCTCAGCCACCTGCATGCAATTCCGACCTATATGACCTATAATTCTACTCTAGTCCGTGCATAGTTCGGGGGTTTGTAGATATGAGTGCATACAGGTAGACTTGGGCAGGTGGTGCGAAGGGGTCATAAGATCTCAGGAACCCGACCCAGCTCGCGTGTGGGCGGGATAAGTCGCAACCCTATCGAGTATAAATCGTGCATAATTTATACTTGTTCATAGAATTTTCTGGCGGGGTACTTATAGTCAGAGCTGACTTGTTATCCCTGTCGGCCTACAATGACGTTCTTTTATTAGCTTTTGTATGTCATCTTTCGGAATTTGCAGAATCCTAGACCGGTTTGCAACGAGCATCGAAGTATTAAACCACACTTCTTTCTATTGTC
Source organism: Penicillium sp. MT2 MMC-2018 (assembly GCA_003852855.1). Lineage (NCBI taxonomy): Eukaryota > Fungi > Ascomycota > Eurotiomycetes > Eurotiales > Aspergillaceae > Penicillium > Penicillium sp. MT2 MMC-2018. The sequence goes on from PZKB01000080.1 coordinate 95,765, forward strand.
GGAAAAACAGACGGGCAGTTCAACATCTGAGTCATACAGCACATATTTGAACTGATAATGTAACGTGATGTTGTCCAAAACTCTTGAGGTCCTTCTCAGCCTAAGAGGGTCTTCCCTACTACATAGCTAATACGTGCGTTGCCACGTGTATCAAGTGCAACGCTTATGTCCCTCGATGGATTGACGAGGGAAGCTTATATCATTCCGATTTCGTCAGCGAACTACTTCAAGTCACAGGAAATCACTCACAATCTAACAAGCTAGGCGATTTCAGCACAAGTTAGACCTTTAGGTGGTATGACCTGTGCAGTTCAGGAATTAAACAAAATCAGTTAGCGCAACGCTAGGCTGTTGAAATAACTTGCTAGCTAGCCCTAAGCCAACTGCCAACTCCTCCACTCCTCCACGACCAGCCACCGATCCCTCACGTGTGCCAACAGGACGATCCCCTTACAATGCTTCAGTCTCGCAGCTTGCTGCTTGGTCCAACAGCGACACATACGCTGGAGGATGGACGGTCACGGGGGTCGTTATCACTGATTCCACCGATGAACTATGGTAGCGTGAAATTTTAAGTTTTCTAGCTCTTTTCGGAAAGAGTTTGCCTCTTTTCTTAAAACGGTTTAGTAACTTCAAAGTAATAGGTACATATATTACTCATGTTATAATAGTTGACTTAGCCTAAAATAGATTTCTAAGGAAGATTGCTTTGCCTGGAGTACAGGATAAGTGTCATCAATTCTTCACCTTATATATTAGCGATAAGTAGTAACCATCTCTCGGAGCCTAAGCCTAAGGAGTCGACCTGTGAATAAGATTATTTAACTACTAGACCTAAGGATAATAACTGTAGTAGTAACTCTAAGCCTTCCATGCCTTAAATTTCACTTTTCAAGGCTTCAAGCTCTTTAGCCTCTTTTCATGAATCTACCATCATTAAACGGGGGACAGGTTCTGTGACGAACCTTATCATCGCCTTAATCTTAATTTATGTACTGCGTATTAGGTACATACGGAGTAGTTTGTTGGCAATGCGCTAAGTACGACTCAGGCCGTCGGGCGCTCTCATCCCACAGGCCACAAGTCGGCCCGCAGCCCAGGACCTGAAGGTTAGTAACTTGGATGCACGACTGACAATCTTGTCTTGACGTGTGGCCTTGTACCCATCTTCGGCATTCCCTTCTTGCACTTACCGCCGGGTACCGTTACCTTGTAAAGAAATCAGCTAACCACTGTTCTCCCGGTGTGGGATCGGCACCGCCACGAACACGGGCGGACTAGGCATAACAAACAGTCCAGGACTGCAGCGGCACTCAAAAATTATTCAGCGGTACATACCCAGAAACGGGCACGCTAAACCCCCTAATTTGAAAAAAAAGGCTAAAAGTAGGTTTTTGGATACTGCTGAACTGTCCCGGATATTGAGACATTTGGCCTTCGTTACGGTTTCGCACTCGTCGTATTTCGTATTTCGCGTATTTGCATGCCGAATTCATAGTTCGCTCGTGCCACGAGCATTCAGATACGCAAGGTATTGCTCGTACGGATATCCAGTTTCTTGCTAAGCAAAGCTAGATTCACAAGCGGCCTACAGAGAGGTGCATATCACATGCCTCCCATTTTCAGATCACGACAAGATGGTTGTAGGTACGGAGTAAATAATCCAGGGACCCATAGATTATTGACCACACCTGGGGCTTTCTGCAGTAGGTACCATCCAGCATTCAAGGAAAATTCAAAATACCTATATTTCCACCACGTATCAAACTTAGGTATGAGTTACTGATAGCAAATGCAGGTATGAGGTGGCTTTGAATTGTGCCAGCTCGTATACGAGCATTTCGGTGTGGAATCTCCATTGTAGCTTTATCTACATGATATATGTTTCAAGGGCTCGAGGCTGACCAGGTCACTTCCATGTTTAGGTAGGTTCTTTCGTAGGTATGGAGGTACAACCTTAGGTTCCGCCAACAATAGGTCTGTTCCTCGGCCTCGGTCTAGTATTCGGACACCTGCACTATCCCGTTATTCCACCATGCGGACATTGTGTATTGAACCAGCCCTGGCAGTTAAGCGTCTACCGGGCAGGGCTACCTACAGCAGCAGACACCAGAAACTGTTTTAATATGAAGAAGAAAAATTGGAAGAAAAAAAAACCTGGTGTGTTTTCGAGGTTACGCTACCTTGAAGACTACTGATGCTGTCTCCGTCCTGAACAATCTCGATGCTATGTACGGATTGAGTACTTGGTAGGCCGTGCAGAGATCTTTGAAATATTCCATTCGTCCTGCCCAGGTTGGGCTATTTGTTGGGCAGCTGGTTCCAGGTCTCTAATCAATCATCCCGCGCAATCCGCAATCTCGCCTTGACGCTCTCGTGGCCGGGGCCCGGACTGCAGATGATCGTAAAATGATGCCAATCCCTCGTGGGATCAACATCCAGCCCCTGGATCCTGTCAAACCGCTGGAGCATCCGTGAGATCACATACCCAGCCTCCGTCAGCGCGAACTGCTGTCCAATGCAGATCCTGGGCCCTCCATTGAACGGGACGTACGTCCAGCCCGGTCGCTTGCCCTCCCACCGCTCCGGAATGAAGTCGTCCGCGTCGGGCCCCCATATATCGTGACGGCGATGCAGGACATGGGTGCTGAAGTTCACTTCCTGTCCAGCGGGGATGAAAACCGGCGCTGTACCGTCTGGTCCGCCACCACTGGGGAGAGTCGTATCGCGCAGTGCACGGCGGCTGTTGAACGGGACAACGGAGTGGAGGCGGAGGGTCTCACACAGGACGTGCTGGAGGTAGGTGCAGCTCTTGAGACGCTCAAAGGTGATGGTAACTTGGTTCTCGTGGTAGGGGCCAAAGGTGTCGAGGATGACCCGACGGAGTTTGTCGAAGATGGCCGGATGGCGGATGAGACAGTAGAAGACCCAGCTGAGAAGGGAGGCTGTCGTGTCCCGGCCCGCGGCGAGGAGGCCCAGAACATGGTCGCGGACTTCGCTTGGGTTTGGAGATCGCGAGATCAGGGCCTCGAGGAGGTCGTAACGCTTCTTGTTTCCTTGGTCGGATTGTCCTGCATCTGCGATTGCCTGGTCGCAGAATGCGTGGAGGATGTTGACGCATTCTTTGATCTCCCGGGTTCCATAGAGCCAGTACAAATTCCGGAGTCGCAGGCGCTTACTGAGCAATTCCTGCACCCGCTCGAAGGCCCAGTGGAAGTCTTTCTTCTGAGGGTGCTGCTCCTCTTGCAGACGGATCAGCAGCGAATCTGAACTTTTCCCCAGGAAGAGTTCCGTGGCCGAATCGATGGTCAGGCACGGAATGAGGGACGCCAGGCTGACGGGTCTCGTCCAGCCATCCGGTTCGCCAGGCATGCATAGCAGCATGCGCTGCAGATGTCTTTCCAACAGAGCGAGATCGGAGACCTGCTCACGCGAAAAGATTGGCCGGACGACCTCGCGCGCGCTATGCCAGTCCGGTCCATCGACGGCGAAAATACTGCGGCCAAGGACGGTCTTCAGCCCCCGACTGCGAGCTTGGCCCATCCCAAAATCGTTGAATTGTGTTGCTAAGATTGCCTGGATGTTTTTGGGGTCGGCTGTGGTGTAGTGCTCGCTGCCCAGCATCCGCGTTCGCCAGGTATACCGAGGGCCCATTGCGTTGTATCGCTCAACGATGAAGTCTGGTGTCCGCTCGTGGCGATCTGCCTCCAGCAGGCTTAGCAAAACGTCAATTCCGAATGGCCATCGTGTTGGTTCAAGTGGTATGGGCTTGCATCCGAGTTGTCCAGCCTTTTGCTGCTGCCGCCATCGTCGTAGGAAGCCGTGACTGATGCGAACAAGCAATAGCAACGGAAGCACTCGAGTGACGAGTATATGGGTCAAGCTGCCGGAAAACATGGTGGCATTTAGTGTGAGAGAGAAGGGGAATGCCTCAATCTCCTCTTCGAAGCCATCAAACATCTGTGCAGAAATATACACCATATACCAGTACAACGACTAAGAACAACGGGGCATCGAGGAGCGCTGCGTGCCTCGTTTAGGAAAGCGTATTGGCCATGTTTCAACTTCCCAGATGTTTGTAGGTCCGAACTCATATCCCTGGCGTGTGAGATCTACAGATACACTCACTATTGTGTACGAGTATTACTGCAGTATTACACTGAATCTGCATACAGTACTTCGTACACGCCCCCGTCCTCGAAATCCGTCCACTTACTTCCGCCACTTAGCGGAGCAGCGAGTTAAGTGGATCTTGCGCAATAGTCTCAACTTCCTTTTAGATTCGGTGCTGTTGGGGCTGGCCCGACTCTCTTACCGCTTCCTCCCTGTCTCCTAGACCCAAAGTTGTTCCTTCGGATGTGATCGGAAGGCTCAGATTTGCGACCTGCATTCTCCTATTTGTGTTCTTGTTTCTGGTAATTTTTCTGAGATCATTCTCATATATGTAAACTTGAAGAGACACACTGCGAACCCATCAGCAGAAGCAAAAACTCTACGACACGAACAGAGATGTCAGTCATGGAGCCCACCGCCCTGTCCGCCTCAGCGCGATGGATCGACAAGATCTCAGCAGAGGACACTGCGCCACAAGAAATGCAAGTCCTCTGTTTAGGACTGTCCCGCACTGCGACTATGTGTCTGGTTGGCCTCCTATGCTCCGTTTTGCTCGGGATCTAACATCTTTCAGCTATGTGGGCGGCCCTGAAGCTCCTCGGATACAACACCTACCACTTTAAAGAAATCGGTGGCTGTCCACAAAACGTTTCGGAAGGACACCTCTGGTGCTGGCGTGAAGCCCTCATCGCGAAGCTCTACAAAAGCGGGAAGCGCTACGAGGCGGCGGAATTTCGCACACTTCTCCGGCGGTACAACGCCGTGACAGATGCCCCTTGTGTCAACTTCTCAGATGAGCTGCTGGCAACGTACCCAGAAGCCAAGGTTATTCTCACAAACCGGGACCCAGAGAAATGGCTTGATTCGATCTTCCGGACGTATCACCGTGTGTTGGAGAATAAGGGGTTCAGGGTTGCTGCGGTGGTTGATCCGGTAATACCTTCCCTCACGTGAAGAGGCATCGTGGAATGCTTGACATGATACTTCTTGGGCTGAATATCGGATTGTTCTCACAGGCCCTAAACGCCCTCTCGGAACTCTTTTACCTTGTACTCCACGACTGGAGCGGCGGCGACTGGCGTAGTCGTGACAAGCTACGAGAAGGCTATACGAAGCACTACGCGCACATCCGGGAAATCGTCCCCAACGATAACCTGCTACAGTGGGAGCCAAAGGATGGATGGGAGCCTCTCTGCAAGTTCCTGGGGAGGCCAGTCCCGAATCAGCCGTTTCCTTATGCGAACAAGGGGAATGATGTCTCGGATCGGCTGTTGCTGGGAGGGAAATTCCGGTTGGTGAAGTGGGTGCTAGGGAAGATATTTTGGCCTGCGGCGGGAGTGGCTGTGGGAATTGGAGCTTGGTGGATGTATGCGAATGTGGACCTTTGAAAGGGTAACTGTTGTCTGAGAATTTCCTAGACCTCATTTTCCAGGCAGCGGTATCCAGCTTTTTTTTTAGGTTTCTGGGCTTGGATTGATCCTTCACACTTTGACAAGATAAAATGGAACAGGCAGGTGGACAATATAGTCACTCGAGTAACAATGCACTGGTGGGACAGTCTGACGAGTAGTCTGTACCGTCATTCATTGCTTCCCTACACTTCCACGAAGGATGTCCAGTAAGGAGTACGCTGTACTCGGTACATGCGCTAAACATGCCAGCAGTAGCGTTTAGTGATCAGTTGATCAATCATGTTCACCGCCCCAATTATCTCCCAGCGAGGCTCTGTGCCGCTGACCCAAACAAGGTATAGTGTATACTGTCCTTATCGCAGGATTTCCCCGAGTTCTCCCAGACTCCCACCCAGCAGCCTGGCACCCTTGTTTCGCCCAGTGGCACCATGCGCCTCCTCCACGTGGGTATCCAAAACACATACCATCTGTATGAGGCCTTTGTTGACCTTGTTAGTTGCGGTCCGCCAGTGGAGATCAAGCTTCGCCACCACCAGTCTCCAGACAAATATCCCCAGCCGTCGTCGATAAGCTTTAGAGTTTAATCTTCGGAGAAATTGCCCGAGAGTTCCACCCGAAGTAGACCTGCAGGACAGGTACCTTACTGAGTGAATTGCAAATTGAAAATTACCTCCACGCTAGCGTTTTCCCAAATGTGCTACAGCCCACCTAAAACCAAGTTGTAGTACGTTTCCCCAGGAATGTCAGATGGTTGGTCGCACCCTAACAACTGGCCCATTCAGGCCCTGCGAGAAGGTTCTCACAACCCAAATTACGCCCATATATCATGCACTGATCCCGGATCCCGAGGCCCTTGCGCCTGTGTTCAACAAAATCTTTTGCTCCTTTCAATTCTCTTGCCAACGTACCTTCGCGCGAGATGGCGAATATTCCGCCGCTATCACATGCTGTCCTGACGCCAGCGAGCATTGCTCTGGGGTTACTCTGCTCTGTAGGTCAAGTTCTAAGTCTTCGCCGCGATGGCGTCCCCCTCCCCCCCAACCAAAAACATGTTCATAGGTTTCCGTATACGTTCTAACTCCCCTTTGCAGGTCTGTCTATATTGGATTATATGGACACTCTACAGTCTCTTTTTCCACCCACTTTCTGCATACCCTGGCCCCAAACTCTGGGCTCTCACTCGCCTTCCGTGGATCTGGACCAGTCTTCGCGGCGACATCGCCTGGACTATCCGCGATTTCCACGAGCGGTACGGGCCAGTGATTCGCATCGCGCCCGATGAACTCTCCTACACGACCAGCGCCGCCTGGAAGAAAATCTACGGGCAGCGCAGCCCAGAATTTGTCAAGTGCCTTGATGGACGGGGCATCGTTCCGCCATCGAGAATGGGGGTGAGAGGCATCGCGACTGCACATCAAGAGAAGCACGCGCAGCTGCGACGAGCAATTTTGCCGGCATTCTCGGAAAGAGCACTCCGCGAGCAGGAGAGCTTCTTCCAGCTGTATGCGGGGAAGTTGACGGCCCAGTTGAGCAGAGTGTGTAAAAGTGGACCACAGGACATGGTGCGATGGTACAGTTTTACGGCATTCGATATAGTGAGTGATCTGGCCTTTGGAGAGGCGGCGGACTGTCTGGGTAGGTCCATCTATCGCTCCTTCTCTCTCTGTGTGTCTGTCTGTATGTGATGGCTTGGCGCGAAGGCTAATACTTTCGGGCAATGGCTCAGATAATGCCGACAGCCCCTGGCTGGCAGTCCTGGGGTTACGCGCAAAGTCCATCGTCTGGCTCCAATTCACCGTCTACTACGGGCTCTACCACTGGATCGCGTGGATCGCGCCGAAATACATGCTCCAGGCGCGGCAGAAGCACCTCGAACTGTGCGGGGAGAAAATCCGGAGAAGACTCCAGCTCAAGGAGGACCGCAAGGACTTCATGAGCTACATCCTAGATAACAAATCGGAGAAACTGTCGAACCTGGAGCTCGTCATCATGGCATCCGCGTTTATCGTTGCGGGCAGTCGGACCTCCGCTGCAGCGCTGTCGGGTATGACGTTCTTCCTGCTTCGCAACCCCCCGGCCTACCGTCGTCTCGTTGACGAGATCCGGTCCGCCTTTCAGAAGGAAGACGATATCACCATGGTGGGGACGGGCCAGCTGCGATACCTAGGTGCTGTAATCGAAGAAGGACTACGATTGTACCCTCCTTCGCCGCCTGCCCTACCGCGGTTCGTACCTGGCAAGGGCGAGGAGATTGATGGTAAATGGGTTCCAGGAGGGGTAGGTGTTGTATTAGGTCTTGATTTTGTGACCTTCCATTGGCTGATTGCTCCATACTATCTAGATCGCCGTCGGCGTCCACCAGCTCTCGGCAGGCTCCATGGAATGGAACTTTCACCAGGCGAAGTCGTTCATTCCTGAGCGTTGGCTGGATGTTTCTGCGGATTCGCCATTCGCCAATGATAACAGCACCTCCGCTCAGCCTTTCTCGTATGGCCCTCGGAATTGCATCGGTAAAAGGTGAGTGCAAGGGGTTCTCGCTCCTCCTCCCCCTATTGATATCAGTATAGTAACTCTTGCCTGGAGAGATAGTATGGCGTACGCCGAGATGAGACTGATTCTAGCTCATATCCTCTGGAAGTTTGACCTTGAGCTTGTGGATAAGTCAGACACCTGGTTTGCGACACAGAAAACGTATTTGGCCTGGGAGAAGCCTCCGTTGATGGTTAATATTCGCGAGAGGGAGTAGGCACCGAGGAAGCGCAGCTGCCATTCAAGGGCATCACTGAAATGAGCTTTTGCATACCTTGGACGTCCTTCCCATGTAACACATTATTGCTTTTATGTTTGTAATTACTTCTATACCCGATTCCGGTGGTGCGTGCTGGGAAGTATCAGAGCCCTGCGATCAACTGTAGATGTACGAGTTAGGCATGGCCTGGTATTTGGGCGTCTTTAGAACCGGCAAGCCCCATTACATCCATATGCAAATGGTTATTCTCCTTATGTCTTGGTCCAATATCCTCCCCACCCGAACGGCTCGGAGCAGAACCATCGCATGGCCAAGGCTGGCATGCAGATTGGTGCATAGTGGAGAATACACTGATGGGGGAGGTGGAGGGTCTGCTCTTACAGGCGAATCAGTCCTACGTACGTTCGTTATTTTTTACATGCTACGTGCCTATACGTACCTTGCGTTTTCTATAATCTAGGCCTCGTCCACCCGTTCCGTGGCGTTCACGGTCGAGGGGATTTTGGTCCCTGCCACGGAAGGCTAACCAGCTAAAAGGTAACCCCTTTCACAAATTTTCTGTCATCGCCATTTCATTTTCATTTTCATACACACATTACCTCCCCTCCTATCCCCTCGTTTAATATACCTCACATTACCTCGTTTACCAGTTTCACTCCCAGTGAGAGATGGCGACGGACTTGCACACGCGCGTCGCGGCAGTGACCAGTCTACACCCGGAGGAAAGGCCCCCTGGTAACTTAATCTCACCCTTGAATTCTAAGGCGGTGTATTCGAAAAGCAAGCCCCAGACAAAAATCGGCGACCTCATCGACTCGCGGCTCCAACGCAAATGGTCCTGGTGGCTGAACCCCCTCCGGCTGCAGAAGGTCCCTCCCATTCCCGAGGAGCGGTCAGTCTGCCCTGAATATGATGCGGGGATTCTTAGTATCATTACCTTCCAGTGGATTGCTTCTTTGATGCATGTCAGTTTTCACCGCCTACAATGGCAATCTGAGTTGTTGGAGAGAAAGAGCAAGCTGACACGGGCTGACATGAAGGTCGGATACTTACGTCCTATCGAGCATCAAGATATCTGGAAAGTTAATCCAGATCGAGCCGCTGAGCGGCTCGTGGAACGTTTCCAAGACGCGTACCGCCGACAATTGAAACAGAGGGAGAGAAACCAGAATGCGCATCGGAACCTCCTCCTCATCTCCCTGTACGAGACCTTCCAATACGAAATCTGGGTCGGCGGCATCTGCCAGCTCATCAGTGTCATCATCTCCGTTCTCACTCCCCTAGCCACACGGTATCTGATCTCCTTTGCTTCGGATGTCTACAATGCCAAACACAATGGGCTGCCAGGCCCGGGCATCGGGCGGGGCATCGGCATCGTCATCGCAATAACCTGCATGCAGGTTCTCCAGAGCCTGGGGAATAACCATTTCATGTACAAGGGGATGATTGTTGGTGGGCAAGCGAAGGCTGTGTTGACGAGCGTGATCTTCAACAAGGCACTGAAGCTATCTGGGCGTGCGAAGAGCAGGTGGACCAATGGCAGAATTCTGACGCTGCTCAGCGTCGACATCGACCGCATCAATATCGCGTCGGGCATGCTGCATGTGCTCTGGACTGCCCCACTTACCATAATTCTCACGCTGGTCATTCTGGCGATCAATATCGGGTACAGCGCTCTGTCCGGTTACGCCCTGCTCGTCATTGGCACCCCCCTCTTGGCCTACTCCATCCGCTGTCTCGTCAAGCGCCGCAAAACTATCAACAATTTCACCGACCAGCGCGTATCCCTCTCCCAGGAACTCCTGGAAAACATCCGTGTTGTCAAATTTCTTGGTTGGGAATCCAGTTTCCTGTCTCGTCTAACGGAAATCCGTGGCCACGAGATTAAGGAGATCCGGCTACTTCTAGCAATTCGCAACGCCATTCTCTGTGTCTCGCTCTCGCTGCCGGTGTTCGCGTCGATGCTGTCATTTATCACGTATTCGCTGTCAGGGCATGCGCTTACACCATCTCGTATATTCTCCTCCGTGGCGCTGTTCAATGGGCTGAGGAATCCACTGAATCTCCTGCCGCAGGTCATTAGCCAGGTGACAGATGCATGGACAGCGATTCATCGGATTCAGGGTTTCCTGCGGGCGGAAGAGCGGAGGGAGGAGGTGAAGTTTGACGATGGGATGGAGCAGGCTATCTGTTTGCACAATGTGTCCTTTACCTGGGAAAAGGTGTCATCTGAAGGGCAAGGTGGAAATCCACGGCATCCATCGTCAAAGCCACAAAAGAGTCAAGCTAGGGATGAGAAAGGCGAGCAGAAGCCCTTTAAGCTGGCAAACCTCACCCTCTCCGTCAAACCGAACGAGCTAGTAGCAGTCATAGGCTCGGTTGGATCCGGCAAGTCATCCCTTCTATCAGCCCTGGCTGGGGAGATGCGGGTAACAACAGGCGAGGCCCGAATCAGATCCAGTACCGCATTCTGCCCACAGCAGCCCTGGATTTACAGTACCTCTGTCAAAAACAACATCTTATTCGGCAAGGTGTACAATGAAAAGTGGTATAACGACGTTGTGGACGCGTGTGCTTTGACAACGGATTTCGAGATGCTGCCGGCAGGTGACGAAACGGAGGTCGGGGAACGAGGCATCACCTTGTCTGGCGGCCAAAAGCAGCGCCTAGACATTGCACGTGCGGTCTACTCGAACACAGACATAATCCTGATGGATGATCCGCTTTCCGCTGTTGATGCCCATGTTGGTCGTCATATTATGGATCGTGTAATTTGCGGCCTGCTGCAGGGGAAATGCAGGATCCTAGCGACACATCAACTACAAGTTGCAAGTCGCTGCGATAGGATTGTCCTGCTCGATAACGGACGTATTCAGGCGTTTGATACTTTTGACAATTTGATGAGGGATAATTACATCTTCCAACAGCTCATGTCCGGGATGGCGCAGGAGAAAGAGGAGACAAAGCCAAGTGACACAATGGGCGAGGCGCATACGGAAAAGACTCCGAAAAAGACCCCTCGGACTGGCAAGGCAATCATGCAAAATGAAGGACGGGAGGTCAACTCAGTTAGCTGGAGCGTCTGGGAAGCTTATATCTTAGCCTCCGGGCCCCGCTGCAGTTTCATATACATGCTGATCTTAACCCTCAGCCTTCTGGCCACGGGCGGCGCGACAGTCACGACGAATCTATGCCTGGCTTATTGGACCTCCAACAAGTGGGATCTTTTTAATGGGCAGTATATCGGCATCTACGCAGGCCTCGGCGGGGCCCAGATCTTGTTCATGTACACCTTCGCCCTGGTGCTGGCTAAGGCGGGCACAGCTGCAAGTAAGCTGATCCTCCAGCGTGCCTTGGATAGAGTCATCAGGGCGCCAATGCCCTTCTTTGATACGACCCCTATCGGACGTATTACGAATCGTCTGTCGAAGGATATCCAGGTCATGGATAATGAGTTGACGGAAGGGCTGCGGACGTTCGCTGTGACGATCACGACCATCATCTCAGTCATTATACTCATCATTCTATTTTACCACTATGTGCGTTTCCCTTCCCATGAGCCAGGGGGTAGGAGTCTGTTCTTCTCACCACTTCACAGTTCGCCATCGCCCTCTTCCCACTGCTCATTCTCTTCTTCCTTGCCGCAAATTACTACCGCGCCTCGGCCCGTGATATCAAGCGACATGAGTCCATCCTCCGGTCACGCGTTTTCGCCCAATTCATTGAAGCCATCTCCGGTGCAGCCTGTATCAGAGCATACGGGCTGCAGAAGCAATTTAGTCTTCGTATCAACACAGCTATCGACGAGATGGACGGCACGTACTTCCTCACCATGGCCAACCAGCGCTGGCTCAGTGTCCGACTCAATGCCGTGGGAACTGCGATGGTATTCGTGACGGGCATCCTGGTCGTAACCTCTCGATTCAGCGTCTCGCCTAGCATCGCGGGGTTGGTCCTCACATATATATTGATGATTGTGCAGACTTTGCAGTTTACCGTTCGCCAGCTGGCAGAGGTAGAGAACCACATGAACGCTACCGAGAGACTACACTCGTACGCTACTCAGTTAGAGACGGAGGAAAAGGAAGACGCTTGCGGCCAGCAGGGCACACTCAGCCAGCTCTCTCCAAACTGGCCGCAAAATGGAATTATCACGTTCTCAAACGTGCACATCCGATATCGCCCTGGTCTTCCGCTCGCACTACGTGGCCTGAACCTCGAGGTCCGGAGTGGAGAGCGCATTGGGATTGTTGGTCGCACCGGCGCGGGAAAATCAAGCATCTTATCCGCACTGTTCCGCATTACCGAATTGGCAGTGGGTACGATCAAGATAGACGACGTTGACATCACGACCGTCCCCCTAGGTTCCCTCCGTTCTCGCCTTGCGATCATTCCCCAGGATCCAACGCTTTTCCGGGGCACGGTGCGGTCGAATATCGATCCGTTTAACGAACACACTGATCTGGAATTATGGTCTGCATTGAGAAAAGTCTACCTAGCAGGGGATGAAGGAAACGAAGAAGTAGAGCGGGAAGAAACAGACGGCCCACACAGCAAACCAGCAGCCCTAAAGCTAGACACGGTCGTCGAAGATGACGGCCGGAATTTCTCAATCGGACAGCGACAAATGCTAGCGTTTGCACGAGCTCTGGTACGAAACTCGCGTATTACCGTCTTGGACGAGGCTACGTCGTCAGTGGATCTGGTTACGGATCGCCGTATTCAACAAAATATCGCCATGTGGTTCCAGGGAAGAACTCTGATTTGCATTGCGCACCGGCTGCACACCGTCCTTTCGTGTGATCGGATTGTCGTGATGGACCAGGGCCAGATTGCGGAGGTGGATCCGCCGTTGCGGTTGTGGGAGAGGGACGGGGGTATCTTTCGGGGGATGTGTGATCGGTCTGGCATCACAAGGGAGGATTTCAATTGTTTATGATTGTGCTAGCAGAGATTTTTTGGATTGGTAGGGGGTTTTCATTCACCGTAAAATACTTCGTAGAGTAGAGTCCCGTCGTCACTTACCAAGAACAGCTAATTTGTTGCCATCGAGTGTATTTTTCTCCGTGTTTAGCATGGAAGCCATAGGGATTTGAGAAGTTATGCAAATACATGGAGTATGCCAGGCCTAGTAAACATTGATGGGTTTACAAGATGCAAGGAGAACCACCCTTATCTCATCGAGATGAATTGGATTGAGTAGATTGAAGAAAAGGAAAAGATAAGATAAAACAGGGCGAGACCATGTTGAAGTGTCTCGCTTATATATTTTGTGGGAAAAAGGGGTTGAATGTTAAGGGCTGTATTACAGAACTGGAGCAATCTGTTGGCTAGGTGTGAAGAAACCTACAAGATGTAGGTAGGGAGTGGGAGTAACCAAGTCCAATTGTAATAAGCTGGACAGAACAAGACGGGACTAAATCTTTGAGAGCCCTCGTAGATCTCTCCAAGTCGAAGTATGATGTACATGGAACTGGGTCAAGAGGGCCGGACAAAACGGCGTCGCAAGGCAATTCACCAATTGTAATATCTCCCTAATATGAGAAAAGCTCTATGACGAACAAGCACACTTCGGCTGTTCCTGGTGCGACACTGTTTCTGATCAGCCTTTGTGGCGGCCTGAATGGGGTTTTATCCTACTGTGGGATCTGTCCCGCGGGGTAACATTAAAAGCTCGTATCTTTACGTCACTCAGATCACTGCTTATCTGGAGGTATGGCCCAAAACGGTACAAAGTAAAAAGAGCTACTACCAGATACGAAGTCAGATTCCCCCTACAGTATTGCACTCAAAGTTTGTTTCCTAAACCCTATTTCCAAGTACGCTAGATTACGTTTGAATAGCGGCAGCGAGTCCCCTGTCAAGCCGTTTCGTCTTGCATGAACAGTTATAAACGCGCCATCTGTATTATACAGTAAAGCTCTAAAAGGTTCCATGCAAACATGCCAAACAAACTGGAAGGGCGCCTATTAGCCCTGAAATAATGAGCTGAGGGGGAAAACGAGAATGGGAGAAAATAATTTCTGGAGAGCTTCCACTGCTTTGTATCTGTTAAACGGGAGAAAATAAAGAGACTAATAAACGGGACAGGCCGTAATAAATACGGAAGCAAACCAAAACCAGGAATATTGGTCTCACTAGCTAGGTACTGTGTACACAGTTAAGTGAACAGTTTATGCTCCTAAATCAAATGTTGATTGATTCATGTATGTCGGTTTATCTCTCCTCTGGGGTCATGTTCTAATACCACTGAATTTTACATTTTGAAGGGAGGCTTAGTCCCGACAATAATTGTACACGGTCGATTTCGAGAGCAGATTTGCGAGTGGACGCTCTCGGGTTGTTTAGTCCGTACGCGGAACCCCGCTAAACTCGTATGCAATGAGTCATTTTAAAGGTGAGTTTTTGCAGCGGCTGCGAACTATACAAAGATAATGGAGGGGCTGAAGCACAGAATCAGCCAGTCCTTAGTGGTAAACCCTTGCCGATCGACAAGGTCTCGTACTCGCTTCCCGACAACGCAATGTAACCTAATATCCTTGGCCCATTATTAATAAATCGTATAACCCCCTGGACGTCTATATTTCACATTTGAGATAGCATGCATCAAAACTGGCTGGTATGATGGCAGAAAATAACGAACGTTGTCGACCTATATTCCCGTATGACGTTGAGGAAATCGTGACCTCTCGGTTGATACTTCGCCCGATGTGCGATGAGGACATTGAATATTTCCACGATATCCGTACCAGGCCGGAGGTAATGAAGTGGACGTAGGTTTCTCCCCTGATATAACTATAACAAACTGGAGACGTTCCATGAGCAATGAACATGAGCAATGAACTAACGCGCTTTTCAATATTTGCGTACAGCCACAAACGCAAAATTGACACCGACATACAAGAAACGAAATCATGGATGAAAAAGTTTCTTCAACCAGACCAATCTGATCCACCATTCCACCTTTCAATCCTTGAAAAAAGTACGGGTCATATTATTGGAATGGCGGCAGTGTATACTCTGCACCCTCAAGCAGAGCTCGGTTACATGTTGCATCCTGATAAGTGGGGTGTAGGGTACGCAACGGAAGCTTTAACGGCTTTCTTGCACAAATGGTGGGAACTGCCTCGGTATAACAAAGATAAGGCCTCTAACTTTGAGGACTCGTTATTTGCCGATGCGCATAAAGAGAACGGTGTGAGCTTACGGCTGATGGAGAAACTTGGATTTGAGAGGTATACCGAGTTCGTTGAGGATGGGGATGAGATTATTGGTTTGAAACTGAGGAGACCATCGCTATATTAAGAATTATGATACATTTTGCAGACAGAACAGTGTATTTTCTGTTCTTAAACCCAGTATGTCTAGCACCGTCTGTGTGTGTGTGTGTGAAGAAATTATTAACCCAGACCCAGACTCCATGACAGGATGGTTTACCTTCTCAGACCAAAATGTGAATTTGTACCTAATCGCGTGGGCAGTGGCTTAGAATCTAACTATTCAGGGGGATCCTTGGGTTACTACAACTTTCTATAGCTATGTATGTGGGGGAGAGTGTACCACTTCGTGAAAACAGACATAGAGTCTCTGCAAGTTCCGCTACGATTTAATCGTCATTGGCCTTGTTAGGTTGTCCTCGTGTGGTGTTATCGAATCAGCTGGTACGATTCTGTTGTGTAGCTAGTACTTGGTAAATATTAAAAGATCTTTTTATCAAAAGAACGATTGGTATGGTATTATTATTACTTTAGTTAACTAATGCAAGTAAAGCTCATGTCTTATCTCCCCTTCGAGATTAATCTGCCTTTACCAGAACAGGAGAGCAGACTGTACCCTCCAGCATACTCCAACGGCCTGGAGCATCCGCTTCTGGAACGCATCTGACACGGGAGTGCTAGGCTTAGCCGCGGCAATGGCCTTTTGGGCGTCTTTGGGAGGGTATATCAGCACCTGGTTAAGGTAGCGCTTCATCTTCTTCGCCAGATACCCTGTGAGTTTCGGCTCCCTCTCCCAACCCCCATTCACCACGGTGCCCCAACCACCAAGATCAAGGCAACAAATGTACATGTCCTGCGAGTACTCAACCATTGGTTCCCCAAGAAGGTCTGCTGCGGCGTTGTGGCCGGACACGCGGCCGAGCCGGAGGGCGTGCTGGCAGGACATCAAGGTGTAGTGGCCGTCAGAGTCGGCGAGGGCGCAAGCGGCATCACCTGTGGCGAAGACGTGCTCGGTTGATGGAACTTGAAGATATTGATTAACGTAAAGCCGAGAGAAATTGTCCTTGTGTCCAGGGATCTGCATTGTCAGAGGTGTTGCTCTCATCCCAGCAGTCCAGACAACGGTTTTGGATTCGATGCGCTCGCCAGATGCCAGGGTTAGACCTTCGGAATCGATGTCGGTGACGGCAGATCCGAGTTTGACTTCTATGCCAAGATCTTTCATGGCTTTCGTGATGATGGGACGAGGGCCAGGCCCAAGAGTGGAACCCAGCTCTTCGGCATTGTCCACTAAGACGATCCGAGCATTGTTAATGTGGGCGAGGCGCTTGGGTAACTCGGTTGAGAGCTCGATGCCCGTGAATCCGGCTCCACAAACAACGACAGTATCCCGGGCAGGGCTTGCAGGGAGCGATGCAAGATGCACAAGCTGAGCCTCAAGCTTGACAGCAGAGTCGAGCGAGTCAATGTCGAAAGCATGTTGCTGAATGCCAGTGATGCTCTCAGGGCGCACAACGGAGCTTCCGGCCGCAAGGATAAGGCGGTCGTAGCCGACAGTCGATTGGGCACCAGAAGTAGACTGGACATGCACGGTACGCCCCTCGGTATGAATACTCTGGGCAAATCCCTGGACGAACTTGATGCCTGCCGATTGGAAAAGAACACCGAGAGGATGGCTCATCTTCGACGCATTTGCTTCGTACAGACGTGGGCGAATGACCAGGGACGGTTCAGGAGAGATGACAACGACCTCGATATCCTTCGTGTTCGTGAGGTCTAGGAGGCGCTTAGCTGAGAGGGCGCTCCAGACACCAGCGAAGCCGGCGCCGATGATGACAATCCTGCTGATTGGCATTCTATCGAGGCTTTCATAAACACGAGTATTTCGTAAGGCAAGACGAGCTTTCTTGTAATCGCAATTGTGAAGACTGTTGAATGGGTGATGATTCTGCCAGTCAGCCCAGGTGCACATCTGCCTCTTATAATCATTTTGAAGCGGGCTTTGGAAACTCGACAGCCTGGATGGTGGACTCCCGAGTTCGGCCCTTCTGAGCGGCCATTCCTATATGGCGGGGGTGCGGGTTTCCAACGAATACCCGCACTATTTCTCGTGTCGAGAACCTGTGGCCCGTACAGCCTGCTGCAGACGGGTCCCCGACTCCCCGAATACCCGCATCGCGAGCTCGCGACACAACATTCACATCGTCCACCCCCCGCAACCCGAGTACCCGACCTCATGAATCCCACTAATGCCCCTGCGTCGACGTTGCAGAATGGAAACACTACAAGGTCATTACTAGCTTGCCTGCCCTGCCGCTCGCGTCATTTGAAATGCGACGGAAACCGACCCAGTTGTACCCGGTGTGTCAAGGCCGCCAAACACTGTCAGTACGCTCAATCCCGCCGAGGCGGGCTTGATCGCGCGGCTCTGGCAGAGCGGCGCAAGCGACTCGCTGCGACAGAGGGGAATAATGTGCCAGTGGGCTATTCCAGTCTGCAATCACCAGGTCGGGACGCATCAGGCCACGCCATTCCGTCTCGACTCGTTGGTGATGTCGGGGGAAGCCTCCTCACTGGCGATCGCGTGGCGAATGTGACTTCTACCCCTGCGTCGCCAGCAGCACCAGAAGTCCATATGGGGAGCAACGTTGAGAATGATCCCCTGATCGACTCCTACTACCGGAACTTCCACAAGTTTCACCCATTCGCCCCACCCCAGTGGCACCTAATGAGACTCCGCCAAGACCCCAGTCAACAACTATGTCTCAAACCCCTCGTTGCCATCCTGCGCTTCATCGGAAATATCTACGCCTCCCGAGAATGGTCAGTCCGTCTCAAAGAAGATGTTGATGGTTTCATCTCTCAAACACCACCAGCAAATCCGTTCATGGTCCAGTGCCGACTCTTGTGTTCTGTGGCTTTATTCTGGTACGGTTATCAGGACGATGCCAAACGGGAAATCGACACTGCAGTCCAGACTGCCCTCGATCTGCAAATGTTTCGAAAGGAATTTGCAACTACTTATGGGGCTGAGGATCCTGTCTTGACCGAGTGCTGGAGGCGGACCTGGTGGACGTTGTACATTGTGGAGGCATACTTTGCGGGAACTCTTGGGACCATGACCTTTACGCTCTTTGATGTTGAGGCTACTGTGGACTTGCCTTGTGAGGAATCAGAATATAGGTTGGGGGTACGTGCTGCCGGTGTCACTGTATACACCATGGCGTAGTGTATTATTCTACTGTGTACGTTGACATGTCACTGACATTTACTTACAGGAAATACCCGAGCCTCGAACCTTGCAAGAGTTTGACAGCCGTGACCTTGCCCTCGAAGATACGCCGTTCTCATCCTTCGCCTACCTCATCGGTGCCGTACGATGTGTCGCATTGGCCGTAACTACGGTGCCAGAGACCGCAGCTAAAGAAGACTCGGCCCATATAATTCAGGTTGCCGACTCCATCCTCAACGGATGGTTAATTTTGCTACCCAAGTCTCGCAAACAAGTCATGAACAAGGCTGGAGAAATCGATGAACTCATGTTTCAAGCGCAAATGATAGTTCACGCGTAAGCTCTTGCCCCATCCTCACAATGCGTCGGAAGACGTCATCAATGCTCACCCATTCACCCTCAGAGCGTTTGTCGCTTTCCACAGACCAATTTCAGACCTCAAATTCAACCCCATGGAGTACATCTCAAGCTGCGCCCGAGACCCACCTCCCGATGCTCCTAAACCCGAGCTCATCAATGTCCACACGGTGAGGGTGCTTCGATCTGTCGAGGCACAGGTCCGCCTCCTCGCACTACCAGTTGCCCAGTTCCACCACACCCCCTTCACTACCTGTCTGATCAGCACGGGAGTTTTTGCGCTGCTGTCAGCTTGCCATTTTCTGCTAAATGGAAAAGAACTAGCAATCGCTCGAGGTCAAGTCCGGATGATCATTGGGTGCCTCAAGGAATTGGGTGAGGTGTGGCCCAGAACAGTAAGGAATGTGGTGGAGATCCAGACCATTGCCCGTCATGTGCTCGGGGTTAGTTGCGAAGCGCCCAAAACCGCCGGTACGCGTGTATCAAGCCAGGTGCCGACTCTCTTGAGTTCTCAAGAGCAGAGAAGCGTTGGGAAGGAGACTGAAGTGTCGAGCAATGACATCGACATATTTTCGTCTCTGGGGTTTATGGACGGTATTTGGGGGTGGCAGGACCAGGGCGATCTGGGTCCAGACTGAGGTCCTGGATAACCGACCAACCATGATACGGAGCCACAACCAACAAATATCCAAGATCTCGAATGAAGAACTTCCTTTCTCATGCTTTCTCCAGAACCGTAATATCAAGATTCAAGAAGTTGCATAGCTATTAAAACGGGGGAAACGCTCAAGGCAGTCTGCTCGAAAACAGACGGGTCGAGGCACAAGAGGAATGACCACTCAGCAGCGCACGTACACACAAAGCAATATAGCAATAGACAGCAAAGCAACGGGCAAAGCAACGGGCAGAGCAACGGGCAAAGCAACGGGCAAAGCGAGACAAGAAGATCAATGAGCAGAGCAACGAGCAATTCTTGACCCCTAGCTCCTTGACTAAGGCGAACAAGACAAGCAAGACCTAACGAGCAAGACGAGCGGTTGATCAAGGACGAATCCCCATGTCTTTTGTTTGCTAGTAGAACTAGGCTATTTTAAAGTAGCGAACAAAACAAAATGCCAAACAGATCTATTGCCAAGACCCCTTCCTAATTCACTAGATACCAATTCACTAGGGAGCAGGTGCAACCAAATCCCCTACTACACTATGGGGCGAGATTTGCTTATTGCTGTTGCCTAGTCTTATTGTCCTAGAATTTAATAGAGTTCTTATACGGCGCACCCGCCTTAGTCGTTCCGGAGTAGATTCGAGCCTCGGTAGGGAGACTGACACCTATTTGAATTTCATTCGTAAAATGATACCAATCTTAGGAAGAAGACATAATTTAGCAAGAGGTGGAAATGAGAAACGATTCAAATGAGGGAAACGGGGTAGTTGAGGCGACTGAGATACCAACCCAGGGCCAATATACTTTTTTATACCTATATCTGAAATGATTTGAACCCATTTAATCAGTTATTCAGCATCATCTCAAATTTTCAACGACTCTGCTAGAATCCTGGGCGAAATTTATGTCAGGCATTGGTCAGCAGCTATTTGCACCTTGTCGTTTTCTCAAAGCCTTCTCGACTCGTAGCCCGTCTACGACACTGTTGCACATATAATCCCGAGGAGTAAGCGGGCGGGGGAACAAGGACTTGGCGTTGGCTCCTTCTAGGCATCACACCAGACCAAAAGTACCTTGGGAAAACCGCTAAGCAGTTGGTCGGTTAATTAAACGGGGCAATCATGCGCCAAGAGTTATGGCAGCCTAAAACTGACCCTCCCCCTTGTGCCCGATTTTCTTGCTTCTGAAAATCACTTATCGGTCGCCGATCATCAACATGCGGCTCTCCAGTGCCCTCTGTGTAACCGCCTTGGCAAGAGGCTGTATAGCCCTAAGCTACAAGCCGCATGAGCAGATTTCTTTAGGGCGCTCGCCCGAGTCGCCGCACGAGAGCGAGGATATTAGTGACGATCCTCTTACCGAGGCGTTCGACGCGAAGGTTGCACACGCCCTCAAGCACTACCACATTCCCGGGCTTGCTATCTCCGTCGTGCGAAAAGGGGCGACATACGCCAAGGTATTGCGCTCCCCGTTAACCTCGACATATCAATCGCAAGACAGAAATACTAATCCAACACAGGGGTACGGTCTCGCCAACATCACAACCTCCACACCCGTAACGCCGGACACGCTCTTCTTCGCAGGAAGCACAACAAAAGCACACACAGCAGCCGCGGTCTCGCTCCTCGTCGCAAACAATACCCACTACCCCCAGATCCAATGGAACACTCCGATACACGCATTTCTCCCCGAATTCATCCTTTCAGACCCCTACGCCACAACCCACCTCACCCTAACCGACATACTGTCGCACCGCTCCGGCCTGCCCCGACACGACGCGGTTCTCATCGGACAGGACCTCACCCTCCCCGATGTCATGGAGAAGTTAAAATACCTGCCACTGACACAGGAGATTAGGACAGAGTTCCAGTACTGCAACCTGATGTACATTGTCGCGGCGCATCTAGTCGAGAAGACGACAAACCAAACTTTCTCCGACTTCCTCAAGGAGAACCTTTGGGCGCCGCTAAAAATGAGCTCGACATACCTCGACACTTCGCCCGCACTCGCAGACAAGAGGCAGATTAGCGAGGGCTACTTCTTCAACCCATGGACGAACGAGACATCCGCTACCCATCTCGACTACTCGCCTGTCGTAGGTGGCGCCGGGAATATTCTTACCTCGGCCAACGATTATGCAAAGTGGATATCTGCTCTCCTCTCGCGCGCGCCGCCGATTTCTGAAGAAGGGTATGCTGCGCTCTTTGGCGCGCATACAATCGTTGCGCCTTTCACTAACCCGCCTTTCTCGGCACCGGATTCATACGGGCTCGGTTGGACTCTGCAGAACTATAAAGGAGTGCAGATTATACAGCACGGCGGGTCACAGGTGGGATTCGGGGCACTGGTGGTCTTGGTTCCCGGGAAGGAGACAGGGTTTGCGATACTGGGCAACGAGATGATTGGGACTAATGGGGCGAGCACGGTTCTATGTTTTGCGATCATCGATGAGCTTCTCGGGATTAAAGAGGAGGAGAGAACTAATTGGGAGGAAATGTATGCATCCCGGTCCATTTCTTATCCTTCCCTCGCAAGTACTGGATGTACAGCTAATTATTATGTTACAGAGTTGATAACCTATCCGCCGCTTTCAGACTTTCAAACGAGAGCCTCTCAAAATTGTACCCGGATCTCCCGGATACGGATGCTCTGCTCCCACACCCTCTCCTGCTAGATGACTACAGCGGGCGATACACACACCCCGCCTACCCGACTCTACACATCAAATCCGACTGCCCGGAGCGCGAGTTCCTCAAGAATCCAGAGAAATGGACCGGCGCACGACTCTGCGTGCACTTTGACAAATACAAGTCCAGTACATTATCCCTAGATGTCGCACAAGACCTGTTCCACGTGTCCGGGACATATTGGACGCGTGTTTCGAGCTCGGCGGGGATGAACTCGGCATCGAGAGTCGAGTTTCGTATATCGCCCGAGGGAAAAGTGACAGAGGTCGGAGTCGAGTTTGATGACATAATGCAGAAGAAGCAGCAAAAGATTTGGTTGGCGCGGGCTTGATCAACTGGCATTGATTCCGATGAAATGTAAGTTTTTCTGCTGCGCTTGTTTTAATGAATGCATGTTGCAAAGCGTTATCGCTGAGTGTTATACATTCGCATTGACCGAGTACCTCTTCTTATACACTAGCACGTTCTTCTTTGCTTGTCCTGTTCTCACTAGGTGATTCTTCCGGCTTCAGCGGCAGCTCCAAACAAGCTTTCTCCCGGGGGGCGTGGCATCGTGCTCTTTGTATTCTCCGTGAATCCCACTTCTGTCTCCTCTGTCACAAACTTCCCGTGAGTTTCGGCGACGGCGGGCTAAAATATCTTGTCTCCATTTGCCAGTGTAGCAATGGTAGGAATAGAAGAATATTTTGATCCTACTGTACTAGTCTCTTGTGAAATAGTCGACCATTTCACGCTTTTTGTCCGTGCGTCCCATAGTGAAGTGTACGGCAGATCGCAATGATCCGTCCCGCCATTACAATCCATTTCTATGCCCGTGTGCTTCCCAACTATGTACTCCTTCCATCCTATGTAATCATCACTATGGATCGTAACATGCCTTCTCCACACTTGGACATCAAAGAAGATATCCAGTCTGCGATTTTTAAGACCTAGCCTTTCATCAGAACTGGCAGCAATGCACAGTCATCTATGACGGTGGCGCAAATCGCCTTCCTTGATCCGATACATGTGACGCGTCGCGCCTACCAAGAATGGTATACGTAAGGAAGACCCTTAACTTCCTGCACTCACCCTCTCCCCTCCTGGTCATCCTTTGTCATTTTCTCCTCCATATTCGTGGTATCTAAATTTTGATCTGCTCTACCGCCTTTCAATGTCACGTCCAGCGTGTCAGGAATAGAGGGAGAAGAAAGAGGAAAGTATCCGATTCGGTCCTGTTTGTTTCCATCACTAAATTCCCTCTTATACCCACCCTAGTAGATTGCGGGATGGGGATCTATCCCAGGCTCTAACCTCCTTATTAGTCCGCTGTGCGTGATCCTGTCGCCCCGGGTACGTGGCCGTCTTCTTATTGCCCTATCAAACTTCCTAATCAAAACCTTCCTCTGGGACTCGGCTTATCTGGTAAGGGGAGGCGAGTGTCGGAGAAAAACGATAGAGGGACAGAGTAGAGAAGAACGAAAAGCATTCCCGACCCTGATCCGGTTTCTAGGCGACTGGCTAGATTAGCGGCGAGTTTAAGCGTGGAGGCGGTAGGGTCAGGTCAGGATGGCATGCCCCCTAGGGGTATGGGTCTCCCGTCGCAGTAGTCGTGCGGTCCCGCACTGCACGATCCCGAGCCGAGCACGGACCCGGCGATAGTGCTCAAGGCCTTATGCCCCCGGAGGGTAACGTAATTCACGGCCGGCCCGCCCACACGGCCGGCCCGCCCACACGGTCGGCCCGCCCACCCACCTCTACTATAAAATCTTGAATCAGGACAGCTGTTGGGCAGACATTGGAGGAAGGAGATCAGGTACGCTGTTGGCCAAGGAGACGCAGAAGAGGTGCTACGAGCGGCGGGGAGTCCGTGCCAAGCTTAGTCATATTCGCTTCGACACCCGCTGAGCTGGAAACCCGACCCACCCCCCACCTTTCTTACATACACGCATCTTTTCCTTCTTTTCTTCTATCTTCAACTACGAGGGTAGTCACATAACCTCGCCTCATATGACCCACATACTAATTCAATTCAACCAGGCCTATCACATAACCTCTTACGACCGCAGCCAGTCCCACGCCCTTACCGAAATTCTGTCTCCAATATGATAGAATTTGCCTTATTGATGCGTTTGTTCTCTTTAAAGGCGGTAGTACCATACCATGGTTTTATCTTATACTCTATTGTCAATGGCAATCAGGCCTGATTGTGGTTTCTCGGCCCCTGATTCGTCCCTTGTGCGTGCTCCCGCGCCCGCTCGGCCGTGGCCCGTAGACCGGTGCTCCATCCCCTTTGTGGTCCCATCGACCATCCAGCGTAACTGAACGAAACTCGACCTGTCCACTGTCGGTCCTCTCACGACACACCCGGTTCGTCCAACTTCCGTGGCCCGCGGCGATACGCATCTGCATCACGACACGAACGCGTCGCGTGCTGTTTCCTTTGCGTAGAGAATCCGTAGTCTTGGCTCGGTCGTTAGGGGCTTCCTACCTGCAATATAGATTATGCGAGTATCCGCAGTTATCTCTTTTCCCCTTCGCGTTTAGTCAACATTTTGAATTGAGTCGAGTTATCCTCGCAGCTTTCGGTCCTCTCGGGTCAAAGGACTCTTTTAGCGCGTAATATTATAGATCACTTCACGTTTACCGAGAAACTTCCTAGTGGACCCTTGGGCGTAACTTCCCATGGCCCGATTGGGTTTCCAAGCCAACAAGTGCCGTCAGGAACTTGCTCTCCTCGCATGACTAGAGACAGAGGACCAATTGTTGTACCAGATCCAATAACCGTCCCCGGTAGTGGAATAGCAGCGGGGCCTAAGGTCGCTCCACCCTTCAACGTCACCTGGTCCAGCCGCATCAGTCGGTCGTGGAACAGATGAGTCTGCAACACGCATTGGCGATTAATAGTGACACCGTCTCCCAGACATACCAGCTCAGCCTCAGGGAAACGATGTGTCTCGCACCAAACTCCTCTCCCAACTTCGGCTCCCATCATCCGCAGCCACATGTTCAATAGAGGGGTCCCGTACAGCAGGCGAAGCATCCATGGCAGGGCCAGAGATTCAACAAAGGTCAGAGCCAGCTCGTTTCGCCACACAAAAGAACTCCATAATGGGTACTCATGACCCGCTGCAACATTAGGTGTCAACATCCATTTGGCAGCTATTGCCAACAGGCACGACACAACTCCGGCTGCAAAGAGCAACCCTCCTCCTGCAACGATCGCAATGACTAAGCCCCAATAGTCCAGAATTGCAGTCATGACAACTACAAGTAGTTCTATCAAGAGTGCAGAGATGACTAATGGGATAGCTCGCATAGACTCGACTGCGCCTCTCGCAAGCTTCAATCTCAACGGTGGGTCAAAAGCCAGCTTTGGGTCAGGCAACTCGTCGGTTCGACGAGGTATTGGTAGGGCTGGTCGTCCAAGCCAAGACGTCCCAGTATGCATTTGTGATGGAACTGGAGCACTACCCAAGACGCCAACCAACGACTCGTCCGGAGTGGAGTGGTCTAGCCTAATAATGCCAGAGTTGCCGACAAACGCTCGCCGTCCTACCGAAGAGACGCCCAGCGACAGCTTGCCTCTTCTGAGTTCAAATGGCGCCAGTAAGACATCATCTGCCAAAAATGACCCATTTTCCGCACGTAGGAGTGATGGTGCGGCCACTATAGTTGACACTTCAACGCCTCGTCCGATACGAGCGCCCAGCATGCGAAACCATGTTGGCGTCAGCAGGCTGGCATAGAATGCAAAGAGATTATTTCGGGCATCGTTCATGAGTCGGTGAGTCAACCATGCAGCCCAGGCATGTACACCATGGCTAGAATAGACACCAGGTTCCATGTACCTTGCCGCAAATCGAATCAAGCCTGTTAACAAAGCCGCGTAAGAGATGGTACTCATCAGGGTGACAGGTACCGCCAGTATCAACGTGGTAACCAGCAAGTTTTCCGAGGCTTTACTATCCCACAAGAAATACGTGCAGAGCGCCACAGGGGGAGCGGCACCTATCGCTGGCAAGACTTCGACGAGCAGCAGCGTCAAGGTGTAACGTAGCATTACCCAGGGGCTATCGCGCTTGGCAATGTACTCTTCATGGTATCCAATGTCGTCACCTTTGACAGCACCTTCGACGCAGACCCCCGGCTGCACTTCCGCAAATGGTTCGAGTACGGTCCCCGGGAGCAGTACGGCCCGGGCACTCACTCGAGCGCCCGTGGATATTTCAATGGTCCCAATTCGCAAAGTATCTCCATCTAGCCAATGCCCGGCGAGATCTGCCTCAGGTTCGACAACACAAGACGCACCGTAGCTTGCAAGGCCTGTGACTGGCGGTAAAGCGTGGAGTTGTGCACTCGGGTCCACGCGACAACCTAGAAGCCAGGCATAGAGACGACACCACTGCGTGCCGACGATGGGATTGATTCCACTCAAGTTCACAAAACGTTCAGCTGCCCACAAGCGAAGATGTACCCACCCTCCTCGCTCGTAGTTGCCTGGTCTGACGCCAGCCATAAGGATCCGTCCCACAATAGCCGTAGTCAGAACTCTGCCGGGCATGGTTATGAAAAGCATACAGGATACCAAGAGTACCCAATTTGGAAACACAAGTCTCTCAGCCCAGCCAAATGGACCTATGAAAAGGGTTGTCGATGCTTTGAAAAGGCCCATCACAACGAACCAGCGGAAGCTCTCAAAGGTGAACAAAGCAATGAGGATCCCAAATTGATAGTAGCCAGACCATTTTGGTGTTGGCTTTACCACTCGCATGCTTCCATGGGTGCTTATGAGTTGATCCACTCGGTAGGCCATTTTGAACAAGGTTGGGTGCTGGTAAATGTCGACGACAGAAAAGCCAGGACACCGCTGACGAAGCAACGAGACGAGCTGTGCTGCAGCCAGACTAGTGCCCCCAATGTCGAAAAAGTTGCTGTTGTCCTGGATCGGTGTCCCGAGCACTTTCCGCCACTGTTTGGCTAACCAGCCCGCACTGCCGTTGAATTCTGCTTTGCAAGGTGCTGGAGGTGGCCATGGCAACGCTGCACGATCAACCTTGCCCGATGTCCGCAAAGGAAGCTGCTTCAAGTTGACCAAAAAAGGCACCAAAGCTGCAGGCAAGTGGCATCGTAAAAAATCGCGATCGGTGTTGCTAACAGCGATGTCTCGAACAATGTAGCCGACAAGGAGGGGTGTTCCCGTCTCGCTTCGTCGGATTGCGCTGGCAGCGGCACTAACGTCCGGAAGCATCATCAAGGTGGCATCAATTTCACCCAACTCGACTCGACGACCTCCTAACTTGACCTGCTCGTCATTTCTGCCAATGAAAATCAGTCCTCGTTGGTCTGCACATACCAGATCGCCAGTACGGTATGCTCGTGTCCAGCCGATAGATGGCAAAGGTGCGAATTTGACTGTGTCTTTGGCGCTGTCCAGATAGCGAGCCAAGCCTGCACCTGCAATGACTAATTCTCCAGTATCACCCCAAGCAACAGGCTTGTCATCTGGTCCTATGACAGCGAGTTGCCAGCCAGCCAACGGCAGTCCAATACGAACAGGCTGACCGGCCGCCAATGGAGCCGCGCAGGAGACTACCGTCGCTTCAGTTGGGCCATATGTGTTCCATACAGCCCGTCCATTCCTTCCGAGACGACGTGCCAGCTCTGCGGGACACGCCTCACCACCCAGGATCAATAGCCGCACCTTCTGGAGAGCTTCTGGTGGCCACATTGCTGCCAGAGTCGGAACTGTTGAGACAACGGATATTGACTGATGAGTCAAAAAGGCGCCCAAATCCATGCCTGCCTTGACTAAAGAGCGAGGTGCCGGCACGAGACATGCACCATTCCGCCATGCCAGCCACATTTCTTCACATGATGCATCAAATGCAACCGAGAGTCCGCCCAGAACTCGATCACCAGGGGAAATTGGTCGTTCTGGCAGGAATAACTGAGCCTCTGCGTCGACAAATGCCGCTGCATTGCCATGCGTGACAGCCACCCCCTTAGGTTTGCCCGTCGACCCAGATGTATGAATGATCCAGGCCGTATCATCTATGGTGGGCTTTCCAAATTGGGATGAACCCAAGGTGGCGTGGGGTGTCAATTGTGGACCATCAGTCAGGATCGCACACACGCAGGCCTCAGTCCATACGGTATTAGCTCGCTCATCTGGATCATCTATATCGACTGGGACATATGCTGCTCCTGCTGCTAAAACAGCCAAGATGCTTACGTACAAGTCGACAGTCCCAGAAGTCATGCGAATGCCAACGCGATCCCCCACGCCCACCTGAAACTCGTGCAGTCTCGCGACTCGAGTAGCAATCTCGTCTTGTAGCTGAACATAGGTCAGAGATTTTTGTCCATTGTCAATGGCAAGATGATGAGGATGAGCCTTGATGGAGTTGTTCAGGATATCGATAAGCGTTCGTGGTTCAGCAGCCGGCTGAGGGTTGTAAATGGCCAGCCCAGGCAGCTCTAGCTCCTCGTTATTCAATGGTCGATATTCTCTGGATTTACCCATGGCTTCACAAATGATTGATTCAGATCCTGGAGTGCTAAACCCCCTTTTTAGACTGTAAAGATTCGAAATGCCCCTTTTTCTATTTTTCCCAGGCGACGCCCCCTGCATACCATTCGCCACAGGGGCTTCACTATTTGAAATGTTTGGCCTGTTGGCCTAGTTTGCAGGCCACTCATCGATATATTTGTCATGATTCGGTTAGGATTGATTCTCGACAACCATTCGTTCATCTACAATTGTTCATGATCCTCCACCCCTAGCTGGCAATTTAACTAGTTAGTTAACTAGTTAGCTAGTTAACTATGTGGGCATGATCATTACTAAGTGGCGGATCTATAGTTTATCCTTCCTCCGATATCCATTACTGCCGCTGTTCCGACACAATGTGTTGCTGCACCAGGATTGGTGGATACCCGGAGGAAGGAGATACTATAGATCCGCCAAGATTAGTCATGTATTTAGCCCATCCAAATTACCAGCTAGGGGCTTGTTAGCAATTCAGACTCATTGTGATTTCTATTGGTGCACCCACATAGATTACTCATCTCTGTTCCAACACAATGAAACCTCGGGACGATAGAGATATATTTATCCGGAAGGCTTAGCTGCTTGCGACAGCCCCTGAACTACCTTGGTATTCCTGGCATGAAGGGTGTGCCTCCACAAATATCGGTCGATCACTGAAGCCCAAATGCCAAAGGAAAGGTACGTCCTGCAAGGTGATACAAATGCTTCGTTCGAATAGTGAGACCGACTCTTCGATAAATCACTCAGACCAACACAGCTACTAGCTGCGTTCAATCAAGAACATGGCGAGCATTTCCGACATTCAAAGCTCGCCTTTCGGACACCCTCAAATGTCAAGCTGCCAATTTCTGGGAAGGAATTGGAAGGAATCACTATGAAGTTGGACTCGGAGCTATTTCCGTAGGATCTAGACTTGACCCCTAGAGCCCAAGGCACACAAATGACGTGGACTCAGGTCGGAGTGCCGTCGACGGTAGAAATCGACTGAAGGTCACCAATTTTACCTTTGTCAACCACGGTTTTCACCGATTTGAAACTTCACTGACATAGCTAGCGCTCTGTATCTATTTTCGCCCCTTTAAAGAGGCGGGGTATCACGGGGATGAAGATGTTTTCCGCGCTGTGTACGTTCGAGAGCGAACCGCTTAACAGTTCGTTCGAGGAGTCTGCGAAAAGTCTTCGACTGATAGAGCGCGTGTAAGCGGATAACTTTTTGTTGATACCGAGGGTATCGTCAATAGGATAGATAACGAGGTATTACAGGAAATGCCGAATGAGCAACCCCTGGAAATTGAGTTCGTACCTATGTCTGGGGCTCCACAGATACGGATGGTGCCTTCGGCAACCTAATAATGCGAATATATCTCTAGCTCTTGAACACGACTCTTATACGCTTTGTTGTTGAAATTCAGCTACTATAACTAGAAGTACTACTACCGTTAACGACGGGCTAGAAGAAGCGGTGTATACTCTAGGCTGTATTACTACTATACCATCTATATATAGTGGATATGTAGGGGTCAGATTTGCCGCGTAATTTCGCGCGTTATTATGGCGAAACCGCCAAGCCTTCAATACATCAACCATGGAATAGGGGTCAGATTCCTGTATCGGCCTTGTAAAGAGTCCGTTATTACAGTGGCGCCGCAAAAGTCTGTGACCCCCCTGGTTTACCGCCCTTTTCTGCCAAAGAATTCTGCCGTAGTAAAACCTCCAAAAGATTATCATCTAATTGCTAGTATTTAGTGTACCATCTATCCGATGCAATAATTGCCTGCACCCTGCGTGGCATACTCTCTGATAAGTTCTCTAGTATACTAAGATCAATTTGCTGCTATGCTTCCTTCGCTGTATCGATTAAGATAGCGAGGGTAGTGCTATTATTAGGCATATGCAGTAGATCAGGCCGAAGTTCATAGATCTTTTGCTTAAGTAAGGTCCATAGGTTCTTAATTGGATTAAGATCTGGTGAACAAGGTGGCCAAATCATAATCTCACGGCCTAGATCAGCTATAAATTCGCGTACGATCTGTGTAGTATATATTGTAGCGTTATCTTGTTGAAAGATTGAGGATGGGTCGATAAGTAACGTTGGTAGAATTCGTTGATATAAATCAAGAATTACAAAGCGATTAACGCCTTGATGAGGAGATTGTGGATCTCTATAGAG
>PZKB01000081.1:0-125733 GCA_003852855.1 Penicillium sp. MT2 MMC-2018
CCCCCCCCCCCCCCCCCCCCCCCCCCCCCCCCTCCCCCCCCCCCCCCCCCCCCCCCCCCCCCCCCCCCCCCCCCCCCCCCCCCCCCCCCCCCCCCCCCCCCCCCCCCCCCCGGAAGAATGGATGCAGCCATTGACGCGCTGGACCTACCTGATTCCGCACGCGATCCATCATCCGCTCCATCAACGGCGCGGGCCAGGGTAGAACCTCCGAGACGGCGCGCTCGGCGACCCAGAAGCGCGTTAATTGTTGGTGGTCGAGGGCGGCGGATTCCGGGCTCGCGCCGTGGCCGCGGTCCACCGAGGCGAGGATGTCGTCGATGTCCATGAGCCTGGGCCTGTCGTGAGTGCGCTGGCGAGTGTAGACGCGAGTGGGTGGGAAAATCGCGGAGGGGCGGAGATCTGAACGGAGATGATCAGATCGCGTGGTGGAGCGGGCGGGTACAAACTCAGGGCTTATGTGACGACCAGAGCCAACTCTCAAGATTAATTGGAAATACTATTTGTGATTGGTACGTTTGAAGAGAGATACTCATCTTTGACATGTCTAGATTGTTTTCTTACTTATTTTAAATAGCCCTAGATTGGGGTAGCCTCCGTACCGAGCCAATATCAATTAGATTTATACCAGAAGTATGTCCGCATTGGCGGGGTATTGAGATCCCTACAGTTCGCCCTAGCACTTATGAGCTGCGCAGACAGAATATCAGGAAAGTGTATATCGTATAGAATTGGGAAGAGAGTCCCCAGAGAAGGCATAGATCTTGGCAGCAGGTGGATTGGGAGAAAGTACTTGGGAGGCAAATGGCCGACTCCATTCCGGCCTCTTCCACTAAGCAAGGTCCTCAATCTATTCAGTATACTTTGCGTCTGTAAAGACCGGACCGTAATTCGCTGAACTTGTAAAATGGTGGGTATGTCATTAGAAGAGACAAGGCTGGCAAAAATGTACTAGAGCATCCAAATAAAACAACACCGCGACCATCGTTGACCATCAGCGGTCGCCAAATGGGCATCATAATCTCCACATAAGCCTTCAGATGGTCGGAAGTGAAAAACACGGGGGAGCCGTAATCCCACGCAGGCAGGTATTCTTTGGGCGTATCACGAGGCAAACACAATAGAAACACGAAGAAAAACAGAGTCCAGTACTCGCACCGACCCAGAAATCCAAGCATAAAACGCCGGGATCCCGAGGCTTTCGTTGCATGGTGAATTAAGAAAAGTAAGATGGATGACATCGGATCCGAGCGAGCAGCATCTAAGCATTCCGTCTCATCGCCCGATCC
Organism: Penicillium sp. MT2 MMC-2018; assembly: GCA_003852855.1. Taxonomy (NCBI): domain Eukaryota; kingdom Fungi; phylum Ascomycota; class Eurotiomycetes; order Eurotiales; family Aspergillaceae; genus Penicillium; species Penicillium sp. MT2 MMC-2018. The sequence continues at coordinate 1,287 of PZKB01000081.1, forward strand.
ACAGGGACTGGAGACGGAAGTCGACAGAGGTAGAGCGTGCTTGCTCGACTAGGTGGATCTTTTCATTCCCCAGTGACTATTTCAAGCCTTCGCGGGAGGAGGACCGGGAGGTGGGCTGTACTGTCGAGCAGCGCCATGGGTTTGAGCAGGTTGCTGAAGCTCGATACCACTCTGCTGCTGACCGGGTGCCTGTTGGGCACCAAAGTAGCCGTAGTTCTGCGGGTTGGCGGAATATTGCGGTGGGGGCGGTTGCGAGTAGTAATCATTCGCGCCGTAGGGTTGTTGATATTGGTTGGGAGGAGGGCCGGGAGGAGGAGCCATCCATCCTGTGCCAGCGTACGGGCGGAGACCGTGGTTGCGACGGCGACGGGCGTTGATGCACCTGTGTCGGGGAGAGGATGTGAGTAAGGTGAAGCTGATAATCAACGTGATCGCGAGATGCGAGGCGGGAGATGGAAACTTACGCGAATCCGAGGAAGAGGAGGAAGGCGACGCCGACGATGACGCCAAAGGCTACCCAGCGACCCCAGCTATCCCAGGATGAGTAGCAGTTGTAATCGTAGCTGTTGCTGCGGCGGGAGTTAGTCCCGGTGACGGGGTTCAGGGGGGAAAACAGGGAAGTTGTTGGAATGAGAGGAAGCCAGACTTACCAGTAGTATCGTGGAATGATCGCCATGGTGGCTTTTTTGGAAGATGTGGAAAGATGAAGGAGAGAGAGAGCAGTTCGAAGAGAAATAAGACAGAGAGGCTAGGTTCGTGGCTGAGCCTCCGAGGGTGTCAGTTCCAAAGTTCCAATTGATGGGGCTGGGCGGTGGGTCTTGGCACTAGGCTGCAGGTTTGCGATGATTCATGAGCAACTGGCGAGTGGAGGGTCTTCGGAAGCAGGACACTTGACACTTGACTATATAACTCTGACTCTACCACGATGACCGATCAAGGCATACTGAGTTTATTTCAAATAGTCTAACTCAGCCTCAACAGTTGACAGTATGCAGAAAATCACAGAAATGAGCCGAACACCTCGGCATACGTAGCCATCTTACTGCACTGCGGCGCAGTTCGGGTATACTCTCACCAGAGCCAATCATGCGACTGTGGAGAGAGGCGCAGGGCTGACGGGAACATCGGAAAGTCTTCACTGTCGCCTCTTTTCCACTCGGATCAGGACTTCTAGATTGATCATCATATATTTGATGATGTATTAGCGCAAGGTTTGCATAACTACTTTGTGTATGATTTGAAATCGTAACTCAAATTTGGCTTCTAGATTTCGGTCTGGAAAATCTACGGACACCACGCCGGATTCTGTACTCAACCGCTGTAACATGATCATTCTGGCCCCCAGCGTTACTTGAACACTGGTCTAGGCGCCCGGATAAAATGCAACACGGGTGGGCCCAGGGTTGTTTTCTGTTATGAATTTGTAGCGGAGTGTAAATCTCAGGTACGCAGCGTAGCGAATAACCGAGCCAGGAAGCGAGGCACGCTTGCTCCAGCTGGTACAAGGTATTCAAATCACAATACTGAGTGGTCGGTGATGAGTACTCAGTAGTTTAGTTGTACTGCATTGTACTCTGTACCTCTCCTCAATTGCCCAGTGTCGTGGCCACTGAGTCCACTCGTGACTCGTGAGTCGTGACTCTGTAGTATATTCCCCGACGCAAGATCCACGGCGCTTCATTGTCTTAAGACTCGTTAGCCTTTCAATTCTATCAGCCGAGCATAACCGACTCTAAATTGCCCCGCGAGAATCCATGACTGTTCCTCTCTGACAGACTGACACACCCTCCTTCAGTCACATGTGAAAGCCATCGGCCGTCTACAGTAGTCCTGTCGAGAACTATCCCATTGAGGCCGGGTATACTCCGTATACTTTACTCCATAGGTACTTTGCGTTATCGATAGCATTTTTGAGCTCCAAAAAACACAATTCAGTTGACAACGAAATCCCAATCCATTTGTCGATCGTTCAACTCCACATTACCAGTGCTTTGATCCGCCAGCTCCTCCAACTTCCAAGGTGGTGTCCCCTTGGCGGGGATGGCTGGGTGGGTGGCCACCTGCTGATTCGAGGCCGCTTCATCTGCATTGCCAACGCATCAGTTGGTCCGTGTGCGTGGCACTTATTTATCCCCGGCCAGCTGCCATCGTCGCCGCCATTCTGTCTTTCACTGCGAATATTTACACGCCAGGCCAGATCTTTTTGGTTTGAAGTCAATTGTGACCAAATCATATTTGCGCTTTGAATTTCTGAAACTGACCAATCGAGATGCTCCTCATTAACTGAATATAGGCCGTTAGATCATTTTGATCGAGCAACTGGCTAGCTTTCGATCTCCATATTGCATGCTCCCCCGAGTGAAAGTGGAAAGGAGCCAGAAATAACAAACTCAAAGCCGAAAGGACAAAAGAAAAGAAACACCATGAATCATGGACGTCGTCACATCCGAGGCTGCGAGCCAACACGCTAGAGTCTACGGGATATAAACAGGAACCCTCGCAATGCAAGGGCCAGGGAAAACCAGAGATCGCTTTGAAAGCCAAAAGGGAAAAGAGAAACCACAAAGGATTTGAGTGTCCAGTTGAAGGTGCTGCATCGCATGGCATCGCCAATCCTTTTACCGGCTGGCACGTGCAATTAACCAATGCAGCACGGCGTCGAGATTGGTCTCTTCCTTGGCACTGATGCCATAGCAACTGACCTCACGGCGAGTGATGGACTTGAGGTCCATGGCATCGATTATTTCGTCGACCGACAGCTTGTTTGGCAAGTCGGACTTGTTACCCAGCACGAGGAGTGGGATGCCATCCAAGGTGGGCTTGTTCATCAGCTCGTGCAGTTCTTCTGTGGCGACTGGCAGTGCTGCCTTGTCAGCCGCGTCTACGATATATCTAATTCCAAGGGTTAGCAAGATGGACAAAAGGTGCGGGGAGGAAGGACGATGGCCTACACGATCGCATTCACGCCCCGACAATATCGCTCCCACATCGGGCGAAATCGAGGCTGTCCGCCCAAATCCCAACTGCGGCTGTTAGCGATGCTGTTCAGACCGAACCGCCGGTGCTCGACATACCATTTCAAGGTCACATGGCCTTTTTGAACACGCTTGGTGTTGAATCCGATGGTCGGAATCGAACTATTTCGCCGATGAGCGGCCACCCCCCGTGATTCGGTACTTGGCCAGAAACGACTTACTCAACCGTGAATTCCCCGCCCTACGTAACGCGATCAGCAGACCGTCGCGAGATATACCGTCACAACCAGAAGAGGGGTGGGGTGGTGGAGGGAGTCTGGAGCTGGGATAATCTGGCAAAGGATTGGAAACATACCGCTAGCACCCGCAGCAAGGAGGATTTGCCGGCATTCTGCAGGCCGATCATGGTGACATCCATCTCCGTCGCCCTGCAGGGAAAGAAATCCGGTATTAGCAATTTAGCAGGGCCTCGTCTGCGGGGACGGGCCGGGGAGGAGGGCGCGTTGGATCTCCCGAGAGCCCAGACCAGAACCCGGCGCTGAACAGGCCCACTTACCAGAACATCCTCAAGAGCCAGTCGTAGATGCTGCGAAAGATGCCGGCCATGGTGGGCGGTTGTTATGTTCTGGGAGGCTGAACAACAAGAACGAGAACCAGGACGGGAGAAGAAGGACCTGGGGATTTGCGGGATCGTTGGATGCGGACGCCCGACTCGATCTGCCCTCGTAGTGGAACTACCCAGAAAAACGTGCTACTAGCGAAGTAAAAAGACAGAAAATGTAAATCAGACAACAACCAGAATGACCAGAGGAATGGCTGCTGGGACAGAGTTGAGGTCAAAAGCCACCCGAAGTGGGCAAAAGGACCAGGAGGGTCGAGTGGGGTCGAGAGCGGCGTTAAGAAATCGGCGGGCCTCTGATAGTCGTGGTGGATGGCGGCTCCAAACGGGACTTTGGTTTTGCAGTTGCAGAGGTACAAAGGTGGGAAAGTCGACGATGGAGGAGAAGGAAATCAAAAAATGAAGACGGGGTCGACGAGAAAAATGAAACCAGGGACCAGGCAATGACCCTCGAGCCGAGCACTGGAGATCTTTCGAACCTACGGGGGGGCTTTTCTTGAAATATAGTAGCGCCGGAGGGTCGAGGCAGTGTTGGTGTCGTTCCTATCCAACATGCTACGGAGAATAATAGTTACAGTACGACTTCTGACTCTTTTGCGAGACAATGCGTGAACTAAACTGCCTAGCGGGAAGAATCAGTGAGGATCTACGGGCACACATGACCGCCGTTCGGAGGGGGCGCTTAGGCTCCATTCGCAGCCTGACGTATCGCAGTCAACTGGCGCAGCAGAGAGAGGCCCCGGCGTACGGCCTCGGGCTTGGTTGCTCCCGGACTCTGCGAGGCAGCAGTTGAGAAAGAGAAGAGGAGATGTATATTGAGAAAATAGGGGCGGTGCATACTTCAGAAAGATGGACATGAAGACAGATATGTATGTTCATGATCAGCCTCGTCTGTAAGACTGTTATAGTTTGTTCCCGCTCCATGACGACGGGTTCCATGCGGGCCATCATGCAGATTATGTAAATTACGGCCTCAGGCACAACATACTTTCCATATCACCACGTGATGATAGCTGGTTCCACCTCGAAAAATTTCCCCAAGCAGAACCATTCTCGCTCTAATCCAAGCTGCCATTGCTGGCTCAATTCCCTCGCTTCGTTGGATACACTTCCTAGGAGGCTGAGGCAGACGAAGGGTCTACCACCTTTGTAGCCCTGTGTATTTTCTGATCCGTGCTTGGGACCTTTTTCCCAGTTGCACTTTCTATATTCCTTTTTCTTCCCTGCTGGCCTAGTTCCGCAAGCTTCCAGCCATGGCTCCCGTGCCTACCGACACCGAGTGGTCGGTCCAATACGACACCTTGCGGCGTGAGAATCTGTTCAAGAATCCGCCCAAGGACCACACAGCCTACCCGACCCTGGCCGAGTCGATCAAGCCGCACATCGACTCATTCAACCAGCTCTTCGGAGGCAGCAAGATCTTGGAGGAGGGTCTCAAGGATATCGGCATCAAGTCATTCCTCGATGGAGAACCCGAGACACCCGAGCAAAAGAAGGCTCGCATTGCCGCGGGCCTTCGGGCACCCAAGCGCAACCGTCTGAACGTGCGCGTAACGGAGATTTTCCTCGACAAGCCCACCCTTCCGCCAACCAACAAGTACAGCCACAAGAACCGCAACATCTACCCTTCCGAGTGCCGAGAGCGACACTCGACCTATCGTGGAAAGCTTCGCGCTCGCTTGGAGTATCAGATCAACAATGGAGACTGGATGGAGTCTGTGCGCGAGCTGGGCCAGGTCCCCATCATGATGCGTACTAACCGCTGCCATTTGGAGAAGGCAACCCCGGAGGATCTCGTCACATACAAGGAGGAATCGGAAGAATTGGGTGGTTACTTCATTGTGAACGGTAACGAGAAGCTGATCCGTATGTTGATCGTCGGCAAGCGCAACTACCCCATGTCCATCGTCCGTGGCTCGTTCGTCAAGCGTGGTCACACTTATACCAAGTTCGGTGTCCAAATACGATCCGTTCGGCCCGATCAGACGTCGCAAACCAACGTTTTGCACTACCTTTCCGATGGAAACGTTACCTTCCGGTTTTCATGGCGCAAGAACGAGTTCCTCGTCCCCGTAATGATGATTCTCAAGGCCCTGGTGGAGACGAACGACCGCGAAATTTTCGAAAACTTGGTCGGCAGTGCCACTTCCAAGGGCATGAAGAACACCTTCGTGACGGACCGTGTCGAGCTCCTCCTCAGAACCTATCAGGCTTATAACAAACACAGCCGCTACGACTGTCGGGCTCACCTAGGCAAGTGCTTCCGCCCTGTACTCGGTGTGCCCGCCGATATGTCCGATGAGGACGTGGGCACAGAGTTTCTGCGCAAGGTTGTCCTTCCCCATCTGGGCAACCAGAACGTCACCGAGACTCAGGATTACGACAAGTTCAAGATGATCATCTTCATGATCCGGAAACTGTACGCTCTGGTTGCTGGCGACTGCGCTCCCGACAACCCTGATGCTGTCTCTAACCAGGAGATCCTGTTGGGTGGTTTCTTGTACGGCATGATTCTCAAGGAGCGTATTGAAGAGTGGCTGCGATCGTTTGGTCCCATTGCCCGTGACTGGTCCATGCGCAATGGCGGTGCCAGATTCTCGGATCCCTCTTTCGAGCGAGAATTCTTGCCCAAGATCGTCAAGCGGTCTAACGAGAACATTGGTAACGCTCTTGAGTACTTCCTCTCTACCGGTAACCTGGTCAGTCCCACTGGTCTCGATTTGCAACAGACCTCTGGTTACACCGTGATTGCCGAGAAGATCAACTTCTACCGTTTCATCAGTCACTTCCGCATGATCCACCGTGGTAGTTTCTTCGCGCAATTGAAGACCACTACCGTTCGTAAGCTGCTGCCCGAGAGTTGGGGTTTCTTGTGTCCAGTTCACACTCCTGATGGTTCACCTTGTGGTCTGCTAAACCATTTGGCCCACAAGTGTCTCATCGCCACGGACAACCTCGACGTCTCCCATCTGCCCAAGATCCTCGTTCAGCTTGGAGTCCGGGCCGAGTCTTCCGTTGCCATCGATGACAGTGTCGTCGTTCAATTGGACGGTCGTATCATTGGTTTCTGCTCGCCCAAGCAGGCCAAACAAATCCACGACACTCTTCGGTACTGGAAGGTCTCCGGAACCAACGACATTCCCCGCGGCTTGGAAATCGGTTACGTTCCTAACTCCAACGGCGGTCAGTACCCCGGCATCTACATGTTCTCGCAGTCTGCACGGATGTACCGTCCAGTAAAGTACCTGGCCAATGAGGGACTGGACTTTGTGGGCCCCTTCGAGCAGCCTTTCATGGAGATTGCCTGTTTGGAATCCGACTTGATTGCCGGTCTTTCCACCCACATTGAATACACGCCGACCAACATCCTCTCGATTGTGGCCAACATGACCCCATTCTCCGACTACAACCAGTCGCCCCGTAACATGTACCAGTGCCAGATGAGCAAGCAGACCATGGGTACCCCCGGTACAGCCATCAACTACCGTACAGACAACAAGCTGTACCGCCTGCAAACCGGTCAGACACCCGTCGTCCGAACACCGCTGTATAACGCATACGGTCTGGACAACTTCCCCAATGGTACGAACGCTATCGTGGCCATTATCTCCTATACTGGTTACGACATGGACGACGCTATGATCATCAACAAGTCTGCTCACGAGCGCGGGTTCGGTCACGGTACCATCTACAAGACCAAGGTGCACAGCCTCGCTGAGCGCGACTCGCGCCGCAGCAAGTCCAAGCGTGAAGTCACCAAGCTCTTCGGCTTCGCGCCCGGTGATGAGATCCGCGCCGAGGCCAAGGCCCTGATTGACACTGACGGTCTGCCTCATATCGGTGTGCGGGTCAAGGAGGGTGATAAGATCGCCGCCTATCACAACGTCCGCTACGACGCAGCTACTGACTCGTTCGTCAATGTCGATGGCATCACGCATTTCATCAAGTACAAGGACGCCGAAGCTGGCTATATCGAGAGCATTCGCATCATGGGCTCGGAGAACGGCAACGAGCCCGCCCAATCGCTCAGTGTAAAGTACCGCATCCCGCGTAAGCCCATCATTGGTGACAAGTTCTCTTCTCGTCACGGTCAAAAGGGTGTTTGCTCGCAACTTTGGCCGGCCGTCGATATGCCCTTCTCCGAGAGCGGCATGCAGCCTGATTTGATCATCAACCCTCACGCTTTCCCATCTCGTAAGTCGCAACGGGTCTTTGCATTCATCCCACTTTCTTTATCAAGTCATCTAAACTCACCAATGCAGGTATGACAATCGCTCAAATGATCGAGTCAATGGCGGGCAAAGCCGGCGCTCTCCACGGCCACCCGCAAGACTGCACGCCATTCCAGTTCTCCGAAGAGAACACCGCCACCGACTACTTCGGCGAGCAGTTGCGTAAAGCCGGATACAACTACTACGGCAACGAGCCCCTGTACAGCGGTATCACGGGCCGCGAGTTCGCCGCCGACATCTACATGGGCGTCGTCTACTACCAGCGTCTGCGTCACATGGTGAACGACAAGTTCCAAGTCCGCACAACGGGTCCCGTCAACGCCCTGACCGGCCAACCCGTCAAGGGTCGTGCCAAGGGTGGTGGTATCCGCGTTGGAGAGATGGAGCGTGACTCGCTGATTGCCCACGGCGCCGCCTTCCTCCTGCAGGACCGTCTGATGAACTGCTCCGACGCCCAGCACGCCTGGATCTGCCGCGACTGCGGCTCCTTCTTGTCCACCCAAGTTGCTGTCTCTGGCTCCGGTGCCTCTCGCCGCGCGGCTGTTAACCCCGGCGCGGCGGCTGCTGCGGCTAGGGTTGCGCCTAACCAGAAGCTGGGTGCGAACGCGAGCACCGTTGGCGCATTGGGCGGCACGAACGGTATCGTGCGCTGCCGTCGTTGCGCCCGCTCGGCCACCTTTGAGGACTCCCGTGCCGAGGCGTGGGAGGACGGTGATGGGTTGCGGTTTGTCGGTGGTGACAACGTTACTGTCGTTGCTGTGCCGGGTGTCCTGCGCTTCCTGGATGTCGAGTTGGCGGCTATGGGTATTCGGATGAAGTTCAAGATCGATAACTAAGCTGGCCAAGTATATACTTTGATTGTTACGCTTGGCGTGTGCCGTTTACTGGAGTCTAAAAATATCTTGGATCTTTTGTTCTTTTCATGTCATAGATGGAGCGTCTTTTTGGTTGTTGTTTGTCTACCTTTCTTATTCTTCCTATTTGTTTATATTTGTGCGCCATGATACGAATTCATTTCTGAACAGAAGTTCCTCGTCCTGGTTGCATCCAATCATTTCTACTTATGGAGACCTCTGTCAGTTACCATCGACGTAGCCCTTCAGAAAATTATACTTGCGAATGGAGACATTCCAAGGCAAGTACAATCATCACGGGCCGAGTGGCCAAGAGAAAGAGCTCATGTCGAGCACTGGAAATGCTAGGGTGCGCGCGCCTAGTGCCCCTTCTCATCGACCTAGGTACATGCCAAGTCCGAGGATGTCGTGGTACACCCGACGAGTAATCGTTCGTTTTATCAAGATCAGGCATAGCCCGAACCCACGGCATACGATGCTTTTAGCGACAATGATGTTCACATGTACTGGCGAATGGGTATTATCCAGTCCTTCACAGAATTGTTACGCGACTCAGTGGCACCTCGAAGAGGGTTTGAGTACGATTTCTCAGTATACATGTGGGTTGGCTCGGTGTTCGGGTGTTGTGTGAGCATCCATACTGGCACCTGACTAAGATTCCAATGGACCATCCATCTGTATGACTGTTTCGTAAGGCTAAGCCCGCTAATGTAGTCTCTACAGTTAAGCCTTATTGAAAAGTTTATCGTCTAAGGGACGACACTGATTCTGACAGGGCTATGGGGCAAGAAAATGGAAGTTCGCAGGAAAGACCCGCATTATCCATCCAGCACATAATACTCAACATCATCATCCGCCAATTCAGCGACATCATTCTCGTGCTCTTCCTCATCTTCGTCCAAACACAGGGAGCCATCCAAGGAAGCCTCCACGATCTCCGAGAATTCATCGCCAGCACTTCGGTTGTCTGAAGACATTCTCCAGCGACTCGTCGTCTCCAAACGTGCATTACCAACCTCGCGTGGTTTCAGAAAACGAAACACCACCCTCTTCAGCCGAATGGCGAATATCTGCTCTCCAGGGGCAACATAACGATGCACGGAGGCCTGGTTGTTCTTGAGGGTTGCTGATGCACCGACGTTCGTATACCCATTGGCAGGCAGACCGGATAATTCACCTAAGGGAACTGAAAAGTTCCCGCCGCGATTCGAGGTCAAGGCCAGACCCTCTGCTGTCGATGCATCGAAAAGAGTGTGGAAGCCGATCACAAAATGGACATCATTCCCGTCCTCAATCTGTTCCTGTAGCCATTCTCGTACCTCGGCTGTTCCGCAAAGCCGGCGAAACCAGGCGGAGGGTTGTTTCAGGTTGTATATATGCCCTGCTCGTGCTGCTAACTGAAGGCCTGCTTGTGTAGAACGTTGAGAGGTAAAATTCAGTAACTTGGACAGAAATGCCCCAAAGTTTCGGTCCCTCTCTGCATTAAATATGGCAAGATTGTTGTCTATTTGTCTCACTGTGAAGTCACTTTCTTGAAGTGGTAATACACTCTCGAAAGCATCCAGCTCCATGTCCTTGACGTTTGGGATGAGGCTCGCGAGCTTCACATCACCCTTGGAGAAGAAGGAGCGTCCCAGAATGATTGGAGGCATGGTAATGGCCGAGCCGATCGGAGAAAACTAGTTAGGTTGTCACCTAGAGAGTGTAAGAAGAAGAGTAAGCTTGACCATACACATACGCTTCAGGCTGAATCTTAGGTACAGTAACCTGCGAGGTGACGGACGGGTTCAGGGCGGGAATATGAGATGATTTACGTCCGAGGCTCGAGTGACAGACACACGATATATAAATACACGAACGTCCTTACGCCCTAACGGCTGGTAGGGCAAAGCTCCGCCAATCGACGGGAGGCCTTACCAACATAGGGAATGAAGCCGGAATTGAGACGACGTTAGGTCCAATGGAAACCCTTGCGCCCCTGTATGTGACGCCCCCATCGCGTTCTCAGCACTGTATACTTGCATATTGAGAGCACTAATCTGGTAGATAACCAATCGTCAAGATGCCCCTGTCAAGCTTCGATTAGTGCATGGCCTTCAACGCTTCGCTTTGGCCCGGCCCCTCTTTGCGCAAAAGTCCGACCCTTCTCTCTGACCCCCAAGCTTAGATGAGAGTCGCAGCTTTCTCGTTGTGAAAATTCTCATGAAATACTTTAAAATCCCTATAAAGCCCTCAAAAGATTCTCACTATGGAGAGCAACGAGATAGAGATTGCTGATTGGCCATCGACGACCCAAGCAAAGGAGCTATTCGTTGAGTTTGCTGACACCAACAATTTTGATGCTATTGATCGGTCAATCGCCCTCACTCGCGAGGCATTGCCAAGCACACTGTTTTCCGCGCGCGACCATTTAGCAGTTTGTCTGTCCCTGCGATTCGAGCAAAGTCGTGAAGTCCAGGACCTTTCCGAGGGCATTGCCCACCTCGAGGAAGCAGCGACCATACCACAAGAGCCTTCGAAGATTGCACCGATTCTGCGAGTTCTTGCTAGAACCCTTGGTGATCGTTACCTGGAGGTTGGGGATGAGATGTTTTGATCGCGCAATCTTTGTCGGTAATCATGGCTTGGGTCTCAACGTCTCCGTCAAATCACGGATAATGTTTTTGTCCACACTCAGCAAGCTTCACCAATTTCGCTACACAAGATTGAATGACTTGAGGGAGTTGAGCCTTGCAATTCAACTGGGGAAGCAGGCCCTGGACCTTCAACCTGCTTTCAATACCAACAGAGTCGTGCTGTTGGGGAACCTGGCGAGTCTGTGTAAAGACAGATTTCACAGGCTCCGGGATCTTCAGGATATACATGACGCCGTTGACTATGCATCAGAAGCCTTGGAAAACAATCAGGATCCAGATGAAGAAGTTGTCTTTGGAATATTGTTGAGCAACGCGCTTGGAAGCCGTTTCGAAATGATGGAGGACACGGAGGACCTCGCGTACGCCATCGATCTCGCAAGGGCAGTGGTAGAAGTGACTTCCGAGGAAGACGAGCAGTCATTGGCAGACCGGCGTCATAATCTTAGCACTCTTCTCGGTGGTCGGTTTGGTCGCTTTAACAATAGGGCCGATCTTGATGAAGCGATACACCTTGAAGAAAGTGTCATTCGCACTATCAATAATGACGAATACAGACTGGTCCTCGCTCTCGATCACCTGGGAGACTTGATGGACGCAAGATTCCACTTTCGACAAGATACTTCCGACTTAACTCAGGCCATTCAATTGGCTCAAGATGTTCTAAGCCATACCTCCAGTCAGCGTGATGAGGATGGCGCACTCTACTTCTACCACATGGCACAGCGACTGTCCAGCCGATACGGTTTCTTTGGAAACATGGATGACCTGCAACAAGCGATAGAGATGATGGAGAGGGCACGACAGGCAATACCAGCCGATGACTTGCATCTCATTGATATAACTCTTGACCTTAGCAATCTTTTGCATAAACGGTACGGCCAACTAGGTCAGAGCAATGATCTCGCGACTGGAGTCGCACTCACCAAATGGCTATTGGATGACGGGTATGCCGAGGCACTTTCAAAACAAAGACCTTTGCAAGCTCAGTCGCCATTTTTGCGACCGATACGACTTGACGAGGTCACTTGGGGACATCGAGACATCCATCCATTTCGCCGAGAAGGCCGTGAAATTGGCCAAGGAAGATCATCCATTTCGCCCCTACTCGCTTTTACAGTTGAGTCGTGCTCTAGAGTCTAGGTTCAAGGCATTAGGATCACTATCATGTTTAGAACGATCGATAGCCACCAGCAAGCTAGGGCTTGACTCCATTGCAGACGACACAAGTGCCATGGCAGATCTACAGTACGCTTTGAGCCAGCAGCTTTTACACAGATACGAACAGCTCGGATCCTTGGTTGATCTTCAGCAATCATCCTATCTGATGCAAGAGTGCAAGGAAAACACACCAGCGGATAATCCAGACCGATATGCTTGTCTCTATGCCCTGGGTGTTAGGCAGGGTTATTATTTCGACAGATCAAATGACATTTCCGATCTGGACAAAGCGATTGATCTTACGAATCAAGCCCTGGCACTGATTTCACATCATGGAATGACAAGAGCCAACGCTCTTCAGGTCTGAGCATGCTTTATGAGTCTCGCTTTAAGAGAACGAACTCGCAAGACGACCTACAGCGCGCTATCCAAGTAAGTCGTGAGGCGATCCAGGAAGTGCTGGAAGACTATTCAGAGCAGAATTGCTTCTTGAGTAGTCTTGCTGACACGTTGTGTCTTGGCCCTGCGACAAAGGAATTCTCCCATATCCAGGAAGCTGTTGCGCTCTACTCCAGAGCTCTAAGCACACTGTCCAAAGATTATCCCAATCGCGCCATGTATCTTATGAATATGGCAAATGTCATGATTCAGGCCGGGAAATCTGGCTTTGAGTCTCAAGGCCCGCTTGAATTTTTCATCGAAGCCCTCGACCATCAGAACTCGCCTCCCCTTGATCGCATCAAAGCAGGGCGGGGTGCGTTTGACATATACACTACTGGACAAAATTGGGATTGTGCCGTTCGAGTAGCAAGGGTTGTGACAAAGCTCTTTCCATTGTTCGTTCCCCGTTGGTTAAGTCGTGATGATCAACAACACGCTCTGAAAAACATCACCAGCTTCACCTCTGAGGCTGCGTCGGCGATCCTTCACGCAGGCGGATCCCCTGGAGAGGCACTTCAAATTTTGGAGCTTGGAAGGGGAGTTATAGCTGGGCTCAGTATCGACCTCAAGGCTGATATTTCCAAGCTTGAGAGATGCAAGCCCTCGATGCATTCCCAGTACATTCAACTCCGGCGACAGGTGCTGTTGAACTTCTCGTCAAGTTCCTCGTGGAGCTTCAAGGATTTGCGATTCGGGGATCACTGGTCACACAGTCTGCCACCGACCACAGGCTCCGATCGAATAGAGATTCTGCAACAACTAGAGCATCTAGAGTCAACGATTAGGGCTGACCCGGAATTCGAGGACTTCCGCCGACCTCTATCAGTCGAAAGCTACATGAGCCTGGCATCGGCGGGGCCAATTGTGGCATTCAATGTCACACGACTGCGAAGCGACGCTCTCATCGTCACAATCGATCGAGTTGAGAGCTTACAGCTGGATGGGCTTCATCATCATGACTTGGAGGAAAAGGTGAAGCGAGTAATCGGGGATCGGCTTTCCCGGTGGCACCCACAGGACAAGCCCCAGCGAAACCAAGAGCTTCAGGAAATACTGGCATGGCTGTGGGAAGTGGCTGTGGAACCTGTCATGGCTCGCCTAGGTTTCATCCAGGCACAACAGACTACTGGACCCCTTCCTCGCATCTGCTGGGTCACGAGCGGCTACATGGGTCTCTTGCCAGTGCATGCAGCAGGAAACAAGACAGCCAATGCGATGGACTATGCCGTCTCCAGCTATACACCTACACTTCAGGCCTTGGAGTTTTCTCGGCAGAGAGCGAATTTAGTCTCCAGTCATCAAGGTCTCAAACTCTTGATGGTCTCTGCGCCCAATAAGAAGGGTCGCAGGCCCTTGAAAACAGATGTGGAGCTTGAGGCAATAAAAACCGGTCTCCAGAATCATGCCTCCTTGACTTTTCTCCACGAACCAGATCGTGAAACTGTCTTACAAGACCTTCCAAATCACGACTTGATTCACTTTTCATGTCACGGCCAATCAAATCCGCTCGACCCATCAGCCAGCACCCTCGAATTACGTCAACCGAGTGAAGGATGTGAGCCCTCCCTGCTCAGTGTCAGAGATTTAGCATCATTGAATCATAATAGGGCTCGGATTGCCTACCTTTCTGCCTGCTCGACAGCGGAAAATGCTTCCAGCGAGCTCTTCGACGAAACGATACACATTGCCAGCGCTTTTCAGCTAGCTGGATTTCCCCATGTGATTGGAACAACCCGGGAGGTGATCGATAAGGCTGCGGTCGAAGTCAGCCGGATTTTCTACCAAATTCTGGGCCAGCAGATACGTGATCAAGGATATCTGTGCGACGTCCCTTTCGCTCTGCATGAAGCTGTTCAAGTATACAGAAGAGAAAGGCCTAATGACCCTCTTTCGTGGGCGCCGTTAATCTACTTAGGAGCGTAATTGATGGCCGTCGACTGTATTTCAGCGCAACAATCCTAGAAGGAGGTCTGGAAAATGTTCTGGATCATTCTTTGCCACAGCCATAGCGGTCGGCATAGCAGGCTGTCTTTTGGGATACATCAGCTCTCGTCCTACCGAGAAGCCGTTTTCCAATGTCAAATCCCCATCATGTACACGCCGAAGAATCCTTGCAATGTTTAGAGTCTTGTCGTGCAACACACTCAAGCCAGGCTATTTGTAACTTCCAGGATGGGATTTGATAGGCAGGTCCGAGGAAGTGAGGTTGGCTAAACTAGGTGGTCCATTGTCTGAGCTTCGATTCACAGATAGACCATTCTTTCTCAACTACTCCAAGCTCGCAATAATACAGCAGATTCTGCTTTCTCCATCCGGAATATCTTTCACAACTACTTCGACCGAGCTCGACCGCTAGACGTGTTGCCCGCATTGGTTGGGCTGATAGAGAGCTCTTCCACATCCTCCTCCTCCTCATCTGTATCCTCTTCATCATCTTTGCCCAGATAGGTAGCCTTGTGCCTCAACTCATCATATTCAACCCGATCAGCTTTCCAACCCTTGACCTCGATCTCCAAAAGCTGATATGCAAACACGATATCCTCACCTGCCCGCCGTTTATCGGCCCCCCTGGTGCTGGTAGAAGCAGCCAGATTAGCCCTAGCACCAACACCCGACATAGGCGCAGGAGCCTCGCCGCTAATCTCAACCTCCCCATTACGGTGCTTGTTATTCTCTATATACAGCTTAAACTTACGCTATAATTCAGTAATCCCTCCCCTGGCTACTTTGTGAAGTAGTTCACGTGCTAGCTTCCTACACAAGCGTAGAATATTCCGATAGTTAGGTCTGTATTTTGGTTGCCGGTTCATTTTGACACGGTACTTAAGCGAATGAATGGCTCGTCGCGGATGTCGGCGGAGGGATGGAATTTTTATCGCGCCGTAAGACTTCTTAGTAAACTTCAGCTTGCCACAAGCTTCACGCCACTTGAGGGTTATCAAGCCTGATGGTCACAAGGTAGAAAGGGCTAGAATTATTTAGAACCGACGGATCGAATAGTGTTTTCTGGCTTTTCTAAAACCCCAAGACGGAGGGTAGAGAGTTATAATATTTTCCAAGTCTATCATATGAAGTAACGAAAATACGAGTCACAATTAGGTGCGTGAATCTGGTCTTGGAGTGAATCTCGTTCATTAAAAGGGATTGAAGCGGCAAATTGGTTCTTGCTGGGTGGATTGTTGACTCAGTGGAACTAAGCATGCTGCCCCCAGTTTTTTTTAGTAGACGCTTAGCATACGTTGATCAATTTAATTAAATTTTTGTGAGGTATTGAGCCGATGATCGGTATAGATCGTACCTATGTATAACATGAAGTCCTAGTTGATTTCCAATCAACTTGGTTCTTGGATTGAATCCAACTAATATTCTGCGTGCATGCTCCCCTGCAGTTCAATCTCTCGGCCAAACTGACATTTTGTCAAATCACAAGGTTCCCAACTGGGTGTACCCCAATTGCAGCAAGCGGTTCCCAAATTCTAAAAGATAGTAGTCGGCGTACACAAGCCCGTGATCAGCGCTGCGCGCGAGACTAATGCCATTCCAGCTGACCGTCGAATTCCTTAGGATTGCTTCAAAAGGCTTCTGCTCTGGAGTTGAGCGGAGCACAGACACACTTCCGTTGGGCGCAGATCGGAGAGACAACTGTTCCGACGAGAGTGAAAGAGACAAGGTGTCATGGACGATCACCAGCGCCGTCTCTAGGTAGCGGCTGGCTGATTTATGAAGACCGCGCGCCATCAGCGCCTGCACCAGAACGAGCATGCCAGTCGCGGCGACTACACCTGCTGAGACATCGCGCAGGGGCGCCTCATCGTTTTCGATGGGGGCGTCAAAGTCCCACAACGGAACGTATCGGCCGGCCTTCGCGGAGTTGTCACTGCTTGACTTTTTGAGAATCTCGACGCAACTCGGCGCGTCTTCGAGTCTCAGCAGGAAGTATTCGACCAGGCCGCATGCAGCCTCCAGGAAGACCTCGTCCCCAGTCCAAGCAAATGACTGGGCGTATCCCATAATAGCCCAGGCCTGGCCCCTTGACCATGTAGATTCCGGAGAATATCCCTGTGCCGTGCGCACCTCTTTGATCTTACCCGTGGCGGGCAGGAAGTTGACGACGTGGCAGGTGCTGTACAGCATGCCCTGGTATCCGTCCCGCGTACGCTCGGGTTCCCGTCGGAGATGGGTCTTCAGAAGGGTTCTCGCGTGGGTGGCGGCTGACTCAGCTAAGTAAGTGTAGCCCGTGTGCGCTGCAGCGTAGAATAATATGTCGAGATTACACATCGAATCGATTATGACGAGGAAGTTTTCCTTGGTGTCGCGGATGTTGACGTCCTTCTGCCAGGTGAGGAAGTCCCACGAGCGGATTGCGCCAACCCTTGCGTCGAACCGCGAATACAGGCTCGTCGCCGCCGTGCAAATACTCTCTAGGGCAGCATGGTCATGGTATAGCTCCCAGCGCGGCCGCATGTGAGGCATTATCATGAAGCCAAGGTCGTGCGTGTCCGTCCGGTGTGCCTGGCGACGGAGCGGGTCCGACCATGCCTTGCCAAGGGCTTCAAGCCTGTCACGTACGTTGGCTACCAGCAGTCGCGAGTCACTGTGTCGCATCGAGCCCGGGTATTTGGTTGCTCTCTCGAGCAGTTGATAGATGCTTCCCGGAAAGAAACCGCATGTCCAGAAGTCTGCCACGCGCAGCCGGTACTGGCCCTCTGTCTCTCCTGATTGAGGCGCGAGCTCAGGATAGGCATCAGGAGGATCCTTGAGCAAGAAGATTAGCCAAGAGCCTACGAATTTGAATGACGCCTCCTTATTGACCTACGTTGTTTGCCAGAGCTCGTTCCGCCAGCCGCAGGATCTTAGCCGTCACGTTTTCCGAGTAGAGTTGGCTGAGAACCGCCGTTCTTTGCCGCGTCTCCGGGACAGTAGCAACACATTCCTGTTGCGTTGCCTTGGCTAGGATTTGGCCCTCTGTGGTCAACGGAAATGCCTTTGCGTTATTGCAATCGTGGCCATTGCTGTTAACCGCGCTTGGTGTCATGGTCAATGGCAAGCTGCACGGTTTCTTTATACGGGCCTTGGAGGCTATTCGCGGCGGGAAGCTTGGCTCTATCCATCTTTTAACGCGATACAGAGAACGGCATAAGTCCTCGCTACTCCGCGATATTGGAATATTGCTGACGGGTGTCGGAGCTTCGTATTTCCACTGCTGGCGTATTCTTCCGCGAAGGCCGGAAGAAAGATTCGGCGCTAGGACGAGGCAATCACCCGGTATCCGAGGTGAAGAGCCCACCAGGCCCGGAGGAAATGGTTAGAGTTGGAGCAACCGGGGAACCCATATTTTTAGAGGTACAACCCATGAAGCATCACTAGCGACTTAATTGGAAGCTAGGTTGCGCCGAAGCCCACGTTGAATCAGTCAAAGTCATTTCCCACTGAATCGAGATGCCAACACTCGCGAACTTCTCTGACAATAAGCTCGTGACACGTGACGACGTGTTACGGGCGGGAAGGGCGCTGATTGGGCCCCTTACGGCATACTTCTCCCCTGCGCGTGCGAGGATTCGCATACCTATCACGATTGGCACGCATTTTGATGAGACTGCCGCTCAACTGGAGGGATTTGCTCGGCCACTCTTTGTAGTCGGAGCACTGCTCCATGGCGGTGAACAAGTTGATGACCTCTTGCAGCCCTGGATCGATGGCTTCGTGGCGGGCACCGATCCTGAACACTCAGAGTACTGGGGTCCAATTCAGGACAAGGACCAGAGAATGGTGGAGTCCGAGATGATCGCGTTTGCACTGCTCGCCGCGCCTCGCGACACCTTGTGGGACAAGTTTAGTGACAAGACCAAGTGCAACGTGGCGAACTGGCTCCGCACCATTATCGGGCAGGATATTCATCTGTCTAACTGGCTCTGGTTTCGCGTTATGACAATCCTTACATTAATCAAAGTTTGCGGCGTCAACCCGGAGCAATACCGATCGCAGATGAATGACGACTTGCAAAAATTGGATGGCATGTATCTGCAGAACGGCTGGTCGAGTGATGGCATCTGGCCAGACGTGGACGAGGTGTCCGCGACCGAAGCATCCCTATTCACGAAAACTGGCAAGCGCAACCAGAGAACATGGTCCCGCCAGGCGGACTACTACTCTGGCAGCTTCGCCATCCAGTTCAGTCAGTTGCTATTCGTCAAGTTTGCCGCGGATATCGACCCAGGGAGAGCTGAGCGGTACCGACAACAAGGGAGAGAATTCGGAGCACAATTCTGGCGATACTTTGATCAGGAAGGTGCGTCTTACTTTGCATCTCTCAAGAAGCTCCATGGATGGACTGTTCTAAGCATGCTTTTAAGGCGCCGCGATTCCTTTTGGCCGATCTTTATGCTATAGATTTGCATGTGCTGGTTTCTTCGCCGCACTAGCTTTTGCGGAGGTAGACAACCTCCCAGCTCCTCTCTCGGACTGCGGTGTCGTCAAAGGTTTTCTCTTGAGGCACCTACGATGGTGGGCACAAAGGTCAGAGGATATATTCAACGTGGATGGCACTCTGAATATTGGTTGGCGATATCCGTAAGTCTGCTACCGACTTAAGATGCTCGGCCATGAGTAGCTGACAATGTGTCGATAGCAATATGTTCCTGAGCGAGGACTACAACTCACCACAGTCGGTCTACTGGGCGCTCAAGTCCTTTGTTGTGCTGGGTTTGGCCGCAGACAATGGTTTCTGGACACAAGAGGAGCGCGCATACCCAAACACATTCCCAGCAGTATCCTTCCTGCCCGCCCCTCGCCAGATTCTCTGCAACCACATTGCGGGGAACCATCACTTCCTCCTCAACCCATCACAGTACCTCATTCGCCCGTTCAAGAATGCAACGGCCAAGTACTGTAAATTTGCCTACTCTTCATCTTTCACCTTCTCTCTCGCCGTGGGGAACATCCTGCCCACTCAGATCGCCCCCGACAACGCGCTAAACCTCAGCAGAGACGGAACCGAAACCTGGGCCACTAAGACAATCTGTTCTGACGTGCGCCTCGCCCTGGCGTCCGCCGTGGGCTCGGCGGCCGAGGATCTGACTGCCGCATCGGCGTTGTGGTTCCCATGGGCAAATAAGCAGGTCGAGATAACAACAGTCTTGATTCCTCCCTCAGATCGGTGGCCAGACTGGCATGTGAGGGTGCACCGGATCTCGGTCCACCAAGACCTGGAATCCTTGCACACCATCGAAGGAGGATTCGCGATCCACGGGCACCGGCGCGCAGATAGCCGATTACTTCATGCTGTCATGGCGGAGGAGCTAGGACGCGATCCGCAGCTGGGAGCTGCCGAAGGTGTGTTACAACAGAATGGCGGAGTCGCCGTCTTTTCTTCGGCCGGAGTTTCGGGAATTGCAACGGAAGCACTTAACCAAGAGGGTGCATCGACTAGCGTATTAGCGATGAAGATGGAGGCCAATACTAACTTGATGGCGCCGCGGACGCTCCTGCCGGCAGTTGAGCATACGCTCACGCGTCTGACTGCTGGGACCGAAGTTATTTTGGTGACAAAGGTCTTTGCTATTTCGAGCGAGGCGAACGGCGGCCGCTACCTTAGCGGCAAAACTCCGCTGAAAAGGTGGCTGGACCAGCCTGAAGTCTACCTTGTCAGCTCCTCGACTTCCAGTCCGAAGCAGAGGGGAGATTACATACAGGTCGCGCTCTGAGGGAAGGGGAGGGACGGGAAATGTCAGTTAGGATACGGATGGCATATTGCTATATACTTTCCAGGTTTACATTGAGCGTATTCCCAGGCTGCTCACGATCCGGCCAGCTTTTAGAGTCCGGCTCTACTCCAAATGATCCACGGGATTAGCAAAGAGCGTGTAGTCGTCAAAATTGATGGTTCTGTCCATCTCCGTAAAACTTTGATCTAGCAAGCCTTGCGACAGTGCGGCGAGATTGTCTGTGGCCAGATCAGGCGTTAGGCTGTGCCCGAAGGTACCTCCCATGGTTAAACCGCTGGTACCGCCAACGCCTGTAGGCGAAATCCGCTCTCTTGTCGGTTGATGGACTGATGATTCTCTGTATCCCTGAGCTGTATTGCTGTTGTTTAGGGTAGCAGCTGGGCACCTTTCGTTGCTGGGACTGCTTTGTGACCGCGTGTTTATCTCTTCTGTGTCATGCAGGCCGCGCTGATTCAACACGGTAAGAATAAAGGTCGGATCATTCTGACTCAGGTGGTATATCTGCCTGAGCTGGGCCGCCAACAACCCTGCCAACGTAGGCGGCTGGTTCTCGGCTTGCACGAGACGTCCCTTGATCGTTCGACTCATCGTCTCGAGGCTCTCGACTAAAGTCCAGAACTCCGGAGGCAGTGGAGAAGTATAGTAAAGCGAATGTACTAAGACTCGATCCGTGTAAGTGAGAGTATTAAGGTATTCGGTCGACGACCGTCTCACTCACCCAACAACGTTTTCGCACTGACAAACGCGCAGACTGCAAAATGAGGCGCCACGACCCGTCGAACCAGTGCGGTCTCCAAGTATTTAGCAGTGATAGTTGCCGTTTCCGTGGCAGCGACAAAGCATGTTTCAGCACTACAAGCATTAGGCAGCCTCAGCCGTCTCAACGCCCCTCGTGGATATGCTATCTGCTGGTGCAGCAAGATAGATGACATGTTATGAGTGATATGAGCCAAGGTCATGTTCGGGTCCATGACGATGGTCGGATTGGGTCCACGGTCCGGATGTTTCCATTTCTGGGGGAGAAACATCTTCCAGCTGTTCAGGATATGGCATGGATTAGCAATTCTGTCTGGAAGTCAAACAGTATAGCACGGAAAAGGGTTGAGGGTTGCGTACTGTACCAATCGCAAGTCCAACTCTTTTAATCGAGTTAGCCAGCTCGACACGGCCTCTCGGTTGGTGAAGTCAATCTTTTGCTGTAAAAAGTAGCTATTTATGCGACTCAAAGACTCGATTGACTCGATGTAGTAGGCAAAAGCGCCAACTCCGTGCATATCAGCCGACCCTGTTCCGCCGTTTTGAGGAGAGCTCGTATTCACTGTAGGATTGACAGCGGAAGCACCCGCTCCAACAGCTTGGCCTGGAATATCATATTTGGATCGCAAGAAAGTAATAGTGTTCCCTATCCTTGCCTCGGAATGATCCCACAATCCAAAGTACGGAATCACCCCAGGCGGCTGGCTCCTGTTCCACATGCCTCCATCGGCAGGTAGCCTTCGGCAGACATCGTCTGCTGTCAGGCTGACATTCCAGCTTTAATCAAGTTAGCGATAGATAATGTTATGTTTGAAGGGTGGCTCTCTGCCTTACCCTGTGACGATAGAACAAAACCTACTCTCGCTTTAGCGTCTGAACCGATGAAATACTAGGGCGCACTTGCCTATCAAGAAGAAAAACATTCCAGAAAACTCTTCTGCGTTCCTCCTCTTCAACCCAGTTCCGCGTGACGGACAGTGATGGCAAATCGGAGAACAAAGTAGCACGATCATCTGAATGGGAATCTTCAACGCTCAAGTGAAGATACTGGACCGTTCTGGTCAGAGACCCAATAGTCGACCAAGCCTTTGATGTTTCGCCTTGTAAGATCTGTATTATTCGTGATCAGTAGGTATCGCATTTTTGCCGCATGGAAGGTCTTACATCAGTGAACGTGATAATGACTAGAGCCTGGAGATGCTGTAAGTTAAGGTCGCTCATCGCTTCCAGGATAACAGTCTCTCGAGAACTATGTGCAATGCTCTGGATACATTCGAGGGAAAAGAAAGTGCCCTCGACAAATCTCAGAGCGGCGACGAGGATGGCGTGGAGGATCACTAGATTCTCGTTCCTGTCCGTCTCGTCTGCAATAGCCTTTCTAAATTTAGTTTCATGGAGAATGGGTATCCACGGGTGGATGCATTCAAAGTAGGAGTCTAACAGCCACCCGACAACGTCGGGTGAAGATAGAAGATCTTGGGACATAATATGGGCGTCCGCTGAATGGCCCTCCCGAGGGTCGCTACTTTCATGGTTGGCGAGGTGAATGCGCTTGCTTGGGGTATTCCGGTCGAATCCTGTCTCGTTCTCTGGGGCCCAAAAAGGCCGAGCGGTCACGGCAGGCGATGGCCGCTTCAAGTTGGCAATGTTCGCATTCAGACTATGAAGTACCTGGGCTAAATCGGAGACGAGTCCCAAACCGTTCGCATTGTTGGTGGGAGGGAGAGAGGTGTGCGGTATATGAACGCCGGCTAATGGAGGCGCATCTCTGCTATCACTATCACCACGGAAAACGGCTGATTCCAGAGCCTCTGCCCCCATTATCCATCAGCAAAGTTGCTGCCGTGGAGTTCCTGGCGAAACATGATGCTTACCAACACGCCGACTTAAAGCGTCGATGACTCCGCCCTTAAGTCCGGGTTTCTTCTTCTGGTATTCATATGTGCAATTGGCAGCTGCAAAGCCTAAGTCTATGTTTGTTGCGTTAAAAAGGTTGGCGAAACTTACTCAGGCGCTTGCAGTTCGAACAAGTGGGCCACTCCTTGGAGCACCGCTGTTTGCGTTTGCGACATCCATCGCACTATCTCTAGGCCTCAGTTCTCTCAGCCGGAATGAGAGGATGACATTATATGACATAAGACTCACTGATGTTGAACTGACGTCAGCTCCAGCCCGTTCACCCAAACCCTCTCCATTGATCTCCATTCTATGTCTTTGGGGTGACTAGGTCCAGCAAGAGATAATGGAAGGAGCATCAGAAAACAATGACGGAGAATTGGGGGTGACCATCGGCCACCGGGCAAACGTCGCTGCGGTCTCTTTTCCGCGTCTGCAGAAGTGCGCTAGTCACGCCAACTAGGTTTCTATTCGCCAGAACGACCTTTTGACAGGGTCTGTGCTCAGACCTGAATACACTGCGTTGCTTTGCCCCGCTGCTAAGAGCATCACTTACCTCCCCTAGCCTGTCGTGTGTCTCCATGCGCGAGGGAAGGTTGCTATTAGCAACTAAAACGGCCTTACCCGCAAAGGCAGGCTGTCGGAACAGGGATGAATGGGCGATATAGGTGCACTAATAGAAATCACAATAAGTTTGAATTGCTGTAGCCCCTATGTGACAGGTTGCGGGCAAAAGACATGACTCATCTTGGCGGATAGTTCAGTCCATATCTCCTTTCTCCAGGTATCCACCGTGCTCCGACACAGACTACAGTAGTTCGGTACATGTTTGGATGCGATCGATACGAAGAGCCAATGGCAACAGGAAGCAAGGCTGGCCTTCCGAAGCTCCGCTCTCGGGAGTAAGTGCGGCTGCTGGTCAAAGGTCGTAGATGAGTCGTTACAGCAATCTCAACGCACGCTGAAGTGCACTTCCTCAAACCCCATGGGCCTGGGCTCATATGCGCCATGAGCACCACAATAACGCGAATCTCCACCGGGTTGAGTCCTCGATGTGGTAATTTGGAAGAGGAAAGGGAATCCGCCAACTGTGGACACAGTCATTCGGGACTTAGTGCCTAACCTCATCACACGAACAGCAGCACATGCCATGCTTACAATAATCTCGTGGCTCACCAAGGGAAGCCCGGGAGGCAGGGACTCCGCCTCGCAGAAGTCGATTGTCGATAATAGTGGACTTCCCGGCATGACAATAACAGCTAGAATACGTATGTTGAACGAAACTGGTAGTAGTTTTCTTGTATGGTCATTGCAAGCCTCACTCTCTAGCATTTGCTTCACCTCATCCGAGCTAAGCTAGTAAGCAGGTGATGAGTCTGGTCGAAGCTCAATGACAACGTCAACTTCCATGCCCTGCCATGCAAGGGAGGAGGGTAGACATCTCGGGCTGCCGTGGATTGGGGACATTCAGAAATGAGTCCGCGACTCTTGGTTTGATAATGAGCTACGCCTTGCGAACTATAGAGGGGTGCTTTACAGGCTCGTTACGGCCTAGTGAGGATGCACGCGGAATAAATACACTCTCTATACATTCCTCAATCACTCCATCTTACGTTCACTCAAAACCTGTCCCATCCCCACTCTATCTATAATTCGTGATCATTCTGGGGGCGGGAGGAGTGGCACTGCTGTTGGTAAGTACAGTCCACACCTGCGCTGCTGCAGAGAACAACGGCCATGGCTCTTAGAGGGGCATTTCGATGAGATCGCTGCTAGAGATTAGCTGACGTCGTGTCTACCTTAGGAAGTCGCGGCTAAAGCTGTCTAATAATGTGTTTCTCGAGTCCCCGTCTGTTAGTTTCCTGCGCAACGAATTTAGACAGCCCGCGTTTGGGCCGAATCCCTATACGGCTTCATACTGCTAATACACTTAAATTCGTCTAGCCCCGAGTTGTCTTGGACCCAAGACCTAGGCCGGACGATCTGCGGCGGCGATACATCCGTGGCGCGGGCACTTCGCAGGAGCAAGATGTCGCATTCAGCGATAGAACTAACTAGTTGAGGGGTTTCTATCTAAACTTTCTAGGGCCTGGCTACGCCTATTAGAAAGGTTGAAAGAGAGCCTTTCCCTGCAGCCTAACCACCAAGAATTTGGCCTCGCAAGCTGGAAAATAACGGCCTTAGAGTGTAAATGAGAGAAAATAGAAGCCCTGCTGCAGGGAATCCGGGCATCTCGATTGAATTCAACACTCGCAACTCAACACTCATTGACCGCTGAGGGGGTGTATTGGAGGCTCAGGGCTGTAGGAAAGGTGGATACCCGGATAGAGGAGATACAGTATATCCACAAATAGTCATGTTGTGCCCATAGTTACAAATTGCCAGCCAGGGGCTTGATAGCAATTCGGACCTATTGTGATTGCTATTGGTGCACTAGGTACATGGGCGACTCATCCCTGTTCCGAGAATATAGCAACACCTGAGGCTATTCTCATGTTCTCCGATCTCCTTCGTCCTCGCCACAACGTCACATAATACATTTGTCACAGGAAACAAGCTTTTTCGTTTGGGAGTAGATGAAGACGAGAGCATATTAATCTAGGCTACCTTAATCGTGGTTTGAACTATATTGTACATAGAGCGGTAGTATCCTATATTAGAAATACCCTAAGGGTAGAACTAGAGGGTTCATATGTCATTCTTATTCTTCATTCAAGCTTCCTGCCCTGGAAAACCAGGATTATGACTACCACACGCCATTACAGCCATGGAATGCACATTGTACTGCGAGTACTTCAGAGCATGT
The DNA here is from genome assembly GCA_003852855.1 of Penicillium sp. MT2 MMC-2018. NCBI lineage: Eukaryota > Fungi > Ascomycota > Eurotiomycetes > Eurotiales > Aspergillaceae > Penicillium > Penicillium sp. MT2 MMC-2018. Next base: position 27,384 of record PZKB01000081.1, read on the forward strand.
AGGGCTAAGCTGTGGGAGCGCCGAGAGTGATAATCCGCTGGGTAGCAGTCTCCGTCTTATGGAAATGACGAGGTGGGATTTTACTCTCAAACAATTCGTCAAGTTCGGCGGCGGAGCGACTTGAACAAAAGGTTAGCATACTGCGTATTTTTTGACTGCTCAGGGACAAGAGAATGCTTACCGGGCGGTCTCTGGAATGATAAACCAGCATCCGACTACGAAAGGCAAGCCAACACCGGCATAGAAGAAGCCGGCCTTGAGACCCCAGTTCCATGATTCCTGGTTCACCATATGAGGCACCAGTTGGTTCATACCAATGTTGACAATACAGTTGACCGCTGTGGCCGCGCCGGAAGTGTAGGGTCGCAATCGCTGTGACGAGACTTCGCCAGTAAAGCCCCATCCTGTCGCTCCAGTCATGGTCAAGCCGATATCTGTTAAGAGAATGAGTGAAATGCCCTTGCCGCTGAGGAAATGTGGGCATTGGAAGACACACTCCAGATAACGGCAAATAGCACGAAAATATAGTTGACTGCCCGGACGTGAGGGACGACGCCTAGAATCCCAACAAGGAGACTGGTCGCCCACATTGCCGTCGTACCAGAGCAACTAATCATCCGTCTTCCAACGCTGTCAGCATAATATACAACAGCAAGTGCTGCCACGAGCTTGATACCAAGCGTAATGCATTTGATCTGGAATGGGTCGCCGACTCCTGCTTGTTGGAAGAAGTACGCTCCAAAGGTGGAGAACAGCACCAGGCCTGTAAACTGCTGGGAAACGATGGTCCAGAGAGCAACAATTGTGCGGAAACCATCCGTACCACGGAAGACTGCGTGCCATTTCTCCCGGTCCTGTACTTTGGCAATCTCTGCTTCATGTTTCATCATGAGGACCATGACCTCGACCTGCTGATCAATGTTGTAGTCATCTACCTTCATGTAAAGTCTTGAAAGCGCCTTTTTGGCCTTGTCAAGGAGTCCCCTGGAGACAGCCCAAGGCGGGGATTCTGGAACTGCCAGAAATATTAAGCCCATCAGGCCAATATGGCCCCATTGCGTGTAGACCGGGACGAGCCAGTTCTTGGGATCAGACTTAGAGAGAGCCTCCATGGCCACATATGCGAAGAAGGTGCCTATAGTCCACCACATGTTGTATGTCATGAGAATAATGCCCCTGATGCGGGTTGGGGCAATCTCAGAGACGTATGCTGGCAGGGTGACTTGCAGGCATCCGAGACCTACTCCAGCGAGCATCTTGGCAACCAGCCAATGCTCCCACCTTCCAGCGAAGGACTCGGCGAAAATGCTGGCCGCTAGAATAATCCAACACATATAGAAGGAAATTTTGCGACCGTAGGGAGCAGCCAGGAAGGGAAGGGATACTTGGGCGACGAACTGTCCAACTGGTAGGATGCTTCCCCAGGCAGCTATTACGTTGGACTCAAGATATGGCTTGCCCTTCGCGTTGACTCCGGTGCTAAACTGTTCCACGAAACCCGGGTTGGCAACAATGCCAGCGTTAAGTCTAGGCGTACATATTGGTCAGCCATCTCACAATGGAACGAACAAGAGGCACTTGTTATCCTACCCAGTCTGGTAACCATCTGCACCAGCAGCAAAAGCTGCAAGGAAAGCGAAGGTACATCTTTTGAACTTCTTAGCCGTCTCCCATGGAGTTAGAGTCTCAAACCCGGTGACGGCTTGGCCCTTAGTAGCGGCATCGAGCACGGCGTCTTTGGGAGTGATGACGTCGTTGCCGCCAGTCTCTGCGTGGTGGATATTGATCCCTACCGCCTCCTTACTTTCTTGTTGGCGTTGCGCCATTGAAAAAGAGAAGAGGCTCTCGGTAATTGACGTCTAGACGATGATGAGTCAAGCATAAGATCCAGACAGTGAGTCAAGAACAAGCGGCAAGGGTGTCTCTCTGAACCCAAACTCGATCCAAATCGAAATGGATATGGGAGATGCAAGGCAGCAAGAAGGACGGCAGCCAATGTCAAAGATCATGGAGCTTTATAGCTACAATTATACCGTCAGTTCCACCCTATGGTCAAGAGGCCAAAGCTTCCCCACGGGGAAGCTACCCCAAACAACGCGGGGAAGCGAAGTTCTGTGGTTCTGTGTGTGCCCATTGCCAGAAGAATTAGTCCGAAAGGTGGATTCGTCCGATGCAACTCATTGACGCCATGGCTTTAGTGTCGGAAGATTCATAGCCCGATAGCTCGTCAGGGTAGTGAACGATTACCATCATGGCAGATCGATCGTCCGATCGAGGTCTGGGAATCAGCTTACTATACAGGAAACAATACGGCTTTCTCCACCCTTTCTCCCATTGACAGAGCCCATGTTTGGAAGACCCTCCATTCTTAAATAGTTATCATTTGTTATCTACTTAGCTAAGTCACCCTAGCCATTGGCTCCTGTGAGGTGCTATTTTAAAGCATGACCTTCTGTCGAGACTTAGAGCAGTAACTCATCACCAGGATATAGAATAGTTACGTCGGTATTTGGGTCGTAGATAGCGGGGAGCCGCCCGTTTGGATTGATGGCTTCGTACTCGGAAGTCTTCAAGTTGTGAAAGTCATGGAGGACAGCTTCGAAGGGCAATTCGAGGACTGTCAGGATAATGGCAATCTTGAGGGGATCTGGGCCCAGGATGCCGCCATGGAGCTTGATTGGTTGGATATAAATCGACATTGCTGCGGAAGATGTTCAAGTCTAAACACCGTCAGGGTTGACGTGAGAATGGGAATTATCCTCGCGTGGTTCCGGAGTGGCCCATTTAAGCTGACCTTGGCCCATTTTGCGTCAACTATTGGGACGACTATGAATCTACCCAGATTCGCTCTCATAATCAAGAACCCTCCTATTATTAAGCTTGAGAGGATAACTAGTTGACTTAACTGTGAAGAAGCTAATCCATCTGTTAGTTAGCACCATCAATAATTAGTCACTTTCGGTACGTCGGCCGTTGGTGACTGCGAATCCCCGAGGCCGTCAGGGCGTCAACACTGGACATCACGAGAGAGGATAGTTCAGTATCTCACAGGGGGTTCAATGGATTTGTAGATGATTTTGGTCTTAGGCGTGACCAATAGGATGATTCCAACTGCAGCTTGTATCTGGAAAGGATTAAGAACGATGTCGTGTCGATGGGTCGCTTCGGATCTTAACACAGTCCCCATCTGAACCGGAGGTGCGCCGCCTCACAACAACGATTCTTCCGAACATCAGCATTTGTCTTAGCCCGAAGAATTACCCTCTCCCGTCAACTTCCCAAGGCGGAAGGGCTGTAATTAGGCGGGACGCCTACCCCGAAATTCCTTAGCGCTACACTTTATTGACTGTCTTTTTGAGCTACAGATGACCGTCACTTCCAAATATTGAAGTTGAGGGAACAGTGTGGCAACGCAAAATAACCCCTTATCCACAAAATCTGTTTGAAAATTGGTAAGGAGCTTCAGTAATACAATTTGGAGGTATGAAAGGAGCCAATCGAAAATCTCATCATTCTCACCACTTTCGAAGACACAACTCTGTTTCAGTTGGGAGTGAATCCAGTGAGTACCAGCTATTTTATCTCCGTCTCTTGGCTCTTCTCGGCAAAGGAAGTCTCGGGTCTCCCTATATGGTAGATATGAAAACTTGGTCGCTCTGGCATAGACTTAGTCAATTAGAGAAAAGCCATACGAGTCTTGTGGCAAAGTGGTGAACCGGTCGTTCCAGAGCGGTACCTCTGCGGTTGATGACTTAGTAGTTCATAGATAGCCTCTCAACATATAGAAAAACTTTTTGCCGCCAATTCGGTACATCGTGCAGTAAGAATTCTGATGGCTATATTCGCAGTGGCCTTCCGGCCAGTTCGTATATGTTGACGTACACATAGGATATTGCTTAAGATGCATCGGTAGTCAAAGCAAGTTTTTATTCCACATGTTATGGTAAAGTGCCAGTAAAGTATTGGAACTCCCAGCCACAATTTACTTTAGATTCGGAAGAATCCTGGCTATATGGGACTGATAATTTTCGAAGATGTATAGGTGACTTCGCACCATGTGGTTTAGGACACAACGAGTAAGTTTCTATTCTCCAGTGTATACCGTGCCTTGGGAGCGGAGATTGAACCCGATCGAGGGGTAAGGTGTAAAGGGGTTATCTACTTACATGGTAGAGAGCCTGTCAATCAGGTAGAAGAAAAGCACTAAGTCAAATTGCTTCAGAGACTGTTTCTTGAGGAACGCTCAAGAACTAGGAGATTATTAACACAGCCCTCCCTATAGTCCCTTCGGGGGTCCTTGAGTCCACAGTAGCCCACATTGAAAACAAGACGAAGGGGAGGCATGAGACGGATTCAGCTGAATGCAAGAGGGGGTTCAGCTGAGTGCAAGGGAATATAAGGGGCCTAACGGCAGATAAACCTTTCCTATCTCAAATACCACAAGTTCTCGTAAAAAACCACCAGAGATAATCAATTCGTGTTGCATTCCATAACTGTGGAATTTTGCCATTTTAAGCTCAGTTTATGCAAGAGCCACTCGAGTGGCTTACCCCGTATAATTCAGTACTGCAGTCTACGGTGAAACTAACCGCGAACCAGCGAGCTCCTCCCCTAACCTTCTCCGCCTAGTGCAATCCGTACAGTACGCCGCATAGATCAGAATATCTCCTACGCACTTAGGCTAACTATGCCTACTTAAGCAACAGGTCAAATTCGCGATCGAAACTACCGAGCCTTTCTCCGACACCCTATCGAGCGGTTACCTTACCAAAACGGCCGGTACCAAGCTAAAAATTCCCGCACGCAGATTTCCGCCACTAGCGCTAGATATACGTAACACTCAGGGCGTATTCAGCACGGGAACGAGGAAGAGAGACGGGTCATAATAAGGAAGGTATACAGGTTAGGATATTTGAAAGGCTTCTCTGTTCAGCTAGAGAAGGAGAGAACCAGTCAGGAACGTAGATTAGCTAGGAGCCTAGGAAACGTGAAACGCAAGGTCTATTTTTCCCTTTAACAAGTAGCTTAACGTAGCTTTCTGAACGAAGATATACCAAATAATGATATTAGCAGTATAAGTCTGGCTGGCACTTAAGTACTAGCTCCCCACACCTAGATCTAGGGGGAGGGTAGGGCGATTTCTTTCCGATATCAGCCCTCCTCGTAACCATAGCCAGTGCTGTTGAGTTTAAGTGGACCAAATGCACAAATGCGCCGCGTTGCCTCTCAACGACCCCGACCCCCCATGAGAGCCTAGTACCTACGGGGCAACTGTTAATGAGTTTATCTACTGGCCAGGCGGCTACCTTTTTCCATACCAGTCCGATACGCGATTTTCATATTCGCAGGACGACGGCTATTAGTACTCATATGATGCAGATGGAATCTATGTTTCCCCTGCTGGGTATGTCTATTTCGCCTATGGCTATGACCTGCTTGGTGTTGATAGAAAAGACGGCAATATTGGTATCACGTACTGGAAAAATCCTGGCGTACCCTGTCGCCTTCCTGATAGTGTTAGCACAAACATCTACGACCCGACTGCTTATGAAACAGACTAATGGCTGGTCGGTCTTTACTTGAACTTCAGAAAGGTGTTCGAGTAGATAAGTGCTGCTCGCGCCTTGTTCCTTTTTAATGTACATTAACATTATTGAAACGACATCGAGACATTAAACGTATGTGATGGATATGAACTCACCCTTCATATTCCGCTCTAGAGAATATAGCCCGATCATGCGGATAGAATATTTGGAAAGATCCGTCTAGGAATTACTGTAATAGTGCTTCTAATGTGCGAATTTCTATTCCTAGCGCACTTTCGTGTAATCACGGTGCACGGAGATTTCTCTTGATATTATAGTGGTGTTGTACAATCTGGTCTAGCCATTTGAGAAAATATTTGCAAAATGTCCGGTATTACGATAACACCGCTAACCCTTTCGTCCGTCCGAAACGTATTACCGAAGCCACTTACCAATTCTCAACAGATAACTATTGTGGATGCAGGATAAGGGACTGTTTTGCGTCGCCACCAGTTCCCCAGCTTCCATATTTGGAAGTCGTGGTCATCGATAGCTCAAAAGACTGTGAATAAAATTTAGCGCTAAGGGTAGACGCCCCGCCCGAATACAGCCATTCCGCCTTAGGAAGTTGACGGGAGAGTGGGAGTGGGCCGGGGGGAACTTCTTCGGGCAAAGACAAAATGATCATGGTCGGAAGAATCATCTTGTAAGTGTTGTGACGCGGTCCACTCGGATAGGAATTGTGTTAAGATCCGAAGCGACCGGTCGCTTAGAAATTACAGTTCATCGGCTTAGAAATTACAGTTCATCTTTATCTCCGTCTCGGAGTTTCAACCTGGGTTTGATTAAAGATCCTCAAACATTGAGGAGCCGCATTGCGAAATACCTATGCTCTCCGCCTCGGAGTCTAAGTAAGGCTTAGGCTTAATTGAACTTCTATCGAGGCACGTTAGGGGTGACTTGTATAAGAATAGGAAACCTGCCCGCCGGTTTATTTATATGTTTATCACTATTTCAACTGTGTTTCTCGGATTAAAATTTTGATCGCCCTGGGCTTCGATTTTTTCCTTTCTGCTGTCTCAGAGATGTTGTACATTCGTCTGCTCTCGCTCATAGGCTTGACTTTCACTTGCCTAGCTGCTCCAGCGCCATTACATGCTCACCGCGTTGGACACTGTCCCGCCTTTGAGGGTTCATTTTCTATTGACAACTTCAAATTGTATCCCGAAAATTCTGATTTTGATCCTATTGACTGCAAATTTTATGTAGGGTAAGTATCTCAGGGGGTTGTTGGCAAGACCGACGGATTTCCTGACTCGTTCCCAGCTCGGACTTCAATGCAACCGTCTTGGTCTACGACCCTTACACTACCAAATATGAAATTCTTGAATTTCCAGGGATTTCTCACACGGATAGCTACCATATATCCGGTATACGTTTCGGGAAGGCAACTGGCTCGATGTTCTTTGTTGCCAGTAGCGCGAGAAGCATTGTGACTGGCGGTCAAGATCTCTCAGGCCCGAATAAACTCATCAAGTGGGACCCGCAGGCAAGGGAAGCAGTGTGGTTCGCAGACCTAGCCGCTTTCGAACGGACCTATGAAACTATATTTGGTCATCCTGCCGCTGGATTTCAAGACACGGTTGAGGATTCGTGCGGCAACACCTATGTTCCTACCATGTTTGGTGGCAAGGGAATAGCCAAGGTTACCGTCGACGGCACCGTGACTCCTTTCTACTTGTCCAACTCAACAGCGACAAACGCAACCGCAAATCCCTACCTTTATGCGGGGATCGTTGCACTACAACAAGATAAACTAGTTGTCAGTGACTCTGCAGTTGGGACTTTCGTTACGTTCGACGTCAATTCTCTGGATCCCACCCCCAGCACTGTCAATGTGTCTGGATTGCCATCCAACTACACATTTATTAGTTGTGATGCGGTGATCACTCCCGCGCGGTACCCTCATCAAGAAGTCCTTCTCTGCGCCGAGGACTTCATTGGTGGCAATGGGGCAATCACTGTCTTCTTGAGCAAAGATAACTGGGCCAGCGCCAAATATCTTGGAGCCGTCTTCAATACACTTGGTGAGGACTTCATGACAACGGCCTCGGTGCAGATAGCCAACTCAATCTTCCTTAATGCATTTCCTGGCAGCGATGGGGGCTCCTTTGCTGTTCCTGGCAATCGATCTAGTTTTCCTTTTATCGACATCACACACCAGGTTGACAGTCTCGTGGCGGGCCATTTGTGAGCACGAAATGAATGTTTTTCCTATTGCAGTAGGTGGATAGAACGGGCTGGTTAGTTTATGTTAGAAGGAAATGATCACATTCGAAAATTCTCACATATTCCATGGTCGGTGAACTTTATCCATATATTGCACTGCACTGCAATCTGATTTTTGTATCCTTAACCTGCTTGCTAATGAAACCCAGTCCAAAATTTAATGACCGTTCGTCTTTCGAAAGGCGATAGTTTGTATACCTTTCTCTCCTAGCCTTGACTCCCTCTGACCATGAGCGGTCCACAACTAGGCGAGGATACTGCATAGCTGTCCTGGCACAGGAACTTTAGAAGAAGGGAGTCACAATTCATAGATGGATTTATGGGCGGTATGGTCGGCTTGCTCAAGTAATGAAGTTTGTAGGCCATGGCATAGAACATGGGTGTAGCCTTATAGGGAACGCCTTTCAGTACCCGTCTGCTGGTCTAGGCCTCAACTGGCGTGCTGCTGATGTCGCCACACAACGCCGCCCTCGGGCGCTCATTGGCCATCAGCGGTCCATCGCAGGCTGATAACATTAACAGCTTATTCTATATAGTTATAGTCTACGGCTCGAGTAATGCTGTATAGTTCGGGAATTTTGTTGTGTAATCTGACTGGTGATCTTATGATTAGAGAATCCTTATAAAGAAAGGGAGAGATAGCTCTAATCCTGCTATTAAAGGAGGTGGTCCTTACTATACTATTCTATACCCTCCTATTAGATAAGCTAGGAGAAGGCGAGGGCGATTCTATATTAATAGCCGAAATACTCTTATATAATTTGGCTAAATATCCATGTTAACTATCTAGGATACGACTAAGGACACTAAAATGATTAAGGGCAAGGAGAGGAACAATGAACTATCAAACTACATGATCCATATAGGCTTATATCGGCATCACTAACAAAGAGCTAGCCGTATCTATATTAAGGGGCTCGCAAGTTTCAGCGCGGATCTTCAATATAAAGATTTCGAGATGATTAGCCTCCACGGTGACTGGGGAAGAGAGGCTCACCTCCGCGCCGCAAGATCCACTATGGCACACAAGGGTAGGTGGTCGAATGCTTTTGATAAGAACCGAATCGGATTTTGACACCTTGAACTAGATTCGGAAGTGCGGAGTGTCACCAGGTTCTCGTCTTATTTATATAACCGATTTTTGGCATTGCATATCTCTCCACCTCTAAATCTTAGGGCGCTATTATCACAATGTCCATCCTCTAAACAAAGAACATACAAATAATTCAGGCTCACGTGATGTTGTACCTTTGCTTGATTCCGAGGCACTCCCGCGATTGTAACGACAGAATTCCAGTCATTCATTACGGCAATATCGCATCGGGAGATGGCACCATGAAAGATCCATCAATTAGAGACGAGCTAACAGCAGAGCAAGACATTCTATGCTTCGAAACAGGAGCAGTCAGACTTCTGGGGAATCTCCCTCGCCTTGTAATTCGTGGCATTTGCGACTATGCCGATTCACACAGGGGCAGCGGCTAGCAGGAATATGCGGCATTTGTCGCAGCGGCGTACGCTTATGATGTCTTGCATCACGTTGTACCCACACAGAGGAAGCAATCTTTGGCCAAAATATCACCTTCTACAACCCAGCTTGAGGTGCCAGGCTTGTTCGAGTGCCCAAAGCTGGGGTGCGGGAGAAAGTTCAACCGGAAGTTCAATATGGAGGCGCACGTGCTATCTGTTCATGCGAGCGAGGCCTACGAGACTTTCAGCTTTGATACTTCCTCTCGAAGGAGCCAGAGTGGTGATCTGGAGGATGTTTGAATGTGATCTTGACAAGAGAGGTTGAGATTATCAGATATCCCTCGCGTTGAGGGCCATCAGACATGCGTTCGAGAGAGATAGAATTAATGACCCTGTCCATTTTGGACACAAGCAGTCAAATTGGTTCAAGCGCAGGCAAATTTCATGCCACCGAGGTTATGCAGGCGGATTTCAGAGAACACATTGGTCTGTAGTTGCAGCCGATAGCAACTTAGAGCGAGAAATTCAGTATGAGATATCTACCTAGTTTGAGTCTTGACACACGACTCATGCTTCCTAGGAATTTTAAGGTTATTTTAGGCCTTTAGGTGGTCTATCTTTGGAGAACAACGTGCATCTCGCTACGCAGACTTTGTAATCTGCTAGAGCTACCTTATTTCACGATTGTTAGATACAATTAGCTTTGGCTTTATAGGCCACATTTTTAACCCTCGTTCCAGCTCTGTATAGTCACATGGTCCTTCAACTAGACCTATCTATCTAGTTAAGTTTACTTTTTTGCCGAAATAAGCCGCCATCGCTCTAATAACGTGGTCCTCTACATAACATAAAAATCTCCTAACGTTAGAGCTAAGTCAACTCAAGTATCTTAGATCTCGACACCTAGTCTGTGTCAGTCCAGCCATCCCGAGAGACTATGTATGAAGCTATGCTAAAATGCTTGAAGAGAAGCTGTAGGTACTTCGATTATGTGCTGACGCCAGACGAAGGTACATCGGTACAGTACTTCTGACCATGTCACCATAATGGCATAATCATCTTGATCACCCCAGCCCCACTGCAAAAAGACACTAACAAAACAACCTCCACTCTGCATTTCCAACATACCCCGCTTCATTCAGCGACCATCGTCCAGGCCAGCGCAACAACATGGCCTCATCAAATCCAAGAAGCAGTCCCGCCATGTCGCACTCGAGCACTGGCGCAAAGTCTCCAGCAACGAAAAACTCCACGATACCCCTCGACTCGGGATCGCGCTTCGCCTCCGAGTCGCAGTTCGACCCCAACCAACCCATCGAGCTCTCCGGCCCCGATCACAAGCCCGTCTTCCCTCCCAAATACACCAAGCGACCTCCTTCCTACCCAACTTCCTCCTCGCAGCCCACATCGGCCGAGACGTACCAAAGTCGAGACGTCGGAACGGGCCGCTTATACTACCACAACCAAGGACCCGATGCACCACCCCACCAAGGCGCCCAGCAAATGCACTACACACAACCACCACAGGACTACTACCGCCCACAAGTATCAAGACAGCCCGTGCAGCCGGTACAGCATCAGCCTGCGCACTATCCAGTGCAGGATCAGTATTACCAGGGTGGACAGGTTCTGCCGAGACAGGATGAGTACTATCATGTCCAGCCTCATGCGCCGCCGCCGCAGGGGCAGTATTATCAGGAGCGGAGACAGGATAGCGTGCCGCGCATGCAGGAGGATTTCTATCAGGGACGGCAGTCGCTTGATCAGCAATACTATCATGGGCATGCGCGACCGGCGCCGCAGGGAGGAGCACAGATCAAGATTGAGCCTGATGATATCGACCATTTGATTTCTCGGGCGACGCCCGAGAAGTCGCATGTTGGTGGGAAGGGTAGTCGCGGGTAAAGGGGAATTCTGTACGTTTGTAGATCTTCTGTACGAAGCTAGTAAATTGTTGTGCCCTCCGCTATGGCAAAGAAGTGATGCTCGCGCAGTTGGCTATGTTGCAGCGCTTTGGCCTCATCGCAATACTGTACGTTGTAGACACCAACCATACCTGTCATCCTTACTACTATGAAGCCTAAAGGCTCATCAACCATCTAGAATAATGACTAGCGTATACTCTTATATTCAGTGCGGCTGATATCTCAGAATAGGACCTTCCTTACATGGGATTATCACTGTAGAGCTCATGTTGTGGATAGAATCTGGGATCTGAGTCCATGTATCGTCCCTCCGCCTTTGTTAACGCGCAACAGAACTGTTCAAGCATATGAGACCTGCAGCCGTGTTTGGTTCTGAGCCGTGTTCCTGTGATCTTGAAGTTGCCTTGGAGGTCTCTTGTCCGTATGGATATATCAGGGATCCTCAGTTGTGGAGAAACTACCTGGGCCTGACTTAGGCGGGCTGTGGCTATTCTCAATAGCAGAAATTGGTTAACAGACCACGGGTTAGTTGCTGAACTACCTACCGCGCAATCATAGCCATATTTAGTGCGTAGTCATATAGCTAGACTGTTTACGCTTGCATGGGTACTGTTCATGGGGCCAGGTCTCGAATCCGGAATGAGATTGTATACCTAGTCAAAGCTTGCATGCATCATGCTACTCAGTACTTTCATTGATAGATACTAAGTTTCTGGATTAATTTCTGTGGAATGCACTCCATCTCGGACATAGGAATAGTTACTGACTTATTTTGATGATTTAGAATATCTTCAGGGAGATCCTTACGATTATTTACGTATTGTTTTAGATTTCTTTTCATTTCAGCGATTAGATCGCAGTAGGACCGTATGTTTATCGTGTACGGAGCTCTGGGACTGGCAAAGTATCGTTCATGGCCAGGGCAGGGGATTGCGCCAATGGTCGCTGTGGAATAGCCTGTTATGCAAGCGAAGAGAAGATGAAATAAACGCAGGCAAGGGGACTCCATCGACACTATTACACCAAAAGACATCTCGAGGGGGCAGGATAACTGCATCGGTAAGTTAGAGCAAGTCCAGAGACCCGAAGCATCACGAAGTACTATCTCAACTCCTTGCTCCCTGGACCGTTCATGAGGTTGTAGAGACGGTTGCATAGGAGCTTTGCCGGTCGAGCTAATATCTCCATTGAAAGCAAACAACTTTGCATGATCCCTCAAAATGAAAAAGAAGTTTTCCAACGCTGGGAATCGAACCTACAACCTCGCGTTCCCCATACAAAGTGCCTCGTCGTCGTCCCACGATGCTTCACTGCTCTCACATTCTTGATATAAAACACATCTTTACAACCACCCCTGGACTGGGAGAGCTATAAAAACTAAATCATAACTCTCTTCTTATGCTGTTGATTATTTGGTACCAGAAATTTACTTTATTTAGTAACAAATAAACTGCAGTGGCAGTTATCACCTACCGAGATGAAAGAAGAAGCGCCCCCCTCGGCGACACTGTCCGGGGGCTCAGCCAGAACTGGCGTCATGACTACTTTAGCCGGACGGTTGGGCGAACCAGGTAGCCAACTAGGCCACCGCGCCTCGGGGGACTACTAGAGGAACCTGGAAGTTAATGATAACCCTTGGGGGATTCTTTTCAGCCCCCTCTCACGGTTTGGTGTATTAACTTCAAAGCGATGCCTTATGACCAGTGGGCATTTATCCATTACTCGATGTAAAAAAATATATGCAGAACTCCTTGGCGGGCTGTGGTCGTTGTCGAGTGTCGTTGCAGTCCCAGCCAGAGTGCCTCAGACTTGAGCCCTTGTCCTTGCCATCGGACCAAGATTGACAACTACAGCTGGAGAATCGCCTCGACTTGAGTGATTTCGGTCTATTCAAGCTACAAGCATCATGTATGAAGGCATTCATAAAAGAACCCATGTTAATCCCTAGCATCAAGACCAATAATACATATCAACCAACCCCTCTACAACTCCGACGTAACATTCGAGAACTCGCCGCTCTCAAGCTTCGTCTTCCAGAAGATAGGGTTCATATCGTCGAAGCCGTGGTGCACCCAGCCCTCCTCCTTGACGTGGTAGAGGTTGATGAAACCACCAGAGTATGCGTCACGGTGCATGGCGGCCAGAATGGCACGTCGGCCGAGGGCCAGAGCCTCCTCCTCGCTCAGATCGTACCGGTAGTTGGCGTCTAGCACACCGTAGGCGAATGTCTGACCCGAGCCGACACAGAACAAGTTGCCGGGCAGGCGGGTGCCGTCTGAGTCGATGTAATACAGGGCCGGGCCTTCTTGGGGAGTTACCTGTAAATCTCAATGTTAGCTCAATTTGTACATCGACATTGGGCATGGTCTCGGCGGTACGTACTCCCGCAAGCATAGTTCCCATGCTAAGGCCGTAGCCCTTGTAAGCGTAGGTCAAGTTGGCGAGGATTTTGGAGGCTGCTGCAACGGTAATTCGGCGCTTGTGTCGGATTTCTGAAACCCCATCTCGTTAGCAAAGTACTTCACGCGCCAAGATTAAGCTTCGAGACATCCAACTCACCATGCAGAGTGCACTGTTGACTCAAATACCGCAACCAGTATTGACAATCCTACCAATCCACCTCGTCAGCACAAGATGTACCACCAACCATATTGTTATTCTCCCCTGATTCGAAGAAACTCACCGCCGCACCACCAGCCATCGTGCCCAGAAGACCCGGGGTAGGGTCATTAGTGGGCTTATCCTCGCCACGGCTCAACCGCGACACGGGAATGACCTTCTTCACTGTCTGGCTGGCAATCCAGTTTCCGGCCGTTGCTCGAGAATCGGTACACACGATCTATCCCCCCAAAAATACTATTAGTTTCTGATGGTGGTATACATGAAATGCTATCGAGGGAAGCGTACGATGCCGCCCTGGAAGCGGAAGGCCAGGGTTGTTGTTCCGTGAGCGAGCTTGATCGGGCAGCTGGGGTTGGAGTGGTCATCGGTCATGGCGCGGAGAAAAGCAGCGTGCTACAAGAATGAAGTACAAGTGTTAGCAAGGGTTGCCTTTTGATTGTAGCGAGACTCGTTCTAGTGGAAGCTCCGCTCGCCGCATAGCTGTGATGACGGGATTCGGGCCCCAGCAGAGAGGTAGCCAAGTAACCCAGCCTCATGGCAGAGAGCTCCGAAAAGACCAGTGGTGGCTTTGGCATTGAAATAACTCACATTGTCGACAGGAGGAAGGGCAAACTTCAAGGAGAGCGGAGGGAGGCTCTCCGTGAGGTCCTGTTGCTCTTGCTCGGAGTAGAACTCATTCTGGTGGGAGGGGCGCGAGTATTGCGCAACGATCTTGTCCATAATGTGCGGATTTGAAAAAGAAACAATGAGTTCAGAGTAAGATGATTGGAGTGGTGGGGAGGATTGGAAGGACAAGATGAAGCGCGGCTTTGATGATGGATGCAGCTCCGCTGGAGCTTGGGAGTTCCGCGTCACTTCTGGCGCCTATTGTCACGTGGTCTCGGATAATGTACGGAGAAACGTCCAAGTCAATTATTAAGTTCGAGTCAGAGAATAAACCTCGCAAACTGCTCTGAACCTGACACGCTTCCATATTTCAAACAGTTTAAGCTCAGACCGATCCGATCTGGTCGTCGCAATTTCTTGCGAGGCAATCACCAATCAATCAGATCCCCTTTCCTTTCGAATTAACAAGTTTACGCAGGAACTGAAACATGGCCACATTATATCGAATAGCAGAGTACAAAAGACCACCTTAGCCTCCAATCTGGCAATCTTCTAGGCAACAGGCTCTTCCAGCTGCTTCGAAGACGATGGAACCGCATTGCCAACTGCGACGCCGCTGGGGCCGGTGACCACGCTCTCCGTCTCCTGCTCGGGCTGAGTCACTCCGCCGCCAGTAACATGGGTCGGTTCATTCACGGCTGAACTCGAGATGGGATCCAAATTTGGCTCCCAAGCACGGAGGTCGGCTTCTGCGTCTTCAAGGACACGGCGTGCGTCAAACTCATGGTCATATGCCTGGCGAGTGTCGCCGGGCACCACGGGGCTGTCATCGATGAAGTTCAGCAGGCGACGGGCATGACGAGCAAGGATGATCTGCTTCTCGGCGCGCTCGATGATCGCCGCAGTGTGGATATCAAATGCCTCCTTGAGCTTGGTGCGGGTCTTTCAAAGAAGATATATTAGCAGGGGCCATACGTCCAAACTCGAGCAATCCCAACTAACCGTATTGGACAGCTGCGCTTCGGCAACCAGATTCTGTGCCTCGGCACGCACAAGCTCATGCTCCAAGGTGGTGAGACGCGTGCTCGTGGGATCCTTGTACTTGAGCTTCGCAATCTCATCAGTCACCTTCTGGCGCTGATCACGCGATGGCTGCACAGAAGCCTCCATGTTGCGAATCTGCTTCAGGACACCGCGATAGTCCTCCAAGTTCTGCGCAAAGATATCTTCCTGCTCGCCGATCTCAGAGAGCATCACACCAAGCTTGTCGGAGATGTCGGAGACGGCATCGTCCTCGGTCGACTCGCCCCAGTCCGAGAGAGCGGCGGCGATGGCAGCGCGCTCCCGACCGGCAGTCTCGTGTGCGCCGATGGCCGAATTCTCGCTCTTGATGAGTCGGCTGAGTTTGCGGCTTAGCTGGGGCTGCTGCATGCCCCGGAACGTGGACATGGTGAAGCGGTGGCGGCCCCCGGTGGGCTCTCTGCGAGAGCGGATAGACATGTTGCGGTTCCTATGGATGTACGTCAGCGGACTGGGTAAGTGGGAAGTAGGTAACTCGCGCACATCGTGGCTTGTAGATTATGTTGATGGTATGGAGCGGTTTAATATGTTCTGTAGTGTATGAGGTGCGCAGCCTGTGCAAGATGTACGGGCTTGAAAGTCCGGACGAGGGAAACGAGTTGTAACACATGCATATGGCAGGCAAGCAAGTGGGATGGCGCCTTCCCATAGATGACGATGCGCCAAACCCTAAATCTCGTCGCAGCTTTGCTGCGGGAAGTGCTGTCCGTAGCTGCGTGACGTCATGCCGGGGACGTGCGGATATTGAGCTCATGGACCATTCCGATTGCAGTCGAATGCATGAACTACGACGATTCAAGGGATCTGAGTGGCGGGGCAAGTGTTCATGGGGAGTCATGGAGCTCGGGTGAGGCTTCTTGTTCACGACTGGAACTCTGGATCTCTGGCCGGATCGTCGGTTCTCCACAGTTCAACTTTACATGATACCGGGAGGTTTATCAGATGAGCGAGGTAATCCAAAGAATAGATCGACCTCAATCGACCGAAAGCTTGCCTATGTGATTCAAGCTAAGACAAATTGATTTGGCAGAACTGATTTGACTTGGTAATTCTGCAGCTCATAGCTCCTGCCTTATTAGGAAGTCAACTCGTCCTCGGGGTTGCGTTTTGGACGACAACCAGCGGGTTGTAAAACATTACCGAGGCTGAAATCAGCTTAGGCATAGATTTCTCTGTCTGTTTATTGTACACCACAAAGAACAAAGCCGGTTACAAAAGCAACCATTCATCAGTTGAGATCCAAGACCACCATGCCCATCACACCGACAAACACCCAGAAGGCCCGCAACTTGCCAAGCAATAATAAACGTGAGGAAACACTGAAACGCGAAATTGAACCGTAGCAAGCGCCTTCGTACATTATATCTCCAGCTCTCATTTCAAGCCTAGGACATCTCATCAGTGTCTGGATTGTGCGAGTGCTCGTTGTCCGAGGCATGGAAGGCATCGCCAAAGGCAGAATTGTCCAAGTCGGGCAAGTCGAGCCCATCATTCTGCTCGGTGTAAGCTGCAAGAGCGTCACCAGCACTGTCAATGTTGGTGAAATCGTCAAAGTTGGCGCTCTCTAGATTGCTCTCGCCGGCCCCGGGCGCTGCATTGCCGGGTTTGTTTTCATTGCTGACCATCACCCAGTCGCCAGTCTCGCCAGCGGTGCCGCCACCTCCGAGTTGATTGCCCATGTCCATGTCCATGTCCCCGGAGATCCCAGCGCTGGTTTGTGCAGGGGCTGCGTTGCCGCCTGCAGCGGAGCCACCGAACTGGTTGAGCAGGTGAGAATCGTGGTCAATTACCATATCATTGGCGAATGACTCAGGCTCGTCCTTCTGCTCAGACTCGATCTTTTCCAAAAGACCACCCTTCTCGACGCATGAAACTTTGGGCTCGGGAACGATCTGTTTCTTCCAGGCGGTTTCAACCTCGCGAACAACATCATCCACCTTGTACTTGGCCTTCTCTTCAACAGAGTCCAGCTGTGGGGTTTCTCCCTCCTCGTTGGGAACGTTTATCCGGCCCTCCAATCGCCAGACTTCGGTTCCGGTTGCCGTGGGATCTGCGGCAGCATCACGAAGACGCAACTCGGCATCCTTGAACAATGAGCTGCGGTTGAAGCGTTCCATTCGACGGGCGTGTTGCTTCTTGAGCTTCTCGATCTCGGCGGTCATGTCGGCAACCTTCTTTGCGACACGCTCTGCAAACTCCTCTGCCTTGGCAGGTTCCATTTTGGTGGCATCCGGGGCCTGATTATCTTGGCCTTCGCTGCCTACTGGTGCATCGAAGAAGCCCGCCGTCAGAGACTCCAGCTCACCCTTACGACCGAGCCCGAGAGAGACTGGCGTAATTTGTGAAATGGCATAGTGCGATGCAAAGATCTCCTCCATCCATTCGTGGTGCTGTACGTAGCGCGTTTTGCTCACCTCGCGAGGAGTCAAGAGGTCCATCATGTCACCGCTTGAAACATCCTCATCCTCCAAAGCGAAGTCAGCTGCTACCGCTGCAATCGCTGCTGACGGAGCACGATGTGCGCGCTGTGCCTTAGCCTGGGCTTGCGCGGCCGGTACTGCGCCGGGGTGAGCCTGTGCCGGGTAGAAACCGGGCCGTCCTGGCTGCGCGTTCGCGTAGGCGGCGCCGGCGGCAACCTGTGGTTGGGCAAAGCCTTGAGGGGGCATTTGAGGTGGGAAGCTAATAGTAGGCCAATTGTTGCGGTCATGGAGGAGGAATTCTTTGCGGGCGACTTGGCCCTGGCTTTGCAAGTAGCGTCGCTGGGCCATCATGTTCTGTACCTGGGGCGTGACGGGGATACGAGTCGCGGGCATATGATCTTGCTGAGGCGCACGGGAATAATGGACAATCCACAATGACGGATCGGGCTGGGGGGCATTGGGGATTTTCGAGGAGACAAGGCGATAGCGCTTGCGACAGTGGCTGGCCACGGTTTCGTTGGGAGGGTGGTAACCGCTGCGGTGGAGATACATCTCCACATTCTATTAAATTGTGAATTAGTCTTCCGCTTTGCTGGTACCTGGTGCGCCATGACGGTGCTC
This sequence comes from Penicillium sp. MT2 MMC-2018, assembly GCA_003852855.1. Taxonomy (NCBI): domain Eukaryota; kingdom Fungi; phylum Ascomycota; class Eurotiomycetes; order Eurotiales; family Aspergillaceae; genus Penicillium; species Penicillium sp. MT2 MMC-2018. Next base: position 45,942 of record PZKB01000081.1, read on the forward strand.
TCCGGGGGATGATCGTACATATCCTCGGGATTCAAAGGTGAAAGCCTGCTCCGCATCGGCCCAAACGTAACCGTCGCTCGCGAAGTTGTTGCCTAGGTGTGCAAGCGGCTGCCATGTCATCATCACAGTGCCATCTTGTGGGGCATCTAGGAAGGTCCAATGCATTGGTTGTGTCTGGCAGACCCGAGGCGCGCTCAAGAGGTATTCCACTGCCGTCTCGGTTGGCATCATGTGCATGTTGGGATAACGATTCCGCGAGACAAGATGCATATGCGGGATCTAAGAGTGAGAAAAGAAGGTTAACTTGATTATCCGACTCGTTTCATCTGACGCAAGAACCGTGCAGGGCGTGTTTGAATCGGTTGGGGGTCGCCTACCAATTGTCCCGGAATTCGGGATGCTGGGTCATCCATCGTGGCCACACCCGTTTGCGGGTACCAGACTAGATCAATTGAATCGCAAAATGAGATCAAAAAGGTTATGATGGTCGGAAGGGATATCACTGATGTGGGAACAGTAGCTCGCGTGGATCTTGCGAGGCGGATGGAGCTCCTGGTGACGCGACGCGGAGGATTTTTGATGCGGTGCGGGAAGGGATAGACACCCACTGTGCACGACACCTGAGGCATAACTATCACATACTGCGTACAAGAACAGCTCCACTGTGGTCGTAACGAGGTCCTCGTAGCTCTTCCTCAAACAAGCAGTTGCGTAGACAAAATTGGAAGATAATATTGATTGAGCCACTGATTCTGGTATATATTCAGGGCCATACCATGGGCCACCTGAATAAATGTAGCCGATTTCATGTTACTCGTTAGTCCGACACCACCTCAACCTTATCGGAAGAGAAGTTCCTTGACAACTCAGGCGTTCCATAGGTTTCAGCGCAAATACCTACACGTATATCAGATGGGTATACTGCCAGTTACCTATTAGCTATATGTGTATTCCTTTAGGCCCATTCTATCTCGCTGGACTACGTAGGTATTCAATGTGATTATTGGGTAATACCCGCGAGGACTGGAGACAATGAATAGATCACAGTCTCACGAGTCACGGGGTGTTGGAAACCGAGAATCAGAGTAGACTGCGAGACGAATTTGATAGAACCTGTAATGGGATGTATGCCCGTTGATCAGGGGCATGATCGGGCATTGGAACCATGCAATAGTCTACCTTCATCCGTCGTGCGCGTGCACATAGCAAATGACCGTTCTTGCTCTGCCTCTCGAAGTTTACGACGGCTAGGCATCTCATCTAGAATTCCCATCTGTCAAGGCTAGCTCTGTTTCCTCTCGTTATGAACGCTGCCCGGATCAATCGCGTTCAGCCGAAACTCACTCCTTGGTCGCTATGAGTGCTTCAAATTCCGTCATCCTCAAGGCCAACGACGGCCTCGCTTAGTACGGAGAACTTTGCGTGGTGACAACGCACTGTAGCCTAAAGATCCACGCAAGTGTCATCCTCCTCCTCGGCAATAGTCCGGCCATTCTAACCAGAGTTACCAGACTGCCGATCGCGGTCGGAGTAGACCGCGCACGCGCCAGTCAATCGAGCGATGAATGCGGGTAAGCTTTTTTTGGGGGGGGGGGGGTTCTCCACCCAAGCTTTTCGGCTTTACGCCCTTTTCCCATACTGTATCCCGCCCAGATTCACTCGATTGGCCATCCCGGATTCCCCGCCCAAAGGCGCCTCGGAAGTTCAGCGCCCTTCCGGCTTTGGGCTGGAAAGTGTGGGGAGGTCCCTGGTCGCCTCGCCGGGTGGCGCCAATGATTGCGCCCTCCAAGTCACCATTGCTGTATGATTTTCAGCCGACTCCCGAGTAGGTGACTAGTCGCACTGTCATTGCGACCTTACCGTCAAGGATCGTCATGCTTCCCCACAGACTATAAGGCCTGGTTTTCCCCCGAACGTTCGGTCAAGGTCCGCCCTTGCGTTTCTTCCTCTTTCTTGCATTGCTTGCCTGGCGTAGATATCACCCACCATGGGTTTCTTTGGCAAGGAAGATCCGGCAGCGGATGAAATTCAACGAGCACCGGCAGACCAGGATGTCGAAAAGTCTGTACCTGCTCACCAGGAGAAAGGGCAGGAGCAGGTCCAGCCTCCAACGATGCACGCGACAGCTCTTGATCCGGGACTGGAGCGGCGGGTGCTGAGGAAGCTGGATTGGCGGGTTCCCACCCTAATGGCATTCTTCTGTAAGCCAGGATTGCTCTTCGTGATTGTGTATCATAACGACAAGGACGGTTGCGTGCTAACAAACCTCGTGCGACTAGATTTACTTGCTTTTCTCGACCGAAGTAACATTGGGTTCGTTCAATCCACCCTCGGAAACAAACCGGCCTAAATTATTGACCGACGAATAACACAGTAATGCGAAAATCGCCGGCATGTCGGAAGACCTCGACCTGACTGGCAATCGGTACGCATGGCTACTGACAATCTTCTACATCTCGTACACGGTATTCGAGTTCCAGGCACTGATGTGGAAGATTGTCAAGCCGCACCGATGGGCTGCCTTTGTTGTGTTCTCCTGGTATGCACATCAACCACGTGGAGATGATCCTTCCAGAAGCGGTACCTATGATTCTATCGAGATTGTGCTGACATATCTCATAACAGGGGTTTGGTCGCAACATGTCAAGCAGCCGTGACGAACTGGCAGGGCATGATGGCACTGCGGTTTTTGATGGGTGTTTTCGAAGCTGGGTTTGGACCCGGTGTACCCTACCTATTGTCCTTCTTCTATCGCCGCCATGAGCTGGGTCTCCGCTGCGGTTTGTTCCTATCGGCTGCTCCGCTAGCTAACACCTTTGCGGGTGCTCTGGCCTATGGCATCACCTCGGGCCATCCGGCTATAGCTAAATGGCGGCTCCTGTTCCTGGTCGAAGGTCTACCAGTCTGCGCTGCTGCGATCTTGGCGTGGTTCTATGTTCCGGACAAGCCGTCGTCGGCGAAGTTTTTGACCGTGGAAGAGAAGGAGGTCGCTCGAGCTCGCGCGTTGCAGCAATCTGGTGAAGCAGAAAGAGAGGGCAAAGTTCAATGGAAGGAATTGTTGGAGACTCTTTTGGATGCGAAGGCTTGGTTCACCGCTGTAAGGATTCTATTTGAGGACTAATCTAAGTCAATGTGCTAATTATCGTCGTTCCCGACCTACAGTTGATGTACTTCAGCTGTAATGTCAGCTTTTCCTCTCTGCCTGTCTTCCTGCCAACTATCCTCAAGGAGATGGGCTTTACGGCCATCAACGCACAGGGCCTCACTGCACCGCCTTTCTTTGCCTCGTTCCTCTTCACCATCGGGACCACCTGGGTGGCAGATCGTCTCCAGCAGCGTGGATTGATGATCGCAGGACTATCCGCGATCGGCGGTGTGGGCTATGTCCTACTCGCCACCTGCAAGTCGGTGGGCGTACGCTACTTTGGTGTGTTCTTAGCCGCCTGTGGAATCTTTCCATCAATCGCCAATATCCTGCCGTGGGTTCTCAGTATGTTTTATCCCTCCTTAGTTTGCACAAACGCCCGTGACCGTTCTTCAAATTGAACCTCTCATTCGCTAATCCTTCCTACCTACAGATAACCAAGGCTCTGATACACGCCGTGGCGGAGGTATCATTCTACTGAACATCATCGGTCAGTGTGGCCCCTTCTTGGGAACCAATATATTCCCTGACAAGCAAGCCCCACGATACGTGAAGGGCATGTCGATCTGCGCTGCTTTCATGTTCTTCACCACGCTACTTGCGTTGTGTCTTCGGTTCTTGTTGGCGTGGGAGAATCGCCAGCTTGACAAGAGGTATGGCACGAAGGTTGAAGTAGATCCGAGTAAAGGTGGTGAGATTGTCGCGGAGGAGAACTATGGCGCAAGCTTTAGATATGTGCTCTAATGCTTGTTGAAGGGGGTAAGAAGGGTTCCCTTGTTGGAACTTGGGAGCACTCGACCTCGCTCTTAATTGATCTTTTAATAACGCCCGGGTTAAAGCTAAGCTCGGCTTTCCGCCTCGAGGGCTTGGGATGATGTTAGGACCCCATGATTTGATGTATGTAGGCAACCACATAAACAGGACTAGGCATGACAAGTGGTAAATCTATGCTTGTCTTTCAACCAAAACGACCTACACTGGTATACCAATGTAAGGATTTCTCATCTCAGGATTGAAATACTGACATCGACTTGTGGTGTACTTTTCTTAACCTGATCACGCTTTCAAGAGGTTTAAATGAGTCGAACATGTCTCTTTTGGCTTGATACTCCAGGGCTTGGTAGCTAACCAGATCGGGACTAGTCGAGGGACGTGCGGCTTAGCAAAGGCGGTGGCAACTGGCGACATGAGGGGCGGAAATGCCGCGGAGGTGGAGATGAAAGCGGATCTCTGGACCAGAAACATCCCAGCGCAAGTTCAACAAAGACCCTATTCAAGCTGGATGGTTGTGAAATCACCCTGTTATGGCATCCAGGGGTCTCTCCCTCTTCGGGGTAAGCAAAACTCACAGCTGATACCGGACTTGACTGACAGTTTGTATCTGATCCCGGTAGTCGCGGCAAATCAGGCCGACATCGAACCCGCATGACACCGAAGACCTCGATATGCGCTCTGGCGCTCATCTTCAACATGAGGAACTCGAACCCTTCCTCATGAGCAACGAATCTGTTGAGAGAGAGCGGCTGATGACGGGACTGGTCCGGCAACTTTCACGCACATGGCGCAAGGCGCACCAGTTGATCGCTTCCGAGCATGGAGTTGGCATTTTCAAGTGCAGCCTCGCATATCTGATCGCATCCCTGGCGGTGTTCATACCATTTATTGGAAGCCTATTAGGCAACCAGAACGGAAAGCATCTGGTAGCGACCATCACCATTTACTTCCACCCCGCGAGATCGCAGGGGAGTATGTACAAAGCGCTGATATGTGCCTCTGTCGCTTTTCTGTTTGCGACGTTCCTTTCCCTCTCGAGTATGTGGGTGACCATCACCTTTCATAGAAAGCATGGCTTGATTGAGTTGGGTCATGCTGTGGTGCTGATCGTCTTTGTCATGGGTGGATTCGGATTTATTGGATGGATCAAACAGAGACAGCAAGATCCGCTTGTCAATATCGCGTGCTCCTTGGCTTCGTTGGCGTCTATCCTGGTCATCACGAAAGAAGGTGCTATTCAGACGGGTGAACTTTCGATCACAAAAATCTCTCAAATCCTCAGGATGCTTCTTTTGGGTGTCGGCGTTACCACGGCTGTCTCATTCTTGATATTCCCTATGTCTGCCCGGAAGAAGTTCCGTGGAGATCTAGCTGCTTTGACAGGTACCGCGACGGCGACTTTGATGAGTATCACTGAGAGCTTTCTCCGTGGTACAGACCGTGAGATTCAAACAGCCGAGTTTACCAAGCTAACTGCACATCACGATAAAGTCTTCGGGCAAGTGAAGAAGCTGCTTGGCGAGACTAAGCTCGAGCACTACGTATCCGGAACGAAGCAAGAGCATAGAATTGAACAGAAACTTGCGCGCCTCATGCAGGATATCACACACGGCCTAGGAGGTCTCCGCAGTGCAGTGGCGTTGCAGTCCAAACTCCTCGCTCCGACCAAATATACAAGGAAACCACAGCCATCATCTACGGGAATCGACGTTTCTGATCTCGCCGTCTCCGAAAATGCGGGGCTAGCCACCGACTCGCAAACTGTCCCGAGGGTTGATGATACCTCAGACTTTGACACTGAAGTACCAGGAACGAAGGTCGAGGCTGGACAGCAGTCCTCCTCAATGCACTCTCCGGCTGAGATTTTCGAGCAACTAACATCCGGCCTCGAAGTGTCCATCGTAAGTTTTAACAACCTCTATCTGCGATGCCCGGACCTAACGCTAAGTGTTCACTGTAGCTATCACTTGCCCACACACTTAACGACATATTTGGAGAAATTTCCTCCGGGCCAGCGCCCAATCGCAGGCTTTCAATCAACGACGCCGTGATCACGCGCATAACTGAAGCAGTAGATCAATACCGAGAAGCCCGACATGACGCGTTTTCCTCACTTCGTCGTGATTGGCAAATGATATCTCCGGCGCAGGTGGACAAAGCCAGCCTGGAGGAGATTTTTGCTAATTGCGAGTACTTCTCCGTCTCTCTGCTTGAGCTCAGCGAACAGCTGAGAGAGTTGCTCTTGAGCATAGAGGAGCTGCAGGCTGAGATTGACGAAAGGCCGAACGGCAAGACTTGGAAGTGGCTGCGTCCATCGTGGTGGCCGTTTCATCGAGACCAAGCGACATTTGAGCCAATCGAAGGTGAGAAATTTCAACGGAAATAGTATTTCACGAACAGTTGCACTGATTTTGTTTTACCAGCGTCATCGTCAAGAAATGACATCGCCAGAGCCCATGCACGAAGCACATTTCGAACGGCCCATGCCATTGACGAGCCTGAAGGGACACATCGGGGATGGGCACGACACCAAAGAACTAGCAACGATGCTGTGAGACTATTCGATTTTTTGCGAAAGGATGAGATGAAGTTCGCTCTAAAAGTAGGCATCGGAGCAGCGCTTTACGCCTTGCCCTCCTTCATATCCGTGACAAGACCACTTTATCTATCTTGGAGGGGAGAATGGGGTCTTATCTCATACATGCTGGTATGCTCCATGACCATCGGTGCATCCAACACCACGGGATTTGCTCGCTTCCTTGGTACATGTCTTGGGGGTCTTTGTTCAATCGCCGCTTGGTACCTTGCTGGAGGCAATGCCTTCAAGCTCGCATTGACAGGCTTCGTCATGGCCATTGGGCCCTTCTACATCATTCTTGTCAAAGGACAGGGCCCTATGGGCCGATTTATTTTACTTACCTACAACCTGTCTGTGCTCTACGCGTTCGCTCACTCGCAAATGGATCTCAATGACGAGAATGACGCCGTTGAACATCTTGACATTACCTCAATCGTTCTCCGCCGAGTCGTCTCCGTAATGGTAGGCAATATCTGGGGCATTATCATTACGCGAGGCATCTGGCCTATCCGCGCGCGCACGAAACTCGACGAAACTCTCCAGTCGCTGTGGCATCAACTGGCTCTCATCTGGGAATCCGACCCATTGGCTACGATATCCAGGGGAGACACGAGTACCTCTGTTCTGTACTTGAACACCCGGGACAAGGCCGAAATCGAGCGCCTTCTCTCTCAGCTCGAACCTATGCAAGCTTCGGCGCGGTCCGAGTTTGAGTTGAGAGATCGATTCCCCGATGCTGCCTATAGCAATGTCATTCGCCAGACCAGAGACATTGTGGACAATTTCCATTCCATGGACCTAGTCTTATCCAACCTCGCTGCACCTTCTGAGGGGCAAATTGCTCTTTTGAAACATACAGCCGCTGCTAGACAAAGAATGACTGAGTGCATCGGCCATTTGCTGACCAGTAAGTTTGGAGAAAGATAAAGCTTTCTCTTCATCTCCCGTGCTAGATGGGACAAGACTGCCATCCATGCTAACGCAATCCTTAATTTAGGCATCGCGTCAACCGTGGATCTTGGACACACCTTTAGCGACCTCCCTGCAAATATCGAGCGCTCCCGAGACGAACTTCTGTCACAGATTTCTCGATATCGTCAAGACAAACGGGCGTCTCACGCGACGAGTGATGAAGACTATGCGCTTCTCTACGCCTACAGTAAGATCCCCGAGGAGCACATTCATTCTTCAAAATTATGTTACTATAGGTATTTCCTTACTGACGAGTCACAGTCATCGTGAGCCGCCAATTGTCGAACGAGATTCTTCAAATTTCGACGGAGCTTGGTAGTATCTTCCCCGCATCGGATGAGCATTTAGTTGGTGCTGTGAGAGTGTAACCTAGCGTTTTGCTCGAAATGTATATCATGAACCTGCAATAGAATATTCTGAACATTTCTAACGCCCGAGCCATTCCTGGATGTATCATCAGAACATTGCGAGTTGAAGCCGGTCCCTACGGCCCTATAGTGGGATTCCTACCTAGTTCCATCGAGATCCCATAGAATTTCCAAAATCATCATCACAGTCACGAGTCGACCTAGTAGCAAGATGTTATGCTGAAGCTAACAAGAGAGCCGCTTCTAAGCCATTCAGAGATTAAAGCAAAGGTGAGCTTGGAAGTCCAATGGAGTGTGTCTTTACCTAGTTGGACCGTACTTTTAGGTCTCTTGCCTCAAACTTTGGAATAGTCATTGTGGCACCTCCGGTGTATCCGAGAAGCACTTAGCGCAACTCGAAGACTGACTGCCTACTGTTCGCTTATACTGTTCCCAGTGCTGTCTCACCTCTACCAATCATTACTGGCTATTTGTTCTGCATAAAGGAACTGATGCTACATCATGTGGATGGCCGAAGTCGGGGTGGATTTCCCACACTCCATGGAGCACAGTATTCCGATGCGTGCAGCTGCGCTTATTCTCGGTGGTAGCCAAGAAGACGACAATGATCATCTATCATAGTAAATAAGGGTACTGGAAGAGCGTGAAGTGGCCAAGGAGCACCCTTGGAAGACCAACTTGATGCCTATTCTGGTCGAAGCGTCGAGCTTCCCTCTGGTTTTCCACGGGTAACGTGCCAAACAACCGTGGGTAGCGCAAGACGAAACATCCTCGAAAGTCAAAACATGGGGGACAAGCGAATCATGAACGTCATTATGCGATCAAGATCAACAACAAATCCCCTCTCAAGCTCACCGGTCGGAGAGAGTCGGAGGATGTTGACACCAGAAAGAAAAGTAAATCTGCACGAGAGGTGGGGTCGGTCGCATATAAGGTTGACCTGCCCCTCATCTTCGACGCTTCTCTCCTTCTTTTGCTTTTCATCAATTCTGACTACTTGCAACTTCTCAAAGCAAAGCTTTCAGCTACTTCAGTAACTATGAGCCCTCGAATCCTAGCATTCTTGGCATTCAGAACTAACCATGTGCAGATCCCAATCGGTCAAGTACATACAGCCCCTCCCATCCGATTGGGAAGCCATGGATATGCTTTGGCTGGGCACATTATCTCTCAGGGATCAAGGTATCTCAGGTAACTTCTGGGCGTGGACCGGTGTTTGTTCCCAGCGTCGGTGGTATGATGGTCTCTTCAGTCTCGGTAGCCAACTACCTCGCTAGCTGAAGCCAAGACTGCCATCGACGCTGGGTTCATTCTGAGATTATACGGTCACAACTTGATATCTGGATAATACCAGCGAAAGGATCATGCCTTCCCCCTCTTCCCCCCCTAATAGAAGTAGAAAAAAAACTAACAAAGGCACCAAGTCCCTTCCACGACTTGATCCCTAACCCACAATGTCTCCTCCCGCTGCTATTTACGAGCCTACTGTTGCCCCCACCGGCATCAAGGGCAAGGTGGTCGCCCCCGAGACGGTCTCCACCACCTTGACCGGTCAGGGCCAGAGCAAGCTCCTGGAGCAGTTCGGCGGCAAGTGGGATGAGTTCAAGTTCGCCCCTATCCGCGAGAGCCAGGTCTCTCGCGCCATGACCCGGCGCTACTTCCAGGATCTGGACAACTACGCCGAGAGCGATGTTGTCATCGTCGGCGCCGGATCCTGTGGTCTCAGTACTGCCTACGTGCTGGCCAAGGCCCGCCCGGACCTGAAGATTGCCATTCTCGAGGCCTCCGTGTCTCCTGGTTAGTGGAACACTACCAACCAGACCAGCCGAAACCCCCCATACTAATCTCCCCTCTACAGGTGGTGGTGCCTGGCTCGGCGGCCAGCTCTTCTCAGCCATGGTCCTGCGCCGCCCCGCAGACGCCTTCCTGAACGAGCTGGGTGTGCCCTTCGAAGAGGAGCCCAACAACCCCAACTTCGTCGTCGTCAAGCACGCCGCCCTCTTCACCTCGACCCTGCTCTCGCGCGTCCTGGCCTTCCCCAACGTCAAGCTCTTCAACGCCACCTGCGTCGAGGACCTGATCACCCGCCCGGACGGCAACTCCGTCCGCCTCGCCGGTGTCGTCGTCAACTGGACCCTTGTCACTCTGCACCACGACGACCACTCCTGCATGGACCCCAACACCATCAACGCGCCCATCGTCATCAGCACCACCGGCCACGACGGCCCCTTCGGCGCCTTCTGCGCCAAGCGCCTCGTCTCCATGAACACCATCGAGAAGCTCGGTGGTATGCGCGGTCTGGACATGAACGCTGCCGAGGACGCGATCGTTAAGAATACCCGTGAGGTTACCAAGGGTCTTATTATTGGTGGTATGGAGCTATCTGAGATTGATGGCTTCAACCGTATGGGCCCTACCTTCGGCGCGATGGTGATGAGTGGTGTCAAGGCTGCTGAGGAGGCGTTGGCTGTCTTTGATGAGCGTAAGCGCGAGTGTGCCGAGTAAATTCGGGTTGCGCTTGACGCCTTTTGATGATGATGATGATCGCCCTGGCTGGGAATTTGAATACGGTCTAGCTACTGTGGCTTTCTGCTACTGATATGACAATGCACTCCACACTCTTTTGTGCAGCCAAGATTTGGGTTCTACTTTGAATTTTTGATCTTGTATATCAACGCGTAATCACTCGATCCATCCGCGGATATCTAGTTGGATCCATTCACATATCGAGAGACGTAAAGCGGGCCATTGCTTGGAGCGACCAGGTATGAGCTACTTTTACTAGGTGCATTAGTCGTAGGATACTAGGGCCACTAAGCCCAGCATATTACATTTCAATTACTCGCATGGATTGGTGACATTTGATCAAGAAATTATGTATTAGTTTGCCCGCCGTACACAAGCGAGCATCTTTAACTATGTATAGTACAAATTGAAGTCTTAAAGACTAATAATGAACATCGACAAAGGCTACGCACCGTCCCCGACTTTTCAAGAGCTTCCGGGACGGCCCTTCTCCGCAGCAAGAACCAAGCTTCGCGCATTCCGGACTTCCCACTCAAACTCCTTCAGAGCACGGAGTTCACTCGAAATGAATAGCCCACCGATCAACCCGTCCAGAATACCAGCGCTGAAGTTGAGCGTGCTCACTAGGACCAGAATGAACCCGATATATGTGCGGCTGCCGACCCACCACACGCCAACCATGCACCCAATGGACACGACAATTGATGCAAGGAAATGATAGAGTCGCCAGCGGCGCTGTGATCGCTCGCGGCGCACATATGCATGGATCATGTCAACGATGAGGTCGTATGTGTGGGGCGTAAGAGCGGCGTTGGGTGCTAAAGAGGTGGAAGTTGTCTTTTCGAGAGGTGGTGAGCTGGGCGTAGGAGCTGGCTCGGTGTGAGCTGCTCCACTTGGCAATCGAGTAATGACGGCCTCGACCGCTAAGTGATCACTCAAGGAGCAGCGGAGGGTGGGATGGCGCTGGATCATGCCGACCTGTGCCGACTCGACGGACCAGCGAGGTGGTGGGAAATCGGGGGCATAGCCACCGTCGCCGACGAAGATGTAGTCCAGGCGCTTGCCATGGGTATCGGGGGCGTCCTTATCCACAGGAGGGTCAACACCCTTATCGAGCTGCTTCTGCATAGCTTTCGACCAGCGCCATGTGTTGAAGGGGCCATCGCAAGTTGCGCCATTTTCGATCAGATTGAACTCGGCGGATGGAATTGGTCGGTTCCGTGCCTTTTCAGCGTCATCGATGGCAGCCCCAACGGACGAGTCAGGGTGGAGCTCCCGCCAGACGTCACGGACAGGGCTTTGGGCAGTGATCAACTTGTGGGCGAAGGAAGACGGAATCATATTGAAATCTCCCAGGCCAATGACTAGATGGCCCCGCTCCGCAGCGCCGCGCATAAGCTTGGAGATCTCCCAAGCTTGAGCGGTGCGATGGCATAGATAGGAATCGTTCGGCTCGCGCTCGTACGGCGCATGCAGGTGCGTGCAAAAGACCTCGGCGACATCAGCCACCCCAGGTCCGAATCGAACTCTGGCACAGGCGACTCCTTTCCCGACAAACCAGTCGCCCCGGAAAAAGGCCGTTGGCCGCCCGTTCAATGGGTACGCAAACATGCTACTCTCCTCGATGGGCCATTTCGACAGGATGGCCAGTCCCGCGCCGAAGATTCCGCCAAAATAGAATTTGCCGTATGGTAGTATGTGTCGAGTTTGGTCGCGAATGCTCTCGTAGTCCTGCTGCGTCCAGCACTCCTGAAGGCCTACTATTTCTGGCGGCGGGTTGGCCAGAGCCAGCTGCCGCCCAATCTCGGAGAGACGTTCATGTCGATACTTGCTAATGTATTTCAAACCCCAGCAGTTCAGACTTAGAATTCGAATGTGAGTCGGCGCCTCGCTTGGCGGAAGTGAAGAGGCCATTGTGGCCACGTTCTGAGGGTGGAGATTCAAGTGACAAGACAAGCAATGGTTGAGGGGAGCTGTCGAGTGTCGATCGATGATGTAAACGAGCGGCAGTCACGCTCACCGCCTTCGGACACGCGATTGGATTTCTTTTCGCGCGGCTGCAGTCAAGCCAAGTCGGCGCGTTTATTTTCGCGATTGCTCGCTGTCTCTCTGTCTCGATTTCCTCATGGACAGTGCGCGCCCCCGAACCCGTCGGCGAGAGTCCCGCGACCAGTCCCCCGCCGAGTCGTCGTCAGACGAATTGGCTGCGGCCTCCAAGACCGAAGCCCGGCGAGGAAGCTGGACAAAGCAGAAACGGCCGAAACACGAATTCAGAGACCCGGAGAGCTCAGATGAGCTGGCGGTCGACGCAGATGAGTACTGGCACGGCTCAGGCGACCGTCGCAGCCCCTCGCCAATCGACCGCGACACCGATTCTACCAGCAATCACCGATCACATGGCGGGTCTGATGAAGACACCATGAGCAATGGCGACGAGACACTCGCTCCAGTACGCGATGATATATCTGATCGGTCTACCACACCGGTGCCTTCGGTGGAGGCGCCTCTCAAGCCGGAGAAACTTAATTACAAAGAGAAATTTATCCTTCGAGGACACCTTCGTGGTGTGTCTGCGGTGCAGTTCTCGCCAGATTGCTCGATGATCGCGAGTGGAGGTACGTACCTCATAATATAAATCTGTTGGACTCTGGCGGCAACTAATGGATTTCTTTCTCAAGGTGCCGATGCCGCTGTCAAGGTCTGGGACACCTTGACTGGCCGATTGATCTATACATTTGAGGGTCACCTTGCCGGTATTTCCACCCTTGCTTGGAGCCCCGACGGGCAGTGGATTGCGTCTGGCTCCGATGACAAGACAATTAGGTTCTGGAACGTCAACACGGTCAGTAATTCACCTCTCCCACCCTGCCATCGCCTGCATCACTAACTCATGACTGCTACAGGGCCGAGCGCACACGAAAACCTTCGAGGGCCATCACAACTACGTCTATCAAATCGCATTCGCACCCAAGGGCAATATTCTCGTCAGCGGCTCATATGACGAAGCTGTATTCATATGGGACGTACGCCGAGCGCGAGTCATGCGCTCCCTTCCAGCCCACTCCGACCCCGTGGCCGGCATCGACGTCGTGCATGACGGCACCCTCATCGTGTCTTGTGCCTTGGATGGACTCGTCCGCGTCTGGGATACTCACAGTGGCCAGTGCTTGAGGACCCTCGTGCACGAAGACAATCCGCCAGCCACATGTGTCAAGTTCTCTCCGAACGGGAAATACATTCTAGCCTGGACCTTGGATGGCTGTGTGCGCATGTGGAACTACGTCGAGAGCCGCGTGATCAAGACATTCCAAGGCCATGTCAACAAGAAATATAGTTTGTCAGGTTGTTTTGGCTACTATGGTTCACCAGACGTCAAGTATCACCCACCCTTGGCTTTTGCCGTGAGTGGTAGTGAGGATGGCGCAATTATCTGCTGGGACATAGTCAGCAAACGCATTCTCCAGCGGATCGAGGGCCACACCGATGTCGTTCTAGGCGTTCACACAGGTAAACTCAATGGAAAGCGCATGCTCGTGAGCTGTGGTCTCGACAAGACCGTGCGTGTGTGGGAGGAAGAACTTGAGGGCCAGGATCAAAACTGTTCTGGCACCTCCCCGGTCGAAGTTGTCACCGAAAGCATCGCTCAAAATGGCGTTGCGGCTAGTAATGATGAAGATAGTGACAACGAGATGACCGATGCGCCTCCCGAGCCCTCTGGTGAGACAACTCCCACGCTTGCGGGGGACGTGACGATGACATGAAACGCCGCTTTTTATTTCAGGCTATGGTTTGCGCATCTGCATGGCTGGTCAATTTTCTCTTTTTTGGGACTGGAAATACCCGGTGTTTGGAGTCTGCGTGCATGGGGACATGGATAACGGGATGCATAACTTTGAGTTCTAAGATAGCGATGCCCGTGCGATGAGACCAGAGACTCTTGGGTTATTCGAACTAATGATCTGATCAGAAGGCAGATTACTACTTTTTATAAGGAATAGAAGGATATGCTTCTGGCATTTCTACCTAGGTGGATGTCCACCTTCTCTTAGAGGGTTGGGACTGGTTTAGCCTAAAAGGTTCCGAGAATATCGTCGAGGCCGTGTTTTTGGTTGCTCTCTTCTGTCACATGAGGTCTATACCTAACTGCCCTCTTCCCTAAAGATTGTGTCGGGAATACTCCCCGTCACGGCCAGTGTTGGCCGATCATTGTTGAGATTGTCGCTGTCGCTGCCCGCCTAATCTCCAAGTCCTCTCGTGGAGGGTTTGGATTGGTATTTGCGTCTAATTGGCGATTCGATTGGGGTTGGGCAGTGCAGTGCAGTGCAGTCTTCCAACGTGTCAAAGGCGCGGTCAACGCGCTGGACTGCACGAAGATTAGTCGCTCGATGATGGGCCGGTTAACCTGCAAAGTGGGAACCTCGGGAGGGAATATCATCCCTACATTTCCACATGAGATTGCGTTGGTTCACAGAAACAGAGTTCCCAAGCTTCAGCCGCTAGTTGAATCACAGTCCACCAGTACGATGAGTCTCACACCTCCGGTACGCAAAGATCTGTGTACTCTTGCGTTCGAATTGCTGAGTCCTGAGGACAAATCTCGCCTACTGCCTTATCGCACCGAAAAGATCCAAGAACCATTGATGAAACTCTTCGAGTACAACGAGAAAAACAAAGGCGCCGCATGCAGAAGCGCTGGGTTTTGAAGATCAGTGGCCATCGTAGAATTATTGTCCGTGATGTTCTCGACAAGATTGCCCACTGGATCACTAAGTTCAAAGAAATTGGAGACGTGATTGTGCAGTATGATCCTACCCATGCTGCGTTGCCGTGGGCAGGTGTGCGATTTCTCCCAGAGGTGTCCACAGTTGACGTTGGACGGAGCGAGCCTTAGGACAACCTGATTGATAGAATGGAACATTGCTCACTGACGGATAGTGAGAAACCACGATTTTTAGCAGCGAAGTAGATGGAAGCAGGAAGAAGTCCCGATGCTAGTGATATCTACAGGGTCTATCGAAAAGATCGGGAATTTCTGCTTATTATGACTTATGAGACAATACATAGTCGAAGCAATGCATAAGGATTCTGGAACAAGTGTCATTAAAAAGGGAAAACCATGGCTTTGTATGGTTATTTGGTTTACATGCCTCTCAAAGATTTTCGAGAGCTGTCCTGAGGCCTTTCGTGCGAGTCGCCCCAACGTCCTATCCAATGTGAGTTTGAGTGTCTTGTTTGAAGTCTTCTACGTATTCTCAAAATACGGTTATGCTGCCATCTCACACCCTGGATTGATATCTAGAAAGCGCATAGGTTAGGGTCGTTCATACTATGTGCAGCGCTCACTGGAATCCCAATTTTCGCCACTAAGAGAAGATTGTATCGACTTTTCACAACGGATGTGAACACGGAGTGATGATTCAAGACATCCCTTTTAATTAAGACTCTCTCTACTCTTTATCTGATCCACAATGACTATTGAGCGTGTGTAAATTTCCTATTTGGTCCTCAGCCGGGTAGTTCGGCAGAAATACTAGTTGCTATCCGGCAAACCGGCCAGGCCATGTCCACGTAATTCGGCCCTTGACGGGATCTCTGATCCATGGTTGTTATCCGGTAGATCTGTTTTCACATTAACGAGGACTAGAAATATACAGTGGCGATGTCTCGATAAAAGAGATAGGAACATATAAGCCTCTCAAGGCTACAGCATGAGGAATGGAAAGACCACAGCATCATTGCTTGCTCTAGTAGTTCTTAACATCTCCTGTTGATATTCCAAAAACCATTACTACGAGCATCCGCAAGGCTTCAAGCTCTTTATCTAATTATTAACCGTGGTGAATATGGCGCAGATCGGATGTATGCATAGGTAATGCCGCGGATCTGATGTGGTCAAGATCCATAGTATGCATCAAGGCACCCTTGAACCTACCATAAAGAAGACTGAAGCAATCAGATCCCCTTGCTGATTCGCCGTCCTGGTATCTCAATTTAGACCCCTATCTCGGTATTCAGGCCGAGGTCTATCATTGAGATGTCAAACATCCTGTCTGGCTATTTTTACATGCCAAGTCCTCCACACCAACGGAAGCTCGGGTGGTGAGCCGTTCCAGTTATGCCTGAGAACCTATTCATAATGGTAAATACGACCAAAATCGACCAAAGATACGCACTAATAGCCACAATTGACGGAATCTGGGACGGAATTTCTCGAGACGTATTCATTCGAATCATGGCATAAGTCAATAGTGCCGATAACAGTCCCCTGGCTCCACTTTCTTAAGGGCTCTTCTGATCGAGAAGACGATTCCTGGCTGGCGATCCTGTCGATCCGAAGATACTCGTGGATGTATAACTATACCCTGACATCCCATTTCCAAGCAGAATATTCCTCAGAAAGACCAGACCAATCTCCCCTCCTTACCTATACTTGCTTCTATCATGGAAGACCACGAAAAAGAATACGACAGTGGCTCACCCCCTGGAACAGCCACTGAGGATGGCAATGGAAAACACTTCAACACCCTTGCCGTTCCTGAAATCAATCTTCGAGAAGCTAGTAGCGCCGAGACCCTGACTCCTCATCCCACTGTCGTCCCGCCTCCCAAGAAGCCCACAGAATGGCACATGACACCGCAAGTCATCCGAAACGCCGAGCGCGATGAAGCAGCTGGCTTCAAGAAGCGTGAGCTGGGAGTCACTTGGCGAGATCTGTCTGTCGAGGTTCTTGCAGCCGAAGCAGCCGTCAAGGAGAACATGATCTCCCAATTCAACGTTCCTCAATTGATCAAGGACTTTCGCCGCAAACCACCCCTCAAGTCGATCCTGTCAAACAGCCATGGATGTGTCAAGCCTGGTGAAATGCTGCTCGTTCTTGGACGCCCCGGATCTGGATGCACTACTCTTCTCAAGATGCTGTCCAATCGCCGCGAGGGGTTCAAGAACATCACCGGAGAGGTCCGATTCGGAAACATGACACCGGACGAAGCATCAAAATACCAAGGGCAAATCGTGATGAACACTGAGGAAGAGCTCTTTTACCCTCGGTTGACCGTGGGTCAGACAATGGAATTCGCTACCAAACTCAAGGTCCCATATCACCTTCCTGGTGAAGGCAAGAGTGTTGCCGAATATACCGCCGAGACTAAGCAGTTCCTTCTCGAGGCGATGGGAATCGCCCACACTGCCGATACAAAAGTTGGCAATGAATTCGTCCGAGGTGTCAGTGGTGGGGAGAGAAAGAGAGTGTCTATTATTGAGTGTCTTGCCACGAGAGGTTCGGTGTACACTTGGGACAACTCGACAAGAGGGCTCGACGCCTCCACGGCCTTGGAATGGGCTAAAGCCCTTCGTGCAATGACCGATGTGCAAGGTCTCTCTACCATTGTGACGCTGTACCAAGCCGGTAATGGAATCTATAATCTCTTCGACAAGGTTCTTGTCCTTGATGAGGGAAAGCAGATCTACTATGGCCCAGCAGCGGAAGCAAAACCATTCATGGAAACCCTTGGGTTTGTCTACACGGATGGTGCGAACATTGGTATGTGATCCTGTGATTTACTCCCTGTCTTCATCTACTGACTGAACTTCAAGGTGACTTCCTCACGGGTGTGACAGTTCCAACCGAGCGAAAGATCAGGCCTGGTTGGGAAGGCAGATTCCCAAGGACTGCCGACGCGATCTTGACCGAGTACCAGAACTCGGCAACATACAAGAATGAGGTGTCTCTATACGAATACCCTGACACTGACCTTGCTGCCGAGCGCACGGAAGCATTCAAGCACTCTGTCGCTTGGGAAAAGTCCAAGCACCTTCCCAAGGGCAGTGACCTGACCACCAGCTTCTGGGCCCAGCTTATACACTGCACCACCAGACAGTACCAAATCCTTTGGGGCGAGAAGAGCACCTTCCTGATCAAGCAGGTCCTGTCGTGTGTCATGGCCTTGATTGCTGGATCATGCTTCTATAATTCTCCTGATAACTCTGCTGGACTCTTCACCAAGGGTGGTGCCGTTTTCTTCTCATTGCTATACAACTGCATTGTGGCTATGTCTGAAGTCACCGAGTCTTTCAAAGGTCGTCCGATTCTGACAAAGCATAAGTCTTTTTCGATGTACCACCCAGCTGCATTCTGTCTGGCCCAGATCACCGCAGACTTCCCGGTTCTGTTGTTTCAATGCACCATCTTCTCCATTGTGATCTACTGGATGGTGGGCCTAAAGCACACTGCAGCGGCATTCTTCACTTTTTGGGCCATTCTTTTCACCACTACTTTGGTAAGAGATGCTAAACCACCGTCCATAGCTGACTGGAGCTAACTCTTCCAAATCTTTCCAGTGCATTACTGCTTTGTTCAGGATGATCGGAGCTGCATTCAGTACCTTCGAGGCTGCTTCCAAAATCAGCGGCACCGCAGTCAAGGGAATTGTCATGTATGCCGGGTACATGATTCCAAAGCCGGAGATCAAGAATTGGTTCCTCGAGCTATACTACACCAATCCCTTTGCATACGCCTTCCAAGCTGCCCTGTCCAACGAGTTCCATGGCCAGCATATCGACTGTGTTGGCGGAAATCTGATCCCCAGTGGCCCCGGATACGAGAATGTCGGATCTGCCCATAAATCCTGCGCTGGAGTTGGTGGTGCTCTTCCTGGTGCGGATTACGTGACTGGAGACCAGTACCTCTCATCCCTCCATTACAAACACTCTCAGATGTGGCGCAACTTCGGCGTTGTCTGGGCCTGGTGGGGGTTCTTTGCTGTGCTAACAATAGTCTTTACTACCTTTTGGAAATCGGGCGCTGCATCCGGGTCTTCTCTTCTCATTCCACGAGAGACCCTCAAGAAACGACATCGTGGTAGTGATGAGGAGGCTCAGAACAAGGAGAAAGGTACAGCTCGGACAACCACCGATGAGCCAGTCCAAGTCGATAATGACAATCTTGTTCGGAACACGTCTATCTTTACCTGGAAGAATCTCACGTACACGGTCAAAACCCCGACTGGCGACCGAGTTCTCCTTGACAATATCAATGGATGGGTGAAGCCTGGCATGCTTGGTGCTCTCATGGGATCTTCTGGAGCCGGAAAAACCACCTTGCTTGATGTGCTCGCGCAGCGAAAAACAGAAGGTACAATCAACGGCTCTATTTTGGTTGATGGACGCGAGCTGCCGGTGTCTTTCCAGAGAATGGCAGGATACTGTGAGCAGTTGGATGTTCACGAGTCGTACGCCACTGTGAGAGAAGCTTTGGAGTTTTCTGCTCTGCTGCGACAGTCTCGCGATATCCCAAAAGCAGAAAAGCTAAAATATGTCGAGACGATTATCGACCTCTTGGAACTGCATGATCTTGCCGACACTCTCATTGGTACCGTGGGCAATGGTTTATCTGTTGAACAACGGAAGCGCGTGACAATCGGCGTGGAGCTTGTCTCGAAGCCTAGCATTCTAATCTTCTTGGATGAGCCTACATCGGGTCTCGATGGTCAATCTGCCTACAACACTGTCAGATTCCTTCGAAAGCTAGCGGATGTCGGCCAAGCCGTCCTTGTCACTATCCATCAACCTTCCGCTCAGCTGTTTGCCCAATTCGATACTCTTCTTCTCCTTGCCAGAGGTGGTAGGACTGTCTACTTTGGGGACATTGGCGATAACGGAGCTACGATCAAGCAGTACTTTAGCAAGTACGGAGCTACCTGTCCCCAAGAGGCCAACCCGGCAGAGTTCATGATTGATGTTGTCACGGGTGGTATTGAAGAAGTGAAGGACAAAGATTGGCATCAAATCTGGCTCGACTCTCCTGAACAAAACCAGATGATCACCGAGCTGGACAGGATGATCGCCGATGCAGCAAGCAAGCCTCCAGGGACCGTCAACGATGGCTACGAGTTTTCCATGCCCCTCTGGGAGCAGATCAAGATTGTCACTCGTCGGATGAATGTCTCACTGTTCCGCAACACAGCCTACGTCAACAACAAATTCTCACTCCACATAATTTCGGCTATGTTAAACGGTTTCTCTTTCTGGCGACCCGGCTCTAGCGTGACGGCTCTCCAACTGAAAATGTTCACTATCTTCAATTTCGTCTTTGTTGCACCAGGCGTCATCAACCAACTCCAACCCCTCTTCATCCAGCGCCGCGATATCTACGATGCTCGCGAGAAAAAGTCCAAGATGTACTCGTGGGTCGCATTCGTCACAGGGCTCATCGTTTCCGAATTCCCATATCTCTGCATTTGCGCCGTTCTCTACTTTATCTGCTGGTACTGGCCCGTCTGGAGATTGCCTCATGACTCCAACCGCTCCGGAGCTATCTTTTTCATGATGTTGATCTACGAATTCATCTACACCGGCATCGGCCAATTCATTGCCGCGTACGCCCCGAACCCAACTTTTGCAGCCCTTGTCAACCCACTGATCATCAGTGTTCTTGTCCTCTTCTGCGGTGTCTTCGTGCCCTACACGCAGCTCAACGTGTTTTGGAAGTATTGGATGTACTATCTCAACCCATTCAACTATGTTGTTAACGGCATGTTGACATTCGGTCTCTGGGGGCAGAAGGTCACCTGCAACGAGAACGAGCTTGCGCTCTTCGATCCGACGAATGGTACTTGTGGCGAGTATCTCGCGGATTACATGAGTGGCCCCGGCAGTGGCGTTAACTTGTTGAACCCAGATGCTATCTCGGGCTGTAAGGTCTGCGAGTACACTACTGGTAGTGACTTCCTGAAGACACTCAACGTTAACCACTATTACTATGGGTGGCGAGATGCTGGAATCACTGTTATCTATGCTATTTCGGGCTATGCACTTGTGTTTGGTCTGATGAAGCTCAGGACCAAGGCGTCTAAGAGGGCGGAGTAGATTGCTCCAGTACCTGATTTGCCTCGGGGATGGAAACAGGGAGGGCAAGGTTTTCAAACGTAATTTGCTATTACTTATAGACTGCAGATAGATTGAGATAAAGCTAGAATGAACCATTTGCCTTCGTGTCTCGCGGCTTGAGAGATAGCCCGTCTAGGCAGATTAAGAGACCAGTGAAATCGCGGTCGAAGGGATAAACGCCCAGCGCGTGTGACATGCTGTGGTGGAAAAGCCAGCATATGAGTTCCCAGGAGTTAACGGATCTCTAGAAACCTCAGCTACGTTCCTAGGAATAGGCTTGGTTCCAAGAAACCACATGCCAATCTATATACATCCTGTATCGAACTCAAACTCTCGTTCGTACTTTCTGTTGATCGCTACCAGTTATTTCCCACCAGAACCTAGGAGCTATAGATTGCTTTGAAATAGGCTCTGTCCATAAGATGCAATGCAGAACGACTACCAATATCGCTCATTTGTAATTTCATGCGTGTACGGCGGTGGAGCATCAAGGACCTTATCCGTCTCACTGGCGCCGACACAGGAGGAGATGCAAGACTGCCGGTGTTGTATCTGGCCGAAGATTTAAGGCAAATTCCTGGTGGCTATTGCATCCTTCCTTTATGAACCTTACACTCCACTGCCATCCCAAACTGGGGGGAGGCTGGGAAGGGTACTATGGTGTCTCCGCGCAAAGCACGCAAAGGGCTCCCAGGATCTACGCCTTTCAACCAAACTCGTTTCTACACTCTATGAGCTCAGAAGATTCTGATCTTTTTCAACAAGAAATATCGGGATTGATCTTCGGGATTGATTTCAGCATGACGAAATAAGCACCAAACTACTTAAGCGCCGAATCGGCCCGCAGCCAATCGGATCAGATAACGCCCGGCAAGGGTGGCTGAGACCAACAACAAAGATCCTCGACAAGTGAAACAGCCTCTCGCCTCGGATTACGCAGGAGACTCGTTGGTTCTTTCAGGTTACTGGTGGGTATTTTCGGAATACACACCTGGAGGTCTAGACAAGGAATGAAAATGCGAAAGAGGCGAATCGAAAGGTGAAATCTAGCTTTGGTTACTTGTCTGCGTATGTGATGATATCTATTTGCGTCCACCTGGAGGGTGAGAATATGTGACAAAGAACAAGGGGAAGAAGAAGGGGAAAAAAGACAGTCCAGATAAGAAGAAATGGACGTCACATTGCGCCAGAGCAGAAACCAGGATATCGGGGTAAACGAATGATCCCATCCTGAAAGCGCCAGAGGAAAAATCCCGAATCTCTTTGTTCTGTTTCTTCCTCGAGTCCACACGCCGTAGACTTAGGAAGCGTAAGTGTTACCGGCGGCGTTCAGTACGCTGTCGCTAAACAGATAGTTCTTGGCACAAAAGAAGTACGAGTAGCGGGTGACGCCAGACTGGGCGTCGAGCCAGGGGAGCACCTCATTGAGGAAGGCAGCGGTAGCAGCAGGATTGGAGACACCGCCAACATCCTGGTTCAGCGCGAACTCGGTAACCCAGACCTCTGACAGGCCGCTGCTTTGTGCAGTGCTGATGGCCTGCGTGACGAAGGACTTGAACTCATCGACAGTGTCGCCGTACCAGTGCACGGCCAGACCAGTGATGCTGCACGACGAGCAGTCGCCGATGAACTCCTGGAACCAGGACAGGCCCATACCAGAGCTGGTGGACGAGGTAACGGCGGGCGAGATCAGCTTAGCCTTGCCGGCGTAGGGCGTGATGTAGTTCTTGTAGTAGCTCGCGGCTTGCGAGGGAGACATGTTGGCCTGCGAGGTCATGTCGGGCTCGTTGAAGCCCATGATGTAGCTGCTGCCGGAGGAGAGCGCTGTCTCGACGGCGGCAACCCAGCCGCCGAAGTCCTTGGCACCCCAGAGCATGGGCACATACTCGACACCGGAAGGCAGGTTACCGAACGACGAGAAAGCCCAGTTGTAGGCCCAGGAGATGGTGCCGCTGGAGCTCAGCGGGGAGACAAGGGAGGCGTCACTGTAGGCGGCACCACGCTTGGAAGTGCCGCTGCGCGGCTGCAAATCGACAGTCACTGGCTTGGCGACTGGGATGGCGAGGGCCGAGGTGACGAGGAGGCCAGTGGTGAACAGCTGAGTGAAGGATACCATTTTGATATGTTCCAAGGGAGATGATATATGTGCGTTCTGTTCACCGAAAAAAGGAATGGATAAATGATAATTTCGAGAAGACCTGTTCTCAAGAAGGAATGGATATGTTCGAAAGGAAGGACTCTAGACCGTGCACGGCACAGGTACCTAGAAAGATAGAATGATCGAAGAGTGATCTCAAAGATCGGAAAAGGAAGGAATTGTGAACGAACACGCGCAGACTGGGGAAAGAAAACAGAGGCGACGGACGAGGGGGGACGAGGGAGGTTAAATGGGAAATGGGAAATGGGAAATCTCCCGATGTATTGTGCGTCGAACTTTCGTATCGCTCGTGGCCTTGCTGGCTGGAACGTCGTTCTTCACGTCTTTCATCTTTTGTGCCGAGAAGGGAGGGTCCCAAGTGGAGTGTTGCAAGAGTGTTACCAGGCTGCCATTGGGTAATGGAGGCAAAAGCCATGCGAAAGTGGTCCCTCGATGGTCGTGATTTTGACCATGCAGAGCTGCGTCACCCTCGGAACGAACTTCCAAGACCCCCGTTTGTAACGGGGAAGCAGGGGCAGGCAACGATTGGATCTCGGGGGCTTTTCTGACAGGCCAGCCAGATGGTTGCTGAATTGATCATTGGCCAGCCCTGAGCCTGGCCATACATGCAGGCCTCGGAGAGAGTCTATTTCAACCTTTTTCAGTTAGTTCACCCCCGTTGCAAACTTTATAATACATATCCACTGCGGCAGTGGGGCCGACAAAGAGAATTCTCTCGGTATCTTCTCTGTCAAGCAGAGATGCATCTCGTTACTCCACAGTCGAGATATCCGCGGACTCCACAGTAGCCTGGACCATCGGTGAAACGAGGCCTGAACAAAGGATATAGGCGTTCAGGCTGCGCTCGGGGAGTTACGTGTCTGGATTATATTCGCAGACAAAGGAATAATGAACCGATTGCGATCGAGGGTTGCTGGTGCCTGAAGGAGAACAATGGCAAGGCATTTCGAAAGGCAGCCATCCGCAATCCAGTGATCAGGCATTGGCTGCCCCCTGACAGCCAACTCAGGAACAATGCAGAAGATGCGCGACCATGTGAATTTCTGCATCAAATGGTGGATGAAAAGAGGGGAAGGTGGAGTCTGGCTGGACAAACCATGGAAGTTGCTTGCGTATGCCGCTCGGAAAGTTGCCAAAAGTTGCATTCGATTGGCGGTCCAGTGGCGCTGGGATGTGGTTCCCTGGCTGGCTTCTCGGAGAGAAGGTACGGAGATCTCTAGAGGTCATTAGGAATGTGCACAATTAGTCAGACCGCTTTCAACGCTGTCTACTCATAAATACTCCCTTATGCCTCAAGCATCCTGGCATGAGCTCTATTTCTGCCAGTTGATTGCATAAATTATGTATGTTCTCTTCTGCCCCTATTGGTCTCCATATCCACATCCTCTGACTGGCTGACGTGTGTTTGAGCGCCAGGGGAATTAGCCCAAGTTGACCTATCACGCACACCCGTGTCAATCGAGAGACTCCTTACTGCCCACCAAATCCACGAATGGCATTGCAGTCCCAAAAGTAGGGCTGGAGTGGTTGTGGTTGCGGTTAGGTTCAACTATGGCCTGCTCTGCAATGTGGGAGTGCCAAAAGTACAGAGAAGCCCACAAGAACAAATAACCCTAATCGGCAGTCTCAATCTCACATGCGATAGCACATTGCATACAATTGCAAATTCAAGGTTCTCGCGTGCAATTGAGTTCAAAGTCTACTTGTTCTGCTCTTTCTTCCACCAACTCCACCGAACACAACTCCGACACACCGCACCAACGGGCGCCACCACCGATGACGGCAGCGGCCACTCACAGCCTACAGTAAAGGCTAAAGGCAATCCGGGCCCAGCAACCGATCGACGCCAGCGTTTCAGCACAAACCCAGACTCCTTCGGCCAGGCCTAGTCCCCGCCTGGCGCCTGTAAGTGTAGGTAAAGCCCGCAAGAAACTTGTTGCGAAGTGCGCACTGCGAACAAGTCCACGAGTGGCTTGTCTGTAGCGGGGAAGATTCGTCATGTCTGTAACACCGCTAGCCGCTCCCTTTTGTTGATCAAGAACCCAGTCGCTGGGGCACTCGCTGACTTGACTGCCCCGCTGTGTAGTTGACCGTGACGGAGTTCTCTTCCAAAGGTACTCCGGCACGTAAAATCCCCACTACGCGAGGCCAAGCCTTGCCGGACTCTGCGCCCGGTCAAACGGCGACGTGGCTGATCGGCGTTATGCTTTTCCACTTTTTCGACGTCTCTGATGTCTGCCGGAGATTGACCGGCATTGTGCCGTTGTCAACTTGTCAGTGCAGGTGGTGTAGGTTTGGGAGAAAATTGTATCTCGTATGTTTATGTGGTTGCCAATCGGACATAGTGCGTCGGCCACTTCCACGGTCAAGATGCCTGATTGGAATAGTGACTGGCTCGGCATTAGGTTCCAGAGATTCTGATAGGTACATCTAGACCTGTTATGTTAGGTTTATTGGGTGCCAGACCTCGGCGATGGAGGTGTTGGTGTTGGTCGTTCTGGCCATCTTGCCAATACCCGCGGGATCAACGGGCTTCGAACATTACTGACGTCTCAATTGAAGCACCTCAAATTTGAAGTAGGGATTTAATGCTCGTCCAGACCGTAGTAGGCCCTCAATCATTCATCATGCCGCCAGTGTTAATGGGCACCCGGAGCGGTTTCCGACAAGCACCAGGGCTCCGATCAACGATCATCTGGGGCGGATGAACATCCAACAATCCTTGTGTTATACCCTTGCAAACGTGATCGGTTACCTATTTATTGGTAATTTCTTCTCCTAAATTCATTTTCCCAAATCCCAACTGCTGGCCTTATCAATACTCTCCACCAAGCTTTCATATCAAAAATTTCACAACAAAGGAATGAACACACTGATTCAAACGAAAGATCAACTATTTATTGCTATCTGTCATTCTTAGACACATTTTCATACAATAACTCCTTCGCAAGGATCAAACATTGGTCTGAGCTGACTCTAATCTTAACATCTGCCCACACCCGAATACGAACCCTCGAGGCGGGCCACAGCCCACGTCAGCATGTTCAGGCAACACTGTGTAGCTACGGCTATTAAACTCGTAGTAACCTAGTTAGGTTGATATCGTCCGAATTGGCGGGCCGAGGAATGACTCGTACCTTACTATCACCCCTTTTGTCTGCCCAGGCACCACAGGCGTAGGGGATAGATCGGTCTATGCACTGGAGTATACAATCGGGAGCCAAAATCAGCAAGGAGTTAGGGGGACTTCTTTGCGAAGGTGATCTCAATTCTCATGTATTCATCTACATTAGGATGGATCGGGCTAGCACGAGTTAGAGGGGTGGCGGAGAACACAGCTGATGTAAATACGTAGGTATGCATTCGCTAATTCATTTTGAGAGGAAAAGAGACTTCTATTTTCGAATCCCCCCTCAGAGGGATTGCAAATAGAGAGGCTTATCGGTCAGGAGCCCGCGCTACTGGTCGCTTGTTCGGAGCATAGGTGCTCTGATCAGAGATCATTTTCTTCCGCGCATTTGTCATTTGCAAAACGGCGCAGGACGATCAGGGACCTCAGGCAGGTCGTTGTCGATTTGACATAACTAATTCATCCACGATTCCTGGGAATTGTTCCCAGAGTATTAGATGGGCTTGGAGGCAGCAGTCAGAAGTCTGCATTCATCAAACTGACTCGCAGTATTAGAGCGCCACGTTGGTCGGAACATTTGGCGCCGATAGACAAGGTGTTTTGTCTCAATGCTGCCCAACGTGGTGACTTGCCGTCACTTTTTGACAAAGGGTCTGTTGACCATCGATTCAAATAACCAAGTAATATATTTCTCTCAGACTCGGGCGAAGAATTGGCGAGAGTAGAGGCAGCGGATCACAACCACGAACAACAGACCAACGAGAGACATTCCGCCCGCATAATAAGCAGCTGGTCGATACGCAGCAGTGCCAGTGCCCTTATCGGACAAGGAATAAATCCCAGCAGCTATCGGTGAGCCCTACATAATCTCTGTCAGCTAAAGGGTCAAACACTTGGGCAAGAGGCCAGTGATGAGGGATCTCACAAAGAAATATCCAAAGAACCATCCTGCCCACAGGATCGGCAAGACACCCATGGTGTTCTTGGCACCAAACATTGACCCAACAGCAGCCGGGATTAGGCTGAAGAAGGCACCGCATCCCAGCCCATTCAACACAATGAATACCGACAGCACAGCGACGGAGCTAGCAAAGGGCCAGATAGCCAGCGCACTCACGCCTGCCAAGAGCAGGGACAGAATAAGACTGTTCAACGGTCCCAAGACTGTATCTGCGAGGAATCCTGCGACCACACGTCCAATCGTCGATGCTACGTTCCACATGGCCAGAATAATGACCGCGACACGTTGAGACGCCACTGCTCGCGCATAGATCGGGATGAAGTATGAGGGAATGAAAAGTGGGAAGCAGCCGAGTCCACTGCCCACGAAGAGGAGGATGAATGCCCGCTCTCTGAAGCGATACCTGGAAGGAGCATCATGTTACTTATTGTCGTGATGTCTCATTTGAGCAGCGATAAACATACCATTGTATTTGTGGTACAGCTTCAACCGTGCTCTTCGGTTGCCGAATCATCCATGCTGCTGGTACGCAAATGGCCCAGGAAAGTATACCAAAGATTCGGAGGGTCCATTGCACGCCAAGCTCCGCGACCAGCAGGTTTGCAGCAACGCTCAGCGTTGCGGCTCCGAGACTGCCTCCTCCAAAAACTATTCCTGTCGCGAGGCCCCGATGTTTCCGGAACCATCGCAAGGGAGCGGTGGAACAAGGCTGGATACGTTAGAAGTGGACCACGAGAACAAGCTCAATAAAGGTCATCAACCATACCATAATCGTCAACCCTCCACCCACGCCAAAGAGTACGCTATGGCAAATGAACAAACCGACCAGACTGTCGGTCACCCAACTAGCCAAGAACTCGCCCAAACCCATGAAAATAGCACCCGTAAAAGCCGTCCGTTGATACCCAAATCGACGAATTGCCATACCAGTTGGGATACTCATCGAAACCATGAAAGATGTCGCCAAGGAACCCACGAACGTCAAAGTAGTCATGGAAAATGGCGTCGTCTTCACCAGCTCGGACTGTACCACACCCCAAGAGTAAATGACTCCCAAATAGATGAACAAAGCGCATGAAGCAGCTACGACAACGAGCCATCCTTGCCAGCCGTCAATGTTTGGATCCTCCTTATCCGAGAGAGATGGCGACTTGTTGTCGTTGTTATAGTTGTCCCCATCGGAATCGGTGTCGAAGACTTCCTTGTTCTCTCCCATTGTGATGAATGTGGATGTCATCGCATCAATATGTCTGTATATTTTTAGTTGTTGAAAATGCCACAGTTTTTTTTTTCTTGGACTTATGTGCGATTTCATCTGTCCTCGAAATGGCCGTGTCTGGCCGATTCGGCTTTCGGTTTTGAAGTTTTCATCGCGAGATCCGAGCCGAGGGCCCACTGGAGTGAAAGCGTCTCCAAACTTGACAGACCCTCTTTTTCGCAACGGCGAGATGGGCATTCATGATTTAATAAAATCATTCTGCTCTTTCATAACTTCCAGGTCGGCCATGTATCATCTTTCGCTTTGCACTGATTTGGTGCGATATATCACGGCCTCGAAATTTGTCGCGATGGCTTCTTCGGTTGAGAAGCACCTGGTTCAAAAGTCTTCACTCAAATACAATTGAGTCTCTGCCGATGGTACAGGATGGAACAAAGGAGTGCAAGTCTCTGAGTGGGCTGTCTCTTGTTCACCCTTTCTAACCTCTCTCGCATGTTAGTATAGATTTGTTCGAAAAGAGTAGCTGGAGGCAGGGCCTGCAATTCAGTATCAGATCATTCCCAAACTGACAACAATGATCCTCTATTTACAAGGATCTACCCTTCAAAATCCCGAAGAAAGCGCCATCGGCAGCCCTGCCCCAAGCCCTTGACAAGCCAGTCATTCAGCGTCGCCGGAAATTCTTCAACAATACCCTTGATGCTGGCGTCGTGCGCAAAAATGACTAGAACGTTATCAAGAGCATCAAAGCGTTGCAGGCGCATGATAGTCTGCTCCGCCTCATCAGTATTGTGGCAGTAAGCTGCGTAGCGGACATCTCGCTGGATCGGAAAGAAGGGCTGCGTCCCGTCATTGGAGTGGCCGTCAAGGAAGTGCGTAATGCACGACGATACAGGCGTAGGGAGTGGCCGTCCGGGCGAGGGTCGTAGCTCGCCGCAGTGATGACAGGCATCGCCGCCCAGTAACACGAAGGAGTCTGGGCTGCTGGTAGTTCGGACTAGAGCTGCCATGTGGCCTACCGCATGGCCAGGTGTGCTGAGCAAATACAGCGAGCCGTCTTCGAAGTAATCGAGTGCTGGTACACCTAGAATAGAGAGTTTTGCGAACCCAAAGTCGATCTCACGGACAGTGCGGCCACTGGCAGACCCGTTGCTCGAGTTAGAGCGCTCCTCGATTCCATAGTGACTATTATCTGGAGACTCACGAATAATCAGAGGTCAATATCTCTGAGCTCTCGTTTTCTGGATAGCCGGGCATCAGTGCCTCGCTTACCCCGGGACCGACGACCAGCTCAGTCGAGGAGGGAAAGCGGGAGGGATCACCGATGTGGTCGAAGTGATGATGGCTGACGAGTCAGCTGTGAAGCTCCGAAGATTGCGAAAGATTGAAGAAGAAACAAAAAGGTGGGCAAGCAAACCTCAAAATAATCGCCTCAACGCTGTCTATGCTGACATTCTGCGCTTCAAGGATGTCGCGAACATCCTGCCGGCAGTCAATTCCTAGCTTGTCGTTGTGGATCTCTGCCACCGCTGTCGGAGACAGCTCAGCCCAGTCCTTGCGCAGTCCCAGATCAAACAAAACGCAGCGGCCCTGTTGGTTTGAAATGACAAACGAGAAGGCGGGAACGGTGACTCGCTGAAGGCGCGGCAAGTCACTATGGAAGTACGGCTCAAGGGGCAGGTTGCTGAGGCTGGCCGAGTCGATGGCCGAGACCGTCGCCCATGCGCCTGTCGGCAGGCTCTCGTTTGCTGCAGATGCTGGGTCCATGTTTGCGGTGATGAGGATGATGTTGTGGAGAGGGGGAAGAGGAAGGCGAGGTGGTCTACCTATGTTTTAGCTTGAGACCACTGGCCCAGTGATTGCGGGCGAATGCTACGTAGATTTGGGACTAATTGAGACATTAAGGTTTTCTAAGTGAGATACTTATTCCAGAATCAGCTAGTTCTCTACCTAGCGATGCAGCTTTAGACTCGTGTGTAAACCGGGGATTACCCGGAGGGCTAAGCATCAGTGGTTATTGGGGAAGTGGATAGCCATTTCTCGAAGTGCTCTGATGTCCTTTTTGATTATCTTAACCAAACATCAACATATCCACCAAATCGGCTTACTTTTTTAGTGGCAATGGTAATTGTGGAGTTGATAAATCGGATTTCGTTGTCAAAGTCTTCGTGGTGATCGGGAATGTCGGGAAATCGGTTTGGGCCCTCTTTAACGTGTGTGGGCCATGACTCAACCAAAGGCCCACTGCAAGTCGCCCTGTTAGCTGTCCAGCTTTGACGAGCAAAGCAATGATTCTTAGCTGGAATACTCTTGGAAAATTATTGTAAAGAAATTTTTGAAAAAGAGGAAGCTGATTTGTTAGAGACTTCACTCCTGTTGGCGCCTCTGAATTCATCAAAAGTTGCAGATGGTAGATAGAGTAAGGTCACAATGAAGTCTGTTATCCGCTGGTTTAGTCTCACTCTCCGTCTTCTTTCCCGAAATCCGCGTTGAAATACGGTCAATCCCGATCATTTCTCCACCCTTGGTCCTCCGTTCATCGGCCTCAATTCTTCCAAAGGGGATGGAACCTCCTGCGTGTCTCCCGAGTCCCATGGGAATAATTCAATCACGTTATACTGCCCACTAGCCGTTAAAAAAGAATCTTCATAAAGTAGTGATAAATGAAGACCTACCATCCTCTTCTGCGGGTATCAAGCTCCAGCTCACTTAGTAAAACTCACTGCCCTCGATATCGACAAGCTGAATCACCTCAATGACAATTTGCTCGTATGGATGAGCCTTCCGCAGCGCCTTGACCGCATTGCGCATCACATCCTCGCCAACACACAAAGTCTCAACCCGGTACTCGGCGACTCGTTCGAGTTGGCCTGGCTTGCCGATGAAAGGTGTCGATTTATCAGTTGGTCGGAACTGGTCCATTCCAAGTACCTCGAAACAGCACTCGCCGTACATGCCGCCTGGATATGTGCCTGCGCCAGCAGTGAAGACTGCTTGTTTGCAGACTTCCAGGTGGGATGGAGGTACCCGGAAGATAAGCTTGTATTGTGTGGGAGTCATATTGAATAGAGAATGTGAGATGGAGGGACTTGGAAGAGAGAATAGACTGTAGACGGGATCAGACCTGGAGGAGCAGTCTATTATGAATTGTCGTTTAGAGTTGGCACTAACTAACCAGGTCCGGAGGTTAGTAAACGAACGATTACTCGGAGTACCAACGATTGGATGGGATATTGAGGGCTCCCAAGTACGTAATGAATTGTGTTATCGCGTGGCCATTTACCTAGATTGAAGCCGTTGGGGAAGTCTATAGCGCTCCGCTTCTGCTCGGGTATCGGCTTAGCGTTGATAGAGGAAACCTTAAACACGCTCCGGGTGCCAAGTGGAATGTGTACATCCTGTTACGAGCATGTCTTGGCGAATAACCTACACAGCATCTGAATAAGCGATCACCCAAAGGAGAGCGTCAGATTGAGAAGTCACAAGGCATAAGTTCGAAGCGGCCAGCTGAAATCTGATGACAGAAATGCAAGGCGCTCAGTATATCTACCTGGCTATTTTTCGGATTTGAACCGATGTTAGCTCCGAGATCAGTAAAGCTTCATTGGATACAGATATAGGTTGTTCTATCCTATAGTAGAGAATGCGGCCGGAAGGGTGGCTGACCCGCACAGACAGGATTACCTCCCTGTATAGCCTAAGTTAGCTTACTTCTTGTCGCTTTCTTCGTACTCGAACCTTCCCGACAACGGTTTCCCTCACCGTAGACGACCAACCTAAAGGTTTCCCTTCGAAGGCTTCTCAGCCCTCTCTTTCTGGCAGTCATCACCTGGGCTACCCCTCATCCTTTAGTCGAATTCCAGAGTCATAGAGACCCTCCACAAGTCTTAGCCGATATGCGACTTCCGGTGGTAGCTTTCACTGGGTACAATCATAGCGACTTAGACGATAACCTCACCCTCACAGAGGAGGATCCTTGGAGATTGGGATACTCCACTGGAGTACGCAGAATGGGTACAGCGAGTGATAGCGGCTTACTCGGTAGCCGGGTGGTGATTGTTCAAGGGATCAGACTCCAGTAGATGATAGTCGTGATCCTTGTGTTGCTCATCTGCCTTTGCCTTTCTGGGGGACAATAGCGGCAACAGGAAAAGGGCCTTATTGATGATATTCGACCAGCAGAATCTAGGAAATTTACCAAGGCAAGGAGACAACCGGGCAAATGATGCTTGCTTTATGGCAAAATATTGAAGGCACTATTCTGATGCTACGCTTCTGATTGGTTAATCATTACACGTTTATTTTGATTAAGAGGCCTCGTTTACCTAACTTAGTTACCGGGTTTGACGGCTTATCTACGTTACACAACTACACCCAATTTAGAGCCACATTTCAAGTAGTATTCATTTGAGCAGAGGAAGAGAGGCGTGGGGGGGGACTTGGGAAAACACGCGAGGAGAATTCCAGGTAGGCAAGACGGGAAGTTGGTTCGAAAGAAGGTTAGGGTGATGGTCAGGACGATAGGTGATGAGGGCGTCTATCATCCTGATGCAAGCGTCCCTTCCTGAATATGAAGGAGTACACAAGTAATAAGCTAAGGTGCCAATTGCCCGGGGCAGTGTAGTGTTGAGAGCGGCTTGATATCTCGTCCGAAATAAGGGCATTTTCTTGGCGCCGCTAATTTCCCGCATGGTCTGCCCAAGCTGCACGCTATGGGAAGGCGGTGAGTTTCTGCCAGGGCGATGATGTAGGTTCTCCGCAGCTCAAGCTTCATTGATCTTCCGAGGCTTCCAACAACCCTCGATCTCGTCAATCTCATTAAACGCCCACAATGCTCTCTCGCAACGCACCCCGTCTCCTCCGCGCCGGCTCGGGTATCCGTGCCTCTTTGCGCACCTCCAGTACAGCCCGCGAAGCCGTGGCTCCGCTCTGCCGCAGCTACCCAATGCATCCGCGGGCATTCACAACGTCCGCATTCTTCTCAAAGGGCCTCCAGCCTGACTCGGAGAACCCCAAGCCATCCAACCCCCAGAGCACACCTGTTGCTGGTGCTGGTGGGCATATCGGTGAGCCGTCACCTCTGACACCGGAAGAATACCACGACTACTCGGAACACTACTTCAATGTTCTCCTCGGGGAGCTGGAGAAGGCGCAAGAAGAGGGGTCGGATGTGGAGGCAGAGTACAGCGTGAGTGATACCCCTGCTTGTATAATATCTTATCCAAGGCTCCTCCTGCCAAATCATAATTCTATATCCAGACCGAGCGACCAGGTAATCCCATGTACTAATCTTTACCCAGGCTGGCGTCCTCAACATCACCGTTCCCGCAATTGGCACTTACGTCCTGAACAAGCAACCCCCCAACAAGCAGATCTGGCTCAGCTCTCCCATCTCTGGCCCTAAGCGGTACGACTGGATTGTCGAGGGTGATAGCATGTTCGAGAAGCAGGACTCACGTCCATTTGCCCACGGGCAATGGATCTACCTGCGGGATGGGTCAAACCTGACGGAGCTATTGAACTCGGAATTATCGCTGCAGCTTCCAAAGGATATCTATGGTGAGGTTGTCGATGCGTAAGGCGGTATGTATGTGGTCGTGTGATATGGGCTACGAGTTGATGATCACGGAAGACCCGGTCCTGCA
The DNA here is from genome assembly GCA_003852855.1 of Penicillium sp. MT2 MMC-2018. NCBI lineage: Eukaryota > Fungi > Ascomycota > Eurotiomycetes > Eurotiales > Aspergillaceae > Penicillium > Penicillium sp. MT2 MMC-2018. The sequence continues at coordinate 80,302 of PZKB01000081.1, forward strand.
TTAAACTTGTCGTTTTGCGTCGTAGAAGACGTTGAAACATAAGCCGATAGTCTCCAAGTTTGGACCGATGAGGCAGATTTTGTATTTTAGTTTGAGTGATGTGCAATGCTAAAGGTTTGCACTCTTGTCACAGCTTGTTCATTAGCATTGGGATAACAGGTTGACTTAGCTCACTATTGCATGTAAGCTTGTAGTACCTTGATCGCTGCCAATCAGGACTAAGCGTGTCTTTCTCCTTGACTTGGTGTCATCATCATGGCCAATCTCCGGGCTTGCTAACGTATTAAGGAACTCCGGCCCTTTCAAGGGCCACATGAACGGTACGAGGAAAACCAATGATAGAGTTTCTTAATTGTCGATGAACTTACGTACACTGACCTCAAGAACCCATGCCCGGCTTCTTCGATCACTCTATTGATCCAAACAGCTTAGCACAGTGTTTATCCCAGAGCCAACCAAGCTTTTGCTCTGGATCATCCTGATTGAATGCCAGCCACAGCACGCCACTTTGCCATGTTGAACCGGTCACCTTTTCATCTATCACACTGAATATCTCTCCTGATTCGTATGTCAGGTAAGGATATCCGTCTTCCAGACGCTGAGAGAGAAGATTGAAAGTGAAAAGGGTAGCGACAGTAAACAGAACCGCCGGCTGTCCAGTCTCAGGGGCTTTCTTGTCCACGGGCGTCTGGGTCAGGGGCTCTTTGGCTTTTGTGCTCGCCTGCGATTCGATCTCCGGAATGATTTCTCCAAACTTGAGCTTGGGAGATGGCAATTCCAATGTGAATACGTCATGTGAAATCAGACTTCTGCAGATCGGACACCTTGCCGGGTAATTCATCCGCTCTTTCAAGCAAGCCTCATGCATCCTGTGTCCACAATTGGTAAGCAAGTATTTCTGGTCAGCCCCGCTACCAAGGCCTCCAGGAACAGTCTTTTGATCAGCCAAAGCTGGCTCAGGGTCCCTGTTTACTGACAGGCATAGCTGACAAAATGCATATTGGGCCAAATACTCCGGATCCAAGATGGATGGTGGACCCAATGGACCCAGGTATTCTGCCGACGCTTCCGGGATTGTCTTTGCGATTTCATGAGGAGTCTGCCGAAGCAAATTGACTAATTTGCGCCGCAAGCCATTGAGCCGTTTAGGTAGTTTAGAGCCTGACCCTTGCGCTGGAATATCAATTTGACTTCTCGTCGATGGGATTTCCTCAGTGGCGCTATAAGGAAGGGCCCACACCGTCGTTTCAGAGTGCCGCTTATCTTCCGACTCGTAGTATTGATCTGTCTCCCCAGTAGACATGTTGGACTCGTTTCCTTTTTCTGTCGTAAGAGGAACGGCGCAATCCTCGATGTCGCCTTGAATGAGAAGATTCTGTAGGGTGCCGATGATGAATCGTCGATGCTGGTTGAAAATATCTGGAGTGATGCCAATGCTTTGGAGTTCTTTCCGTAGATTCCTCCACGCCTCTTTCTCATCCAGGGTAAGTGAGCCAGTCGATGCAGTCGACATGGCCGCGGAGTCGCGCTTTCCACTACGTATCTCGCTGATGAATGTTTTCAGCATTCGTTTGACATTTTCATGAGACGATCTGCCCACGTGTAAGCAATAAGCGAATATTTAGCATGAAATTTCCTCAAAGTCGGCTCCTAGAAAGCATCGTTTGCGTACCGTAACATATTTGTGTTCAACAAATTCAACATTTGTATTTGCAGCGAAAATTTCCCTCTAATATCCGCCAGCTCTTCTAACCCCCAGCCCATACGCTCCCATGTGATTTGTGTCTGAGAGCCGATATTATCAAAATGTTCCTTCAGGCGCTGCAGGTCTTGCAAAATAGTGCGACATCCCGACAATACATCGTTTAGCTGGGGTATCTGCGGATCGTGTGGGCGGAATTCAGGGAGATGTTCCTCAGTCGCATTCAGCACGGAGATAAGAAGGCCGAGTTCATTTCTGACTTGAGTAAATTGGTCCGGCGCGTTAAAAAGAGATTTATAGATGGTATGTGCTAGTGGGCGGATTGCAGTGATGTTTTCTAGGTAGGTATCATTATCAATTAATAGGGATAGTATAGGGATAGTATAGGGATAGTATGCCCGAGGACTTGGAGCGAGGTCTTACCGATGTGTAGGTGGGCCTCGATCGGGCCATGATTAATGGCTATTTGATATCCACCATTTTGATCACCAAATGAGATTGATGGTTCCATTTTCGCGCCAGATATAAGACCATGTCCGCGGTGGTCGTAGGCTCAGGCTAAGTAAGAAGAATGCCTTAAGTCGAGTACGAAGTCGACAAGAGCAGTCCAGCTGAATCGAGTCCCACTGTCAGGTGATTGCAGCGTGCGGGGATTAAGCGCCCGTGGTGCTAAAGTGGTTTAGCTCGAGAGATATCGTCAAGACGTGAACAGGAAGGATGATGATTTAGCACGACGCATGCTCTAGGATTAGTGAGAGAACCCCACTCCCTTTCTCTGTTTAGACAGTCAACTCAGTGGCGTTCTCCCACGACAGCAGCCGCGTCTCCAGGTCACCCGACGAGACGATCAAGATCTGGGATGCGCAGACAAGCGCCTGCATAAAGTCCATCTGTTATTAATCTTACTTTCGACGCCACAGACTCGTCTCTTTCCACCAACACCGCTACTATCGCCCTTCGTGGCTTGTCAACACCTGCCCCTACAACTTCCACGAATACTCGGCTAGGGACCAGGTATATGGTCCAAATCAAGTCCTTTTTTAAACAAAAAAGGTACTACTACTTCCCACCTCGTAAATCTTCTGGTTTGCTGGTTTATGACTGAGGCACAAGTTCTTGGCAAGTTGTAACTGATAAGATATCAAATTTGTGGAGCGTCACTGCGCAACATGCCGCCTGTGATGAATATGTTCCCATTCAAGTTGTGTACATCCGGTGCATCTCGAGGACTTCTGGATTATGTCTGGACAACAATGATACTAAAACCTCGCCATGATAGATGTCAGTTATGATTGACTCGCGTGAACAATCATCCAAGTATCTCATCGACCCGGCCCGGCCTGTTCACACATTCCAAGTCTGGTTCATATTGTCCGACATTCTTTACTCGGTTCATTTTGCAAAATACACCAACGAACAATTTCTCCTCGATGGAGCTCTAACTCTCGTGTCTAGACGCCGGATCTCTTGATGCATGATAAGCACAAGCGGGCGATATATGAAGATGCTATTGGGTAATCTCGAAGAAGTAAACCTAAACATCCGGAACCTTACTCCAACCAAAACCCACCCAACCCGGAGCCCTTTTCGTCTCTTGTACTATCCGAACAAATGCCACCTGATCATTGACTTTACACTCCGATTCCAGCCCAATACTGATCAGCCAATCGCCGCACATCTCAATCATTACCACGGGGAAGCTCCCAAAGCCCAAAACAAGCAACATCCAAGCACAATGCTGCGAAGGGGGCTCCGGATTGTGGAGTCGTGGACCCTGCGGCGGGATAACAACGAATCATCGCCGTCGGCTGTGTTGACCTTGAAGAGCAACGGTGAGTATACAGCGACGAGCATGCCCGATGTGTAGGTTGGAGGAAGCGAGACACGAGAGAGCTGTCACATCGGCCGAAAGTCAAAATCAAGGGGAGGCCTAGTTTTTGACCTTGAGATCTCGTTTCCTGAATATTCCTGTCCTCCACTTCATACTATACACCCGTTGTGTTGGGAGTTGTCGAGTCGCCATGTTCCCTCCTGCAGCCAAGACGCTCGCTGTTCTCGGGCTTCTAGCTCATATTCCATTTGCTCAGTGTCATATAGACACTATCATCCGCGATGTCGCCATCATAGGCGGCGGTGCATCCGGAACATTCTCCGCAGTCCGACTGCGCGACCAAGGCAAATCCGTCATTCTCATCGAGAAAGAAGCCCTCCTTGGCGGCCACACAAACACATATCAAGATCCCGCCACCGGAGTCACGGTGGACTACGGCGTGGAAGTCTTCCACAATCAGCAAATCGTCAAGGACTACTTCAACCGGCTGAACGTCCCGTGGGCGATTCTCCTTGACTTTGGCGATGCAGGCGCACCGGCATACCTGGACGACAACACGGCCAAACCGATCAGCTATACCAGTCCCGACCCCCGTCCCGGGCTGTCCGCGTACGCAACACACCTGGCTCAATTTGCACAGCTCGAGCTGGGCTTTTTCCTCCCGGATCCCGTGCCGGAGGACCTGCTGCTGCCGTTTGGAGAGTTCGTGGCCAAGTACCCGGAGATCGGGAGTGCTGTCTATACAATCTTCCGCTTCGGACAGGGCCTGGGCGATTTCCTCGCGCAGCCAACGCTGTACGTATTCAAGAATTTCGGCCTGGATATCATCCAAGATATCGCGACGGGGTTCCTGGTCGTAACGACGGGAAACAACCAGGAGATCTACCAGCACGCCACCGCCCTTCTAGGCGCAGACGTATTGCTGAGCAGCACCGTGGTCGCCACGCTCCAGCGCGACAGCAACGGAGTCAAGCTGCAAGTGCAAACACCATCCGGCCCCAAGATCGTGCAAGCCAAGAAACTCCTCATCGCCATCTCGCAGAAAATCGAAAACCTGCGCCCCTTCAACCTGGACGATCGCGAGGCCGTTCTCTTCCGCGAGTTCATGAACACGGGATACTACACGAGCCTAGTGTCCAACACCGGCCTGCCCGCGAACTTCAGCTCGCTCTCCGTCGGCGCGGATACCCCCTTCAATATCCCCACGCTGCCGGGCGTGTACATGGTGAGCGGGACTGCGATAGCGGGCGTCTTCGATATCAAGTACGGCAGTCCACACAGTCTCCCAGATCATTACGTCAAGCAAGAAATAATTGCGTACGTGAAGAAGTTGCAGGACAACGGGTTTGCGGAGAAAGTTAATGGTCCGCCGGAGTTTGTGCGGTTTAATAGCCATACGCCGTTTGAGTTGACCGTGCCGCCGGAGAAGATTGCGAAGGGATTTTATAAGGATTTGTATGCGTTGCAGGGGTATCGGAATACCTGGTATACCGGTGCGGCGTTCCATACGCAGGATTCGTCCATGCTGTGGAATTTCACAGATGCTTATGTGCTGCCTGATATGTTGAAATAGATTTATGGGGTTGTGCATGGGATGTATGTAGAGTGAGTTCATGAATAGTAGCACGGTGCGAGGTACAGTTGCACTAGGGTCTAATACTCGGGACCAAATGGTCCGACTAGATATGCCTCGATTTGCTCTTTCTTGAATGGTTTTCAAAATGTCTTGGGTAACATCTTTCTTGATAGGGCAAGCAGCATTTGGTAGGTTGTTCCATGCATGACTAGAAAAATGACTTCCGAGCTATTTCAGGCTTCGGGCGTCTGGAATCCAACGAACGTCACAATGTATGTGATTTGAGTTTCACACTTTGTTCGAATATTGATGAATTCCTGATTGCCGTATAGTGAAAAGCAAGCAACATCGAAAGGAGAGCCTCCGAGAGATTTCCACTTTCAAGAAGACTAGTCGCCGAAGTCCTCGCCTGCAGTGTTCTTCCTTGCCGCTGCTCCTGCTCAGCTATGCCAGTCCATTTCCCTCATAGGAGGGACGGGTAAGCAGTCTCCAAGTGGGACTCAGATGACTCAGATGACCTGAGCTCGTATCATCGCACGACTCGTGTCTGCGAGCGATTCCGTGACAAAGACCCGAGCAGTGGTAAACAGGGTCTGCATTGACTGGCTCGGGAAATCATGGATGTCGAGTTCCAAGCCACACTCGAGCCTCGATCTTGAGCACGGCTTGCCGAATCGCGGGTCACTGTTTGGACGACGACTCCAAACAGACGGGCTAACCGAGACCATAGCCAGCCGTACGATATCGACAGAGTCGACACTCAACTAACCACATCAAATTTCCGTACCCGACAGTGCAGACCCCGCTCCTTACTCGCTTGAACCGAGAGAACGAATAAACATCTTAACTCCACTCCTGTATCCATTCAAGCCTGAACAGCCACAGCCCCGGCATTCTGCGCATTATCCGCCTTAGGAAGATCCGCCTGCGAAACACCTATTAGCACTAGCGCGTGGCAATATAAACGCAAACGCAAACGTAAACGCAGGCACTAGGGCGCAAAACATACCACATCAAAAATAACCCTAATCATAAGACTGCAACTTGGGCAAACGGCGATTTCCTCACCGTCACGGAGATCGTCGATTGCAATCTCGAAGCGGTCGCCGCAGGGGCAGGGGAAGGTGTAGATTTGGAGGGCCGGGTCAAAGGTCATGTCTTCGATTTCAATTTCGTCGTAGATGGAGAGGGCGTCGTCGGCCATGGTGGGTGACAGTGTTGGGATTTTGGAAGGGTGTTTGTGGGATCAGGTAGAATCGACGTGTGGGCTCTTGGGGGATGTCGTTCCTGGGAGGCGGAGTTCGTTGTGTCAATGTTATCGGACTTGAGCCTTTTGGGTGGCGGTTAAAAAAGTTTAGGATGGGGATGGTCAGGTGATTGCAGAGAGTGGGTGAATGTTATCTTATCGTGCGGCTCAAAGGTTAATCAGAGGATCAGCTGTAGCTGGTGGCAGGATTATAGCTTAAATGGAGAGTTGACAGGAGAAAAAAAAAGAGCGAAAGTGAAAGGCTAAAAACTCGAAGGATTCTGTGGTCTCTCCGTGATTCAATTCTCTCGCGGGCAGGGTTAAGATTTCCTGAGCTGGGCGTGAAGCAGAGTATGCGAGCCTTCTGAATATACAAAGCATCTCTTTGAAAGAATCAGCAATGATCCAATTGTTGTTGGCCTGCGCTCTATCCCTGGCATATTAACAGTGCCCCATTCTACCTGGGACTCCTCCCAACAGCTCAGAATGCACGGACGTGTACAACTATCGCGAACCCATCCATCGGATATCACATTGAAGGCGTATCTCCGCTTTCGAGGAACAGCTCTGTCCTATTCACCCAACCTCGCAATCTCCATCCTCACATTCTCAACTTCCCTTACTAACTCCCCATACCATCTCGCAATTTCCGCCAAAGTCCCTCCCTCCCCAGATCCTCCCACATCACCATACCGTCCCAACTCCTCAACCGCCAAACCCTTCTGCTCCTCAAGCCTCGCCCTCGCATCCCTTAAATGCACCTTATACCTTTCCAACGCAGCCACCGTCTCGGGCGTATACAGAGTCGCCGCAATCTCAAGCTTAGCCACTCTGCAACAAGTCAGTAAAAAGCCAAAAACAACCCTGCACTTACCACTCCCTATGAACCAACAGCCACAGCGGAGAGGTGAGAAGGGGGTGGAAATACATACTCAACCTTCCCCTCAATCCCCTGCGCAACAACCGCCAAATGCTCAGCCCGCGCCCTCACAGCCCTCGCCAGCGCCCCGTGCTTCGCCCGTTCCAGTACGACGACCATGCGCTCCAGTATCCCCGCTCGCACGGCCATGAGCTTCGATGCTGTCGCGGTCATATCCCGCCGCGCCGCGGGGAGCGCGGATAGTTGCGTTGCGCGCAGGGCGTCGACCCTAGTACGAAGCTGCGCCGCGAGAGGCGGGACTGGTGCTAGCGAGGTACGCACGCGGCGGTCTCGAGCGCGGGCCCGGGACTGGTGTGTCGTTGTTGTGGGTGGAGGGGTGGTGGTTTTCTGGGTCAAGGCTGTGCCTGGCGTTGTGGAGAGCGCGCGCAGGGTTATCAGGGTATCAGAGAGGAGTGTTGCGAAAGGCGTTATCAGGGCTGGGATGTGGGTGTAGAAGGAGGAGATCGTTGGCGCGAGGAGGGTGAGCGCGTCGTCGGGGACGTGGGGCTCTGATTGATCATCTTGTGGTATGTCTGGATCTATTGCGGCGCGCGGTGTGTCGAGGTATATCGCTGTGATTGCGAGGATATCGCGGCACTGGGTTGTGGGTGAGCTGTTGCGGCTGGCAGAGGAAAGGAGGTTTTGGAGCTAGGTAGAGACATACCTCGTCGGGTAGTCCGCTATCCGATGTGAAGGCTAGCTGCTTGAGCGTGTGTGCCTTGATCCTCTTTTTTGCACTTCGGAGCTGGCGTTGCTTCAGGTCCTATCCGTCAAGCTGTCAGTTCCTGCATATGTCCTGGCAGTCATACGGGTGCAAGGGGCTAGCTGCTGGCAGCGTCGCAACGTACTTCCACGACAGCCCTTCGCGCGGGGTCAGCGGCGTGCGCGCGAGTCGAGCCATCTGAGTTGAGCAAATTCGTAGTGAGATTCTCGTAGAGTCGTTTGAATTGGGGATTTTGATCAAGAATGGAGGGGTCACAAGGGGGAATCATGACGAGGCGTGCGAGGTTAAAAGAAGGTACGTAGCTCGGATTCACCGCCAATAGGCTGGAGGTGGGGATCGACATCTGCTTCAAGCTTCGAGCTAAATTTAATTTTAGTATCATATCGTGAGATTCATCATGTACGAGACTGGTCGCTGAAGCTGATTTACTAGCATACAAGGTAATCAAATATTACGGGACAACACATACCAAGTACTACAGTACAGTACATTTTGGCATTGCGCGTTTCGTTCGTAATCATACATGTGAAGCTAGCTAGCTCCATTCGATCTCGATCGCCAGTTTTTCCATCTTCCATCTCATTGTTGAGAAGCAAAGAACTCTAATCCCCTAAGCCAAGGTGGGTGGGTACCCCGGCCAAGGCAGAAAAGAGATCAAATGTACACTCATGGAGGGGAAGATGAACACTTCAAGCAAATCATATCAGATCCCATGGCCAGCACGAACGCCCATCTCAACAAGCCCATCAGAGGATTTCCAAGGCTCGTCGGTTTGCTTCCGTGTGAAGGGATCACGAGGGGGGAAATAAAAAGAATATGTACAGGGTTGGACTTGACCCAGACCACGGATGATAAGGTCTGCGCAAGTTTTGAGAAAATCGCAAACAGCGATCAATCTCCTGGTCGGGTCAGGTCAAAGGTGCGAGGGCTGAAGAATGCGGATGTGGGGGTAAAATCAGACAAGAAACGCTCAGAACGCAAAGAACACGGACAAAGCGGCCATTCTTGACGAATAAAGATGAAGACACAGAGTGGTCAGCGACTTTACTCCTCCTCGCTCTCCTCCGAGTCATCGTCCGATTCATCGTCGCTGGACTCGTTGGCTTCGACGGAGGGCATCGGGGCAGGGGAGCCGCTGCCACCCTGGAAGCGGGACAGGTTGCTCTCGAGCATGTTGATCTGAGCCTCTTGCTCATACTTGCTCATCGGTTTGTTCTTCTTGGGCTTTGGAGCGGCAGGAGCCACGGCGCTACCCACAGGGAGGGGCTCCTCGTCATCCATAACGTTAGGGCAGTTCTTCTTCACAAACTTGAGCAGCATGAGCAGCACTTCGTTGGGCAGCTCATCAATGTCCAGCTCAATCTCGGCTTCTTGAGTACCCTACAGTCACGTTAGTGCCGTTGAGGGAAATGGGTATGCACTGCCATGTTGATGAATTTACCTTCAGAGCAGGAACGTTCTGCTGAATGATACTAAGCGCCTCCTGCATCTTCTTGTCGGGCAGGCTACTGATGCCATTGGAAATGATCTGCTTCTCGTGGTAGGTGATGTTGCGACTCTTCTCGGCCTTGGAGAAGCTCTTGCTCTTCTTATCCTTCTTGCTACCACTCTTCTTTGAGTCCTTCTTAGTGCCGGACTTTGACTTGAGGCCCTTCTTTGCAGGAGGGGTCTTCTTCTTCTTCTGGATCATCTCGACCTGGCGAGACATCTCAGCAATCTGTTTCTGCAGAAGGCTGAGCTTCTCCATGTCCTCGTCGCTTTCGTCGGCCTCCTCATCGCTGTCTTCCTCAGAAGACTCCGAGTTGTGCTCTTGAGGAGGCTCGTGCTTGGCAAGGTACTCCTGCTTGCCGCTCCACTTCTTATCAAAGACCTCTTCCAGGCTCTTGCCTGCCAGGAAGATCGGATCGCCATCAAGGTTGAAGCGGTAGCAGTTCCGGAACATCAGCTTGACGTCCGAGTGGAACTCCTTGGCATTTTCATACTGGCCAGTATTGAGCTTGGCCTTGATGGTGGACATGTCCATGGGGTGCTTGATCACACTGTGGTAAGTGGGAATGTTGAGAGCAACCGGGTCCACGGGGTAGTAGAACGCGATGGCGATAGCCTGGTGCTTCGGCTTGTACAACTCCTCAAGAACTTCCTGGCAGAATCGAAGCTCCCATTGGTACTTCTTCTTCTTGGGCTTGGTAGAGTACGGAAGATCACGCTTCGGGGGGTGGATTGAACGCTTTGGACGTCCATCCGCGTTAGCGGAATCTCGACGGATGACAGGAAGTCCTTCGGGACCCAGTGCAAAGGTAGCGTTCTGAGGCGAGGTCGTCTTGGGAGCGGCCGGGGCCGGGGCGGGAATCGGGGCAGCCGGGATCGCAGATTGACCACCGACGGAGGTACGAGGCTCACGTCGAGCAGCCGAGGTCTTCTCCGCCGCCTTCTTGGGCTTCTTTTTCTCATCTACCTCATCTGGTTTGGGGAGATTCTTCAGCTGCCGCTCAAAGGTGCTGAGCAACTTGGCGCCCTCTTGGGAGACCAGATGGTCGGGACCATTGAAGGTGTGCGCATTCTGGACCATCAGGGTAAAGTCATCTAGGACCGCCTGAGGAGTAGGGTACTCATTGGCCTTGAGTTTCTTCTCGATGGTACCCAAATCCATGGGGCGAGTGATGACGCTGGGGTAGTTGGGAATGTTAAGGGCGACGGGATCCACGGGAACCCGGTAGAACCGCGAGTCATGCATGCGCTTCAAGCTGGAGATTTGCTTGGTGAGGAACTTGTGCTGCATTTTGGTCATGCCAGATTCCCCGCCAGTGGGAACGGGCTTAGGAGTCTCCGTAGCCGGGGTTGGCAGCTCCGGAGCCCTGTTCACGGACATGCCGTTCTCGCCCTCAACCTTGGTTCGCTTCGCTGCTGGCTCCTCGGCTGGATCAACCTCGCGCTCCCGGGAAACCTTGGAGGGAGACAGTGGGGCACTAGGGGCGTCCTTCATTTCGTGGTCGGTTTGGAGAGGAGGAAGACTGGGGGTGGCGGATTCGGTGGTGGGGTGGTGGGGGAGTTCACTCTTCACGGGTGCATCGACAGCCATCGCATCCTGCTGCGCATCACCAGCGCCATCCGCGTCTCCAGGAGCCATGCTTCCAGTAAAGGGGATTGCGGGAGTCTGTGGAGTGTTGGCACCGCTTTTCTCGGTGGAGCCATTCATCGCAGCGGGAGTGACGGAATCGGCAGTGGCGGGTTGAGGAAGAGTGGTAATTGGAGAAGCCGTCTCAGATGAGACCTTTGGCTCCTGGGGTGCAGGTGGTGCAGATATCGAAGGAGTATCGGCAGGGGCTGGCGCAGTCGGTGCAGAAGCCTCGGAGGCATCCCGCACAGGCGACTTGGGTGGAGAAGCTGCAGAGCTCGTGCCATTGGCAATCGCAGGGGAGTGGGTGGCACTACCATTCATGGTAGCAGTGGGGGTCTCGGTCGCAAAGGGGGCCTCAGGCTTGATGTCGGTGGCGGTAGCCGGAGCACTGAGGTCAAGGTTAGCAAGGTGTGTGCGACGCGATTAAAAGCAAACGCGTGAATCGATCAACACGCAGAACAGATAACAAACACGTCAAACGGTCAATCACTTCACGAGCAGTGCTTACCTATCAGACGCAACCTCTGGCGCGGAGGTACCCATCGGGGAGGGAGGCAGCTGAGGCTTGTCCTCCTTCATCGCCGGAGGAGCCTCTGGAGGCGGGGTCGCCATGAGGTGGGGGGTTGCGCTGAATTCTAGACAAGGACCAGAATCCAGCTTCTAGGTGTGGGGACGTGAGTGAAACAGAACAGAAAGGCGGGAGAGCAAAGCGATCGCGCGACTAGTTCGGAGAGAAGGGTTCAACTGGATACAGGCTCCGCACTAGCACGGGACAACTTTGAGACGATGGGGTAGAAACGAAGACGCAGTGAGGATGGTGGGATTGATGAGAGAGGAAGCTCGGGGAGCTCGGAGATCGCGAGATGGGAAGAGTGGAGAATGCGATCGGGGGCGAAATATTTATATCGCCAAGAAGGCGGTAGATGATCACGTGGGCGGTGAGATAAGGGGGATGTTGAGGAGGGCAGGAGAGGAGGTCACGGGATTTGAGGGCGGTGAGGTAATCGAGGATGGTAAAGGGAGGATGTGAATTAGGTGCCTGGGTGCCTGATGTATGCCTGAGGTGTGAGGATGGGGAAAGACGCAGAAGTGAGACGAAGGTCAAAAGACTGGCAGAAAGGGCCGTTCAAACTTCAAGTAAAGTGAGCAGCCCCAGAGAGCTGCAGGGGAGACGTGACGCGACGCGTTGTTTAGGAGGGGGGAGGATCAGAGTGGCCAAATGACCAATCAATCACGGTTCGAGCGAGAAAGGGGGGGCGGTCAGGGCAAAAAGGAACGGAAGTAAAGGAAATTTCGGAGGCGGGAGCCATTTGGCTTAAGTACAGCCCATGGCAGGCCCATCAACGGCGGCAGGACTACCAGAACCACCTATCGAGGGCCTTCGAAGGAGGCGGATGGTCCAGTGGTCCACTCCACCGCCCGTGATAGTAGTTACGCTGATTGGTTTTGCCCTGTAATGGTTCCCTCGGTATTCCTCAATTACCCCCTGATTGGTTCATCCGACATCCGTACCATACCGTATTGTGAAAAGCGAAAAAAATCTTCATTTCTTTCTCGGTTTCCTTCAAAACTCGGCCCTGTTCAAACTCTCTCGCTTTCGAGTCCCGCGTCACCTATCTGGCCCTCCAACACCAAAATCCTTGGGGAAGTGTCATGTACTCGTGGCTTCACTTTAGGAGATATTCCACTATGTTCTGTGAGGGACAGTAAATGAGATCATCGGCAGGCAGACGATTTCTGTGTCATCGACTTCCCCCTGTCCTTCCAAGCCCTAGGGTTATCCCCCGAATGCGGCTTAGCGTAGTCATCCGTCCAGGCCACGACGTCATCTCACGTGATGTTGCAGTCTTTGCGCCCGAGGACAGCCTGAAGGTAGTGAGTCAATGCATCCAAATATAACTAACGGGCGCAATATACGCTCGGTAGGCGCAAGGTGCTCGGCAAACTATTGACGCTTCTGCGGGTGTCAACAAGCTAAAGCTCAATGGACATGCCAGGAGGGAAAGATGATGGGCGCGCCAAGCGGCTGACGGAATTTGCCTGGGCCAATCAACTGGGAGGTCCCCGGGCCCTTACAGATTAGGCAGATAACTCAACCTTACCCTCCCGGAGTTATCATCACATGGTCCGGGACACTGGGGCCTAGACTGCGAACCATAAGTTGTATACCGAGGCGTCAATGTATACCGGCATTGGACACTCATAGTAATCTTCGTTTGATAGAATCTACTGTAGAAGACATTGACAAATGCAATGTGGCTTTAAGGTACTCGAAGATATCCGCCTCAATGTGAAGCGATTGACCCATTCGGACAAATTGCGACTCGGTGAGGTATTTGATCGAAACCAGCGCATAAACAGAATAGATGCCCCGAACTCGTCTGGATAACGCATTGAGAATATCAGGTTCATCCATTCACTCTTTGCATGATCGATGGCCGAGCAATGATAATGCGATTGCTCAAAATCGCCTCGCAATACCCAATGTGGAATATGTATGGAGCGAGATTAATTGACAGGGACAGATCTATGGATCCATCCTGCGACGGCCTGATGATGAAACATCGGGTTGACCATCTAGATACCAAACGATGTTGGGTATAATGAGCCAGAGTTTAGACCACTGGGAAGGAAGCCGCAGCCACGCTCCCACACTCGGAATGTTAGCTGAACTATATATTCAGGACGTGCCCTCCAGGGCTGCCGGTGACTAGCATATACACCCACCCCGGCTATCAGTCCTGGTATCGTACATAAAATCCATATCACGCTTACCAAGTATGTCAGATAGTGCTAAATGGTCACAGTTCCAAAATGACCCAGCCTTGGAAAAACTACTTGAATTCGCAAACAGATCATGGATCTCTCTTGGGTACTCGAGGTACCTGCGGGCGGGCAGAGCGCTGATTAGATAAGACCAACCAACGCCCTATCCCCAAAGAGGATTAGCGCCCATCCCGAGACTCTACAGAACATTTTTTTCCTTTCCGCAACTGCAAGACTACCAGTCCCAGAATCCCCCAGCCAGCACTCCCCCGGGATTGCAGCAAATTGATCGTGGAAATCCTCTTGATTTCCTGGGGACTCGGTAATTCACGACTGCTTTGACGACTTACCCCGAGACGAAGGACCAAAGTTGTGAAGCAAAAGGGAACAAAAGCTTCCGTTTCAAAAAAAAAAAAATGGGCAAGAAGACGTCTCGCGCGTCGGCCAAGGTTGGCACGACTGCGTCGCCGGCCGGAGGTCTTGCTGGCACCAGCAGCAAATCATCTATCCTGCGATCTGCTTTCTCCCCATCGGAATACCAATTGGCCCTGTTCGCATCGGTCATTCAGGGCCTGGATGCGCAGCATCTCCGCATCCACGACGTCAACACCGGCCGCCTACAATGTGAACATGCGTTGGGACCCAAGGAGACGGTCACTTCTTTGGACTGGGGATATTTTGGAGGCAAGAACCGGGACCAGTCGAAGAAGAAGCGCAAGCGCGGGTCTGATGTGAATGGTGCGGTGGATGGGTTGGATCAGGGCGATGTTGTGGTCGCCATTGGTACTAGCGCCTCGGATATTCGGATGTTCTCCCCGTCAGAGGATAAGATCGTTGGTACTCTTACTGGCGCGCATGACAAGGGTATCAAGGACTTCAAGTTTACCGCAGAGAAACCGTCCCAAGAGGCTTGGAGTATCGGTGGTGATAATAAGCTTGTTCAGTGGGACCTGCGCACTGGTCAGAGCGTAAGGTATGGACGAGAGATTCTATTTCCAAAACGCCCCTCACATTTCATCTTACTAACTCTCATTTCCACAGGACGATTCACTTGCCCGCCTCCTCAACTTTCACTGCCATCTCCCGCCCCATATCATCCAGCACACCCCTCGTTTGCGCCTCTCAAACTCCCTTCCTGATCGATGTGGAAAATTCCGAAGAGCAACCAGTCAAGTTCCCTGCGATGCGCAACCAGATCCACACTGTCATCGCATCCTCGGGCTCATTCCTCGCCGCCGACGGGGAGCGCTTTATCAACGTTTTTGAAACCTCTAGTCAAAAGCTCGTGCGGAATCTTGTCGCCGACCAAGATGTGTCATCGGTGTCACTCCTTGAAAACACCACTCCCGAGAAGCAGATCCTCGCCGCTGTCACCGACAACGGCACCATCGAGTTCTTCACGAAACCTTTTGCCTCGGCTCCTGCCGCTACTGCCAGCGCCAAGGCCAGCCGGAAACAGATGACCCAGAAGGCGAATGCTTCTCTCAAGGTCCTGCGCACTGGTGACTCGGATGCCTGCGTTGCTGTTGTATCAACCGCCTTTGTTGGGCCTGACATTGTGGTTGCGTACGCTGAAGGCGGCGTGATTCCCGTCTTCCAGCGTGTCAAGCTGCTCGATGAGACTACTGAGGAGCTCTCATTCACAGGACTCAAGGCTGTTGTCAAGACCAAGTCCAGCTCTGCTGTTGCATCTGCGACTTTGAACGGCGCGAAGAATATTGGTGAGAGCCGGGTGGATGAGTCACACGTCGTCGTTGAGGGTGGTAATATTGTGGATAATGACGTGGAGATGAATGATGATGAAGAAGCTGGTTCCGCGTCCGGCAGTGATGTGGACTCTGATGTCGAGGATTCTGCCAAGCCTACCGACAAGAAGACCAAGTCTACCAAGCAGCTTGCTCCCGCTGATGAGGATGTCGAGATGGAGAACGCCGAGGCAGAGGACGAGGAGGAGGAGGAGGAGGAGGAAGAAGAAGAAGCGGAGGGTGCCGAGCCCTCATTCGGCGAGATCATGCGCGCCAATGCCGGCCAAGAAGTCGACGTCGAGGCCGAGCTGGACGAGGACAACCTCATGGGCGCTCTTGTCCCCGGCAAGCCCACGGCCGCCGTTCAACAGATCCCCAACGGCGTGTCGCTTGCTACCGTGCTCACCCAGTCCCTCAAGACCAACGACAAGGACATGCTCGAGTCCTGCTTCCACACCGCCGACACCTCCATCATCCGCACCACCATCCAGCGTCTCGAGTCCCCGCTGGCAGCCACCCTTCTCCAGAAGCTCGCTGAGCGTCTCTCCTCTCGCCCCGGTCGTTATGGCCACCTCCTCGTCTGGGTGCAGTGGACCTGCGTCGCACACGGCGGCGCCCTGGCCGGCCACCCCGAGCTCCTGAACCGCATGGCTACGTTATACAAGGTGATGGATCAGCGCTCGTCGAGTCTGCCGTCGCTGCTCCTGCTCAAGGGCAAGCTGGACATGCTGGACGCGCAGCTGGGTCTGCGCCAGTCGATCCGCGGCGGCGAGGACATGGACTCCGAGGACGAGGACAATGTCATCTACGTCGAGGGCCAAGACGAGGAAGAAGATGACGAGGCCAAGCCGCGGACCAAGTCGATCCGCGACTCGGCCTTTGAGGAAAACGAGGACGAGTCCATGATGAATGGGATCGACGAGTCGGACGACGAGGAAGATGAAGATGACGAGGACGACGAGGATGGATACGAGGGTGTCTTGGACATTGAGGCTGAAGAGTCGGCCGGCTCGTCCGATGCGGAGGAGTCGCTCGAGGAGAACGAGGATGATGAGGATGAGGACAGCGAGGGCTCGCTGGCGGACTTTGTGGCTGATACTGAGGATGAGGAGTCTGACGAGGATATGGTCGAGGCACCTCCACCATCGAAGAAGGTTAAGACTGCGGCGGGCAGGAAGAAGGGTGGAAAGAAATAAGCCGGGGTCTTAAAAAGGCCCGGACTGCTTTGCTTTCGTATGAAACGAGGAGGGACGTTTTGGGATTTTGTTTTGTTTTCTAAAAAGATTTACTATATACTCGGATGCATCAGATGCCTGCATATTATTTTGTGACCTTTCAATCTCTTCACTGTTCATCTTTCATCTTGTATTTCCTTTGGATTCTACATCGTGTCCATAATGCTGGCTGTCTTGCATAGTATCATTCTTATCATTCTTTAGTGCTCAATCTCCATGCTGGGCCTGAATGATTCTTACCTAAACAAAACAGCGTCCGCAGCTCCCATCCATCAACGCCCAACATATCAATTTACGTTGGTTCAATTACAAGGCCTCTCCTAACCTACAATATATGCCCTACCATCACCGATCGTCTCGGCATATGGACCGATTTTCAACCACGCCATACCCTTCTTCTACCAAGGACTCATCCTAGGGACCCCAGAAATATCGATCTCATATCCAACCAAACTACAAACCAAACAGAATCCCACAACCACCATGTATCCCTACCCTTCCAGATACTCATCACTAACCACCAACCTCCACCCCCCAACAGCCACCCTCATACAAAACCACATGCCCTGGCACCCCCTCCTCCCCCAGCGGAACCTGCACCGCAACCGTCTCCCCCGCCGAGGGATACGTCGTAACATGACCCAGCACACTTACATCCACCGTATCCAGCGCCAGGATGGTGCCGTATTTACCGCCGATCACCCGGGCTGAGGTCGTGCTGTTGGGGAGGGTGATGTGGGCGAGGCCGGTGAGGAAGAGGACCCATCTGTGAATGGATGGTATTAGCATTAGCATTAGCATTAGTATTAGCATTGGCATTTGTATTAGTATTAGTATTATTATTAGCATGGTCCTGGTGATAGATGTGTTTCGGAGAGTTGTTAATTCCGAAAGGTTGATAGTGGTGCCGGGTTTTGTTGGAGGGTAGAATTACAGGATCCCACATCCATCCCTGGAATACAGAATCTAAACCAAATACGAAACGAACAACCCAGTGGAGAGAGGAAGTATGGACATACTGCCGTGCAGGCGCATTATGCCTTCCCCCCTCAAACCCCGGCGGCAACACGGTATACGTCGCATTCGCGCCGGCGCCTCCGATCAATCCCAGATTCAGCGCCAGAGTACCCGCCGTGCCAGCCTGCGAGGAAGTCTGGAATTCTGGCTCGAGGGCCCAGCATTCGAGCGTGGAGTGGTTGTTTTGGGCGTTGATGACGGTTATGTTGAGGGTTTTGGCGGAGGTGGGGATTAAGAGGAAGGAGAGAGGGAGGGAGAGGGAGAGGAGGAGGGGAATTAGGTGCATGGTTTAGTTTGGATGAGTGATGGAGGGTTCGTTATTGAAAGACTCGATCAAGGAAGAAAGCTGTTAGTATATAGAAGGGAAGAGTATGGAAAGGATGAAATACAGGCGGATGATGGATCGGCGATGCCAAGGGGGATTATGTATGTGGATGGGCGGAGACACTGGGGAGTGATCAACATTCCATTCTGCCCTAAACGATAGTTCACCAGTTTGCGTCCCCATTTGAATAACAATACACTTGGAAATGTGGAATGAGAACGCTCTTCATGTCGTCATGTCGCGGGCAAACTCGAGGACCAAAGACAATGTACTTACAACCTCGATCCAAACAGAGTAAGAAATACACGACGGTGCAGTACAAGCGGAACAAAGCCGACAGACACAAACATATCAATGACAGTCTAGCCGCGTTTAGCGAATGAATTCACTGCCGGATTTCTCAATTCCCTCCATGCCTTCGAGAATATCACTGCCTCCAAAAAGCCCACATGCCGCAGACCCTGTACTCGTGCGACGGCCTGTCCACACTTCGTGAAACTTGACGGTCTGGTCACTGGAGGCTACAATGATGCATCCCTCCTCCATGGTACGTGAGCACCACATCCCGCCCTCTTTCTCCTTGGGCCGAACAGGCGCTCTTCCCCTGCCGGTGGCCGGGCTACTTTGACGAACTGTAGATTGTGATCGCGTGGGCGAAGGAGTGGGCGATCGTGATGCGGGCGGAGTGAGTACGTCGGAGTTGCTTGGAGTCATGCTCGGCGGCCGAGGAGCCTGTCCTGGATAGCTGATGGCCCACAGCGCGCGTCCACAGTCGTAACTAGGGATAGGGTCGGAGCTGGTTCCATATGGCCCCCAAGGAATGATGGCGATCTGGGCACAGCTTGGCCACGCAAAGACGGCGATACGAATCGGGTGATCAGGCTGGGCATATCCAAAAGTTGCAACAATCTCACGCCGTGTCTGACTCCAAATCAAACTGGTCACTTGCGCGAACACGTTGATAGTCGCGAGGCACACTCCCGTGCGTGTGTGCCAAAAATGGATTGCCCGGTCGTTAGTTCCTCCTCCCGTGGCCAGCAGTGATGGCTGCCATGGTGCAAATGCAATTGCCTTGACCGCAGCCGAATGTACTAAGCGGTACTTGTGGTGATTGGAAGGAATTATCACAGTCTTACCCTTTCCAGAGATGACTGTGCCGGCATGGCTCAGAAGAGGAGCCGCTTGGAAAGGCCGAATTGGTGGTGGATAAAACCATGATGGGAGAAGATGGCTCATGATACGGTGCCCACTGAGCGAGTGTCGTGGAATTTCACCCAGATGAAGGCCCTGAGGGGCGTGCACGCTCATACTATTCGATGACTCCGTCGATACGGGAAATATGGGAGCATCGCTGAATGGCATAGGAATGATTGCACGCAGTTCAAACAACAGGCACGCGTTGTCATTGCCGCCAGTGGCAAGAAATCTCTCGTCTGGCGACCATGCCATTCCACATATCTGCTGAGAGTGTGCCGAGATTTTTGCAAGAAGCGTCATGGCGCCTGTCCAACTCCACTTGTTCTGCATCTCTGGCCACTCAACCGAGTAGTACCAGACATTACCAAAGTCATCTCCGACAGCCAGGTCTTCCGCCTTGACCACCAAATTGCCGTATCGTTCTGAAATTCGACGGGTGATCTTTGGCTTGAACGACACGCAAGAAATGCGATGGGGATGGCTGACCTCGAAGCGAACTTTGGGTTCAAATGCACCCCAGACAGATACTTGACCAGATTGACGCCCAATGGCGAGGATGCTCCGCCCTCCATCTTCGGACGAGAACGAAAGAGATGTCACATAATTCGAGGGATGAATGTCCCCGAGAGGTGGATGCTGCAAGGTTGAGCCCTCGGACCACAGGTAGACATACTGGGCGAGTCCCACAGCCAAGACACCAATCGTGTATGAATAGGCCAGAGTCGAGCAATAGAAATCATCTCTCAGGAAAGGAGCGTCCAGAATCCGGAAAGGTTTGGTTGGAACGACTTCTTGTCTGGCAGCCTTTGTTGGCCCTGAGAGCACGCCTGTGGTCAGCACATGCCCTGGACAACACTACCAGTGTCGTCTTTCTCACCCGCTAAGAGTTCCTGTATATCCCCTGTAGATGGTCGCTGCATGAGGTGATAGATCATAATAGCTCGTCCGGCCAAAAATTTCACAGTGCAGGCAGAACTGTGCAACAGAAAAGACATAATCGTCACAAAACTTACAGTGTCCCTTTTCCACCTTCTTCCAGGCGCTGTCTTTCCACACAAACGGAGAGTATCGTTCGTGGCCTGGAGATGCTGGACTGGGAGACTTTTCTTCTCGAGGTGTACAGATTGCCATGAGTCTAGATGTGGGGTCAACGTCCAAGGCGAGAGCAAGACTTGACTCGTGCTTGTTCAGGTCATCGTGGCGCGAGATTTTAGGCAAAAATCTTGCCACATATGCCGGAGACGCTCCGCCACGAGCAGAGATGCTTCGTGTGTAATCTGAAGCTCCCACAGAATGCTGTCCAAGAACTGCAGAAGCCCCGCCGACACCCCAAACAGACCCTGCACTGACTTGTCTGGGTGATTCATTGGTAGCAGTACCGCCGAAGGCAGCAAAGTCGGTGACGAGATGAGGTCGGTGGTATGGTCTTTGAGCATGACGGGTTGTGGTTGGCCTCCGTCCTGAGAACGCCAAAGACTGGCGAGCTGCTGGAAGAAAGGGGTCCTCCCCGGGGACCCGGCGCCGGATGATTCTTTCCTGCGGAGACAGTTGATAATGGTGCTTGTTAATCCGATACGAAGTTGACGAATGATGCCCAAATTCCCGCTTTGGAATAAACCTGTCTGGCGAGACAGGACTGCGAAATGCCGATCGTGAGACATTCCCGTTCGGGGGTTCCCTTGATAGTTTTCGACCTCGTTCGGGGGAGCCTAGAGTAGGAAAGGTCGCGGATCTGTTCTCTTGTAAGTGCGATCTTGTTGTGGGTCTGAGGAGAAGTGAGTGCTGAGAGCTGGTTGGAAAGTCGGTCAATTGCAGGTTAATGGTTGCAAAATTAGTGAGTCTTAGAGATCCCTCATCATGGGAGGACTCGGATCGGGACAGCGATGTCAGTGACTGCTGATGAATGTTGGTAGAAGAGATATCCTCTAAAGAGTGACATCGCGAATCCACCATGGTTGATGCTGGACGCGATAAGAGTTGCAGAAAATTCAGATCAAGTCTCGTGGAAGTCCAAAAGAGAAAGGAGTGTGTAGGTAGCCCTGGACCAGGCAGCACAATTGTTGATTATCGTGCCAAAGTTGTGTCGTGCGTTAGAAGTAGATCGATCGAAGAGCAGCTGCCCTCTTTCCAAATGGGGGAAGAGAGCGGTGATTACGTGATGCCGAGATCGTGGGATGCCAAGCAGAGGCTACTGCTTCCTTCAACACTTCCCTGATCTGTTGGCAACGGTTCATCAAAAATGGCAAGCGTGAGTCGAGACTGTCTTTGATACGTTGAGAGCGCAAATTGACGGTCATTTTAGCATGGCGTTCGGCGCTTCAAGCCGGTAGAAAAGACACCAGAGGAGCGACAGCAACAGCTCCGGAAGATTGATGAGTACAAGTCCTTAGAACGCGAGGTTTCTGAGAAGGTGACCCTTCCCTTTAACGTGAATCTCCAATTAATACATTTACTAATCCAAATCAGGTGGCTCGACAAGAATTTACAGTCGACACTCTGAAGGGCATTTCCGACTTGCTCAGTCGAAACCCAGAGTACTACACCGTGTGGAACTTCCGGCGACAAGCCCTTCGGCATCAGTTCTCTGAAGCCGGGAACACCGCTGAAGAAGCCTCCAGTAAACAGATCGCGGAGCTGATCAAAAGTGACCTGGTTTTTCTCATTCCACTTCTACGCAGTTTCCCCAAATGCTACTGGATCTGGAACTATCGCGTATGGCTATTGGACGAAGCCCGCCGGTTGCTCCCATTGGCCATGTCGCGCCAGTTCTGGCAAGAAGAGCTGGGTCTCGTAGGCAAGATGTTGACGTTGGACAGTCGGAACTTCCACGGCTGGGGGTACCGTCGCCTGGTGGTGGAGACCTTGCAGCAACTGGGAACCCCTGCCGAGGCTGCCAGCATGACCCAGAAGGAATTCGAGTATGCGAAGAAGATGATCGGCGCCAACCTGTCCAATTTTTCCGCGTGGCACTACCGCACAAAGCTTATCCTGCGACTACTCGAGGAACAGGCGGCCAGCGATGAGGAGCGAAAGAAGATGTTGGATGACGGTGCGTTGTGTTGCCCCGGAGAGTTCACTGTTTTTCTTAGGCTTGGCTGACTTGATATGATTTCTCTGAATAGAGTTGGCCCTCATTCATCAGGCCTTTATCGACCCTTACGACCAGTCATTATGGTTTTATCATCAGAACTTGATGTGCGTCTTTGATCCGACAGTCGCCTCCCGGACAATGGCTCCGAACCTGAGCACGTCAGAGCGACTTCAGTATCTACGAAACGAGATCGAAGCCATTCAGGAGATGCTTGATGGGGCTGAAGACTGCAAGTATATCTACCAGGCGTTGATTGAATGTACCTTGCTTGTCTCGAAGGTGGCCGGTCAATTCTCCGCGGAGGATCGAGAACAGATTCTGAGCTGGCTCTCAGAGTTGAAGCAACTCGATCCTTTGCGGAAACAACGGTGGCTGGATTTTGAAAAGACACTCCCCAGCTCATAGGTTTTGCCAAGAAGTGAATGTCTGGACCGAATGTGAATCCTGATTTGATTTATTCTCCGAACTCTACATGTGCTTCTTTCCCGTGGTGCATCCCTCGCCCCCTATCTGGTATTGGGGCGAGCGCACCTTTTGGTCGTGAGTATGTTGGAAGATGGTAGACAATGTCCAGTATGCATTGTATGATCTAGTTTCTCGAGAATCTGAATAAAAAAGAAAGTCTATAATGTCTCGGTGCGGTATTGTCTGATAGAAGAATCCTGCATTCTGCCTGGAATGCCGATCGACAGGTCGCCCCTCAGAAAGCCATCCGCACTGAAGTGCAGTGACTAAGCCCCACCCGCCAACGGGAGAGCCAACTGGAAAGCCAACTAACCCAATCACCGCGGGACGTGCCTGGCCCTCGATTCGATTCCCCAAACTAACCATCCTCCCCCAAATTCCTTCCACGCTGGCTCATTCCACTGCTACTTCTCCTATCCTCTATTCCCGTGTTTTCTCTTCCATGACCTGAGCCTTGTGAGCTTGCCCGGGTCGTATGGAGTGCTACACTCTCTGATTGCCCGATATCCCCTTTCGAGACCGAAATGTCGTCGAGTCGAAACAGTAGCGACTACGCAGGGGTGAGTACTGTCGTGTGTTTGCGCGTTTCGCCCTCTGCCCACCACACTGCGCAGTGCTAATTGCTCCTCCTTGTTAGGAGTCCTTCGATGATGCCCCTGAAGCCCCCGAGCACTTGAATGTTTCCATCCCCAAATCTACCTCCACTCGGTCGTTGACCAATAGCCCGCCGGTCGGCTCAGGAGCTTCCCCCGATACCACAGACCAGCCGTCGTTCCCTTCTGAATCGCAGGACGAACAGAAGGGCGAGACGACAGATGGAGGCGAAACGCCAGGAAAGAAGAAAAATCGAAAGAACAAGAAAATGGCTCAGGATGAGGCTGAAGCTGAGGCCGAGGCTGACTTTGAAGCTGTGGACACTCAGATTGAAGACGTGAAGCTGGATACTACAGACGAGACGATCGCAAATAACAAACGGGATCACACCCTGACTCCAGTGGAGGTTTACGAGGCAGAGGAAGGAGAGGAGACCCCGAGGAGAACCATGGCGCAAAAGTCCCCCTTGCTCACCTCCCACCGGTTATCTACTGCATCTTCGCTGGACGAGGTGAACCTGACAACCAGCAAGGATGATGAGCATAGCCTCCATCAAGTTGGAACGCCCAAACTCAAGTCGGAGTCACCCCCAGTGCCTCCCAAAGATGATGTGGCCTCTCCTCCAGGCTCTGGCTTGATGGGCTTGTCGGGGGCCCTGCCCTCCTTGCCATGGGGGCCTCCACCAGTTAATATGAACCCTGCCCCTGCAGCACCTCCGCCACCCCCAGCCCGCAAGCCCAGTGGACCGTTCGCGTGGTTCTCCCGCAGCTCAACCAGTGCCAAAGACGCCAAGTCCCCGCCTCAGACGGGCCGACGGAACACCGCTACCTCGGTGTCGACCATTGCCAGCACCCTGGATCTGGTGGAGGGAGACGCCTCGAGCGTTCATTCGAAGCGACCGAGAAGGAACAGCTTGAAGGATCAGTTCAAGATTCTGCGAATGCGGGAGGAGTCTAGCCTTCCTGAGAATGACGGAGGCAGTGTACGATCGGGCCATGCAAGTACCAGCCATGCTGGCGCGAGCCCACCGATCATTCCGGAAGAAGGCGAGGACGGGATCATGGTCACGGCTGCTCCCACCTCTGGAACGACCTCCCCCGGCGGTGTCAACCCGTCGACCATCAATCCAGGCCTGGCTCCCGGTACCGTGTCTGGATTCTCACAATCTGCCACCGACGCCGCTGCACCGGTGGACTGGGATCTCTGGCAACAGCTGGTCAACAATGGCCCGCAAGCGCTGGCCAGCTCAGAGGAACTGAATGCCGCCATTAAGCGGGGCATTCCCCAAACTATCCGCGGTGTGATTTGGCAGATTTTGGCGGACTGCAAGATTGGTGAGTTGGAGGAGACATACCGTGAACTGCTTTCCCGCGGCACAGACAAGGACCATCGAATGCCGAGCGTCCAGATCAATGGCATTGCCGAGAAAGAGTCCACGTCGTCATCGCGCTCTTCCATCCGATCCAATCTCTCGGGCTCCGGGACGCAATCGACGAGCGCTATGCCGAGTCCATCTCATGAGACAGACCCGGAGAAGATGGCGAAGGAGCAGGCTGTGAGTGAGCTCGCTCGGTTGAAGAAGGCAAAGGACGAGGCTTTCGCCTTGTCAAAGCTGGAGAAGACTATCCGACGAGACTTGGGTGCTCGGACGAGTTATTCGAAGTATTTCGTCTCGCAAGGCAGCCAAGAAAGCTTGTTCGGGTTGTGCAAGGCCTATGCATTGTATGATGAGGCTGTGGGGTATGCTCAAGGCATGAATTTCATCGTCATGCCTCTTTTGTTCAACGTAAGTTTGTCCTACAAGCTCTGCTCTTTCCTCGTCTTGAACTACCCCGACCGACCGACTGACCATTTACAGATGGACGAGGCCGATGCCTTTGAGCTACTTGTCAAGCTCATGAACAAGTATCGACTCCGTGAGATGTTTATTCAAGAAATGCCTGGTCTTCACCGCAGCCTTTACCAGTTTGAGCGACTGCTGGAAGACTTGGAGCCCGCTCTCTACTGTCACCTCCGCCGACGTGGGGTTCCTCCGCAACTGTACGCAACTCAATGGTTTTTGACGCTGTTTGCCTACCGCTTCCCGCTGCAACTGGTCCTCCGAATCTACGACCTGATCTTCGAGGAAGGCCTGGAGGTCACCATTCTCAAGTTTTCCATTGCCATCATGCGTCGTAACGCCGAGGCATTGTTGGAGATGAAGGACATGAGTGCGTTGACGACTTTCCTAAAGGAGCGTCTGTTCGATGCGTATATCGACAAGCAGCCGTCCGCCTCTTCCATTCTGGAGTCTGGCTTCTTCGGAAGCTCTGGGGCTGCTGACAAGGAGACCTACCGCTCGGACCTTATGGTGCAGGACGCGTGTGCCGTGCCTCTCACGCAGGAGATGATCAATGCTTACACGGCCGAGTGGGAAGAAAAGGTTCGCACCGAGAAAGAGCGTGAAGCCGAACTGGAGAATCTCCGTCACACGGTGAGCACGCAGGCCGCCCGACTACGACTTTTGGAGGAGCGCTCCGAGGCGTCGGATAAGGAGCATGTACAGCTGGCGTCGGAATTGGTCCACGCCAAGGTGGAGAACGAGGAGCTGCGGGACTTAAACGACGCGCTGAAACTGCAGGTTGAGCAGTTGAAGAACGTGGTTGACAAGCAGCCTGGCGAGGTGGAGGAGAAGCTGCGGACCGAGATGGACCGCATCATGAAGCGGAACATTGAAGTACAGAACGAGAACCGTGCGATGGAGGACTCGATGGCGGAGATGGAGAAGGAGCTGGTGGCTACGAAGATGAAATGGGCTGAGGTATGTTTGACAAAGTCTTGCGGCTTTTCCCTTGTCCCTCCCTTCTCTTTCCACATAATTGACCGAATTTCAGATCTCCGAAGAGCACGAGACCCTTCGCCAGAAATGGAGTGACCTCCGCCGAGCCCTCGACTAAGGTCACTTCCCGTACTATTATCCTCTCTATCAGGTCGGACCATTCCTAGTCCAACCTTGTCTCATCTGTATATTTCTCTTGCACAGCCAGGCGCGCCGGATCTGGGATCCCCTCCCTGTATGCTGTGCAAGGCCCCATGCCTCTATGGGCCGGATGTTTGTTTCTACGGTTTCTCTGCTGCATGCTATTTGCGCTGTCTGTCGGTCCTGCCATGATTCGTCTGGCCGACTCTTGTACTCACATCCTCATATGACTGTAACCCGTTACGAATGAAATCATACGGTTATCTAAGATATGCGTGTTGCTCCGTAGTCTGTTGAGTAGCGTGTCACTTGTTGAAATTGGAGTTGTGTTTCTGCGCCCTTGATATAGTATTGCATCCATTCTTATCTCTAGCCCTTCACTTCTACCGAGGCTTTTCCAATTCGCCGTGCTGGTCGCATGCCTAACCGAGACAGCATCTAGAATTCCAGACGTAGAGTGTCCATCCCAATATCAAACGATGAAGCTTTTCAATTCGCCACGAAAATCGACATCTAGCCCACCCCATCTCTATAAAACCAAACCTGTAAACCAACCCCCCCAATCATAACGTCCCACCGGATCACATCGAATCCCCCCTTCATCGACCCGGACCTAGCCACCTTCCACCCTTCCCACCAACCGAGCCCCGATGGAGCTTACAAAACACTCTCAAAATACGTCGTAAGCACATCCTCCTTCACCGGCCCCGCAACAGCCTTCAACGCCTTGTGCGCCTCGCACTCGGTATCGTAGTATTTCATGTCCTCGAGCGAGGCAAACGTCGTCTTCACGGAGATGTTGTAGCCTTTGTTGCGGGGGTCGTCGAAGGAGAGGCCTGCGGCGGCGGAGAGGATGTATGGCTTGCCGTCCTGGGGGATGTCACTGTTAGTTTGAGCTGAGCCGAGGGGAGGCACTCGGTTCAGGTTCTGGTCGAGGGCGAGGGCGAGGGCGAGAGTGGGCCGTGGAGGCATTGCATTTGAGTATCAAGGGCAGGGCAGGGCAGGGCAGGGCAGGGCAGGGCAGGGCAGGGCAGTCTCCGGGGTATTCTGGTATTCTTACCTTGGTGGCTGTCTTGGCGAGGACTTTGTATTGCTCGAGGAGACGCTGGCGGTCTTCTTCTTTGGGGACTTTGAAGAGGGTGATGCGTTCGATGGGGGCCATGGTGGATGGGGATGGGGATGGGGATGGGGATAGGGATGTGGAGGTTGTAGTGATGAATCTGAGATTGAGACTAAATCTGGATCGAGAGGTATAGGTATAGGTGTGGGTGTGGGTGTGGGTGTAGGTGTGAAGGTGGAAGCGAATCGTCCTCTCGAAGGTGCGGGGCATATTGTTCTGGGTCTTTATATCCTCCTCCGTGGGGAGGTTCCAACTGTCTTGTGGGGGGCACTGCGGATCGGAGGGTTGCCGATGGCGGGTCCGGATATTTGGTGGACTACAGAGCCTACGGATTCCGATGGATCGGAAGGATGGTATTATTTGATACTAGAGTTATACTGTATTCCTTGACTCTGGTTGTCTTACATGAGAATTCCAGCTAATTAAGAG
The DNA here is from genome assembly GCA_003852855.1 of Penicillium sp. MT2 MMC-2018. Lineage (NCBI taxonomy): Eukaryota > Fungi > Ascomycota > Eurotiomycetes > Eurotiales > Aspergillaceae > Penicillium > Penicillium sp. MT2 MMC-2018. Next base: position 108,361 of record PZKB01000081.1, read on the forward strand.
GTAGTTAATAGGTAGTATTTTGCATCTCTGCGACTATGAGCTGGTTACTCTTGAACAGATCTTGGGAGAATCTAGTGCGGAATAAGTTATACGGACAGCGTGCTAATTCCGCACTGTTGGATGCGTGAATACCCGAGCGGAATACGATAGTAGGGACTTGACAGGAACGGTTATCGATGCTCTGCAGAAGAAGCATTATTATCCAGAAGGGCCATGCAAGTACGATGGAGATTACTGTCGCGATCATGACCATCTGTCTGAGGGGGAAAGTGCTAAAACCTATAGTCGTGTTGTACAAGTTGGATAGTTAGCCTCGGTCTCCACTCACGTCATGTTGGACATTAATCAAAGACAATCTCTATAGCAGCAGCTGAACTAGCAAGGAATTGAATTAAATCCTATAGCGCATTCCGAACTTTAAAAAGAAGAGGACTTGGAGCATACCTGGCGGAACCTAAGCTTAGTCTACGAGACTAAGCACAGAGTATCAGATTCACATATGATCTACCTAGTACCTACATGACTCTGAGATTCCCCACACTCCTTCCAGCCAAAGTACAGACAGCCCCGCCAACTTCAATGCCACTCCTATGACTATTGTTCAGTTGCATAATTCCGGAGCGTGCCCTAAAAGAATCTACCTCGACGACCTATCCAGGTACTGATCTTCTTCCCTCGCCCCAAACCATGGCCTCTTTCCCAATGTTGAGGCCGTTAGGAATTATGATCGTCGCTCTCTAACCCGTTGTGGTCTGACTCTGGACACCCCGAATCTGCACTTACTCACATGCACATACAGATCAACCCGGTATCCCGCACTCCTACAAAATGCGACGTGGACTATTTGAATCCTCGAAGTGCCCCTTTATGGGGGCACACAATCCCAATGCCAGTCCAATGGTGTAGAGTACTATCACCATGATATCCTTCATTCTCCCCCTGCTGGCAAGCACCCTCATCTTTCATGAGAGTACAGCCTCAACTGCAGCAGGCCCCGCAGCCTGCGCCAACATCACCACCCAACTAGGCTCCTCCAAAGTCATCAGTAACCAGCTCAACCTCCAGTACATCAACAGCCTCGAGTACTGGAACACCCGCCAGGATGCCTACAAGCCCTCGTGCGTAGTCTACCCAACCTCCGCGCAAGACGTCTCCACAGCTCTGCAGGCCATCCGCGCAGCAGACAGCCGCTTCGCCATCAAAGCAGGCGGCCACAATCCCAACACATTCTTCTCCTCCGTCGACGCAGGCGTACTCCTCGACCTAAGCCGTATGACAGCCAAATCCTACGATCCAAACACCACGCTCGCTACATACGAGCCCGGCGGAGTCTTCGGCGAGCTATACGACTACTATGTCCAGTATAACCGCACCGTCGTCGGCGCCCGTCTGGCCGGAGTAGGCACCGGCCTCGCTCTTGGCGGCGGCATGAGCTACCTCTCGCCCCAGTACGGCCTCGCCTGCGACTCGTTCCGCGAACTGGAAATCGTCCTGCCAAGCGGTGAGATCGTCACCGCGTCCGCCTCGTCCCATCCAGACCTCTTCTTTGCATCCCGCGGCGGCGGCGGCAACGCCTACGGCGTAGTCACAAAGTACACCGTGCAAAGCAGACCGATCGGCGCGCTGTACGCGGGAAACATCATCTACGCCTTCCCGCAGAAAGACACCGTCATCGAGGCCATCGGCAACTTTATCAAGTACAACACAGACCCCAAAGCCGCCATCATCGGCACATACGAGAAACTGACCACCCCCGATCTGAACCTCAACCTCGACGAGGCGATCATCATGTTCCTCGTCTACGACGGACCCGATCCAGGTTCCGCTTTTGCAAACTTCACCTCCATCCCGCACCTCCTCGACACAACCAGCATCAAAACCTACCCCGAGGTCGTCAACATGCCCATACCGTTCTCGACCGAGCTCTCCCGCGGCAACAACATCTTCCGCGTCGGCGTGCACCGTCCCGAGAACAACTCCTACGCCCTCGCCCTCGACAAATGGCGCGCCTGGGCAGAGTCTAATAAGGGGAAATACGTCCTCCTCTCGCTGGACTTCCAGCCCGTCCCGCGCAGCCTGACAGATGCGAGTAAAGCACAGGGCGGAAATGCCATGCAAATGCCGGATGGCCCGTGGTTCTGGTTGAACTATCTGATAAGTACGCCACCGGGCATGAGTGAGGCGGATTATAATGCTGTGCAGGCGAGTTATCGGGATTTGGTGGTTGAGACGGGGAATGCGGAGGGGTTGCCTTTGTTTATTAATGATGCGAATGTTGATCAGGATCCGTTGAGGTCGTTTGGGACTTTTGAGAGGTTGAGGGGGATTAAGAGGAGGTATGATCCGGATGGGTTTTTTGCGGAGAAGACTGGGGCTTGGTCGTTTGAGTGAGTAGAAAGGAGGGGGGACATGATCGTCTTTGTGGATATGTGAATATCAACTTGAAAGTGCCGGGTCTTCTTACCTTGGCCATGTCGTGAGTTGTCCTCTAATTGCGGCTATATAGAATCTTCGCGTCTATCAAATACCAGACTGATTGGGCTAGGAACAAACAAAGCTATCAATACACAGGACCTTGAGAATGAAAAAAAAAAATGATTCTCTCCAACCCCGTGAATCGAACCGTCAACCTCTACTTCCCCATACAAACCCCCCATCGATGCTCGACGTCCAGCCGACTGTTCACAAAAACCTCATCACGATGCCAGGCCCAAACGTTAACGCCCTATTACCACCACCACAACCTTTATAAAGCTTCGAAAGTACACTTATCGTATTCTCCTAATCATTCTGAATACAACGATATGAAAAAATCAAACAGAGAAAAAAAAGATCTTTTGCCCGCCGGGGAATCACCCCCAACGATCCCCACCCGCCCAACCTCACCCCTCACGCCGTCCCGAGTGAGCCTCCACCGCAGCTTCCCAGATCTCATTTCTCGGGGGTAGGCTGGCCCGGTTGTGAAGACCACTGCGCCACCGGCGAAGGTGGGTTGCTGGGCTGACCTGGAAGTTAATGATAACCCTTCCAAGTTATTCCATGTTCAGTTTATACCCGGCCATTGCTACCGAGTAGTCAAATCAAAGAAGAGGGGAATGATCGTTATATTGCAGAGTCTATGATATTAACGCAGCAGGATATTATTCTTTTTTCATGAGGGGCAGGTTACAGCGTCACAGATTCCCCCGTAACGCCTGCTCACGCTCAAAAGCCTCGAACAGACTCTTGAAGTTGCCCGCGCCGAACCCGTCGAAGCCATGGCGCTGAATCACCTCTACAAAGACCGTTGGCCGATCCCCGACATGCTTGGCGAAGATCTGCAGCAGATACCCGCGCTCGTCAAAGTCGACGAGGATGTTGAGTTTTTCGAGAACGTCGACGTCGGCGCCTAGGGTCCAGGACACGCTCGAGAGACGCCGGCGCAGGTCTGTGTAGTATGCACTGGGGACTTTGAGGAATTGCACGCCCCGGGCTTGCAGGTTTGTGACGGCGGAAACAATGTCGTTGGACCGGAAGGCGATGTGCTGGACGCCTGCGCCGTGGTAGTAGTCGACGAATCTGGAGTTGTGGTTAGAGTTGGACAGGGACAGCACGAGCAGGGAGAATGGGTTCGGGGTAGGAGAGGCCGTACTCCTCGATTTGAGACTTTTTCTTGCCCGTTGCGGGCTCGTTCATGGGCATTTTGATCGTCTCGTTCGGTGATGCTACCACGATGGACCGCATGGCCGAGTACTCGCTGCACATCTGCTTGTCGTCGACCGTCCAGTAGCGGTGGAAGTCCAAACAATCCTCGTAGCTGATTCATAACTCGTTAGCCTTGTCGTCTGTCTGAAACAATGGTATGGCAACATACAACTGTACAATACGATCCACCCCACCCCACGTCTGATTCCCCACGCAGTGATCAATCTCCAAAAACTGCACCGGCGGCAAGATCTGGTTGATAGGGTCTTCATCGCCATCAACGACACGATACCCCGGCAGGAACGGCGCAGTGTCTGCGTATTGCTCCCGATTCACCAGCGAGTGCACGGTATCCCCGTACGTTCCCACTGTTGCCGTCATGATATGTCCATCACCCTCATTATCTCCCTCCAGTTTCCTCGGCTCCGCGACAGCAGCAGCGCCGTTCTCAACTGCGCGCTTCCACACCGCGCCCACGTCGCCGGTCACTCGAAACGCGACATCCTTGACTCCGTCGCCGTGCGTCGTCAGATGCTCGTGGATCGCGGCTAGCACCGCCCGGTCCTCCTTCGTCGCGCGTTGCAGGGCATTGTTTTCCCCCTCGGAATTGCTTCGCGCCGGCCCGCAAACCGGTCCCGTCAGAACGAAGACGGCGCCACCGTTGGCAATCACGTAGCTGGCCAAGTAGGGCGATCCCGTTTCTGGACCTCGGTAGGCGATTGGCTTGAAGCCCATTCGCGTGATGTAGTAGGATGCCGCTTGCTTGGCATTGCCGACGTACCAGAGGATATGGTCGAAGCCGATATACTCGGGGCCCAGGTTGGTTGGGAAGATGGTCTCGTCTACGGCGGGGATGGTCATGGTGGCTGTTGCTCGTGACGGGTGGCTGGTTCAGGGAGGGAATCGAGGTCGATGGCGAGGAATTGGTCTTTTTCCTCGCCGTCGAGAGATATTGAATGGGTCAATTAAACAGTTTGAACTCAAAGAGGAACGAGAAAGAGACGGTGAAAGTTGGATAAGAGACAGGGACAAAGCTTAATTTTCCAGGTTGTTTTCGGGATGGGCGGCATAAACTTTCACGTCACACATTCTTGGCCCGCCGCCCTCCCGTTCGTAGTTAACTTGGGGCGATAAGACCGCCAAGGGAATATGATGTGCTTGGATGAGTTGAATGTTTCATTTCCCATGCTGATCCCCGAGGATCTTCCTTGGAGAAAAGGGAGCCCTCAAGTCACTGAAACCCATGGTCCCGGCGTGTTTATCCCTTCATTATCTCGACGGAATCCAAGCGAGACGGAGTAGATCGTGGTCCGAGGGAAAGAGTTGGAGTGGGAGCGACGCGCAAAATGACAAAGGGCGCTCATAGATCTTCTCCTTCAGGACCGTAGAAGCATTGCATGCGTCCACGTCTGCGAATGTGACGTCTGAATGGGGTAGCATATCCCAAGGCCATGGTCAAGTCCCTCAGACAAAACCATCCCAAAGAACGGTGCCAGCGCGATCACCAGCAGTGACAGCTCCCCCAAGCCATGAATTCCATTCTCTTATCCCTCAATCAATCATCTTGAATCCAATCCTTCACTCTCCGCCTCAAGCATCATTCACCGGCTCCGGTCGGTTCTTGAAAAACACCTTATACCGCACAATCTCCACCACCTCCAATTCCTCCGTCCCAGCAGTCCCAGCTCTCTTCTGTAGCACCGCAATCGGCCGCGGTAGCTTCTTCACTTCTCCAGTCATCCGCTGATATCGTCCGACGTACAGATACACCCGCTTCATCCACTTGGTGTCGTCCGGGTTGTGGATCGAGTAGTCGGGGAACATGAGCTTGCCGATGGGCGTTTCGTAGGAGGCGGATCCTGCGAGATCCTGATCTTCGCTGGGACTGTCTTGCTCGGCTTCGGAGGTTGGCACGTTGATTGTGCCTTGAAGTTCGAGGAGGGCGAGGCCGGAGGGCGTATGGAGGAGCTGGGGGAGTGGGTTGTGGGCGGGCGTGTCAGGTGTAGTTTGGGCGAGCGCTGAAGGGCGCGGATGCAGGGGGATTGAGGGCATGCTTGAGAGGTTGAGAGTCTTGAGATTTGAGAACGTTGAAAAGGTATTTGATTCAAATTGGACGAGGTTCAAGCTAGCTGGTTCAAGCTGAAGATTGCCAAATGGAGAGACGCGACGCGGCTCGCGTTCCGGCGATCGGACCCCACATGGAAATCGTGGGGAGGGAAGTGTACAGACTTTAACAGAGGTAGACTACGCAATACATTGTATAAGAGATGATGATTATAGATTAAAAGCTTATGATGAGACAGTGAAAAGCTAGTTTGTTTGATAAAAACCAGTGGTGCAGATTGATGCTTTGAAATAGGAGCTCGTCTATCCCTGACATGGCCCAAGTACGGCATGTCCACTATACCACGAGAGCGCTGCTTTGTGAGGGAGGATAGTCGAAAGGCAACCTCTTTGGCCACCACGTCACGCTCTCTTTTTGAGTTCGCAGACTCTGCGAAGAGCGTTGTAGAGTTGAGTCATTGAGGGATCTCAAGGCAGTCCTTATGCAGGCCAATTCTGGCCGGTTGGGGGAATAGCCATCACTATGGCCACTTTCAAAGTTTGTGGTGCGAACCTATTAGGATTACCAGAACCCTCGTGGTGATTGTCTGTTCCATGCTGATCAACAGGGTCTGCAAAGTCAGTCGTCATGTCTCTCCTCGGCAGGAAAATGGAAGCACTCACCGCGAATCATTCGAATGCGAGGCATTGACTCATTGTAGAATGTTATTTGAGTAGGATAGTTGATCACACCGTAATCAACACGTTCGTCAACTCATGAAGGGCCAGACCCCAAGCCCTTGTAACAGGCGTCCTCGAGGTTCTGAAGGCCCTGAATGGTCTCGCTGGCCAGTGTATTCTCAGTGCCAGCCGGTCCTTGCAATTTGCCATAGCGAAGATCACTCAAGTCGCCAACTGTCGTCTTGAGTTCCGTCAAAAGGTCAGCGGCCTCTTGATCGACATCGGCTATTTCACGCTCAATGTTGGCACAGGCAGTCTCCATTGCCGCCAGGAGACTATCCACCGAGTGGTAGTCATCTGAACCAGTGGCCGAGTTTTGGCCAAATAGATGAAGATCCACATCGATTTCTCGCTGCTCCTCAGCATTGGCAGCTTCGACACCGGCGGCACGACTGGCCCTGCGGAGCTCGGCTTTCTGTCGCTCGCCTTGTCGGATTTCCTGGTCGATATTTTCATTGACCCGGTCCAGGTCATGTTCCCGCACTTGTTGCAGCTCTCGATACAATGTCCGGATATGGGGATGATCCCGTAGACGCCTGGGGAATAACTCTGTGAATTTCTGCAGAGATATGATGGTCGGCAGAGGCGCTGGCGAGAGCAGAAAGTTGCTCAGGATAGATTCTTCCGAAGGTGCCATGATTGAATGGGACCAATTATTTTCTTGAAACTTCTCGATCGATGTAGCAATGCAGTCTTGTCCAGCTCCCGTGACAGTTATGGGGTAGATCTCAGGTTGGATATTTCCCGAATGAGAAGCGGCCGCGTCGCGTCTCCCGTCGAGGCGCGCCGATATCACGTGGCAGCCGTCGAGATGGGGACGATAGACAAGAATCTGCTCCAGCAACTCAAGTCTTTCAAGAAAAACTGTGTGAAGGATACTCTTGTGCACAAAGGAAAAGACCATCAAGCTTGGGGACGAAGCTGTGCACTTTGTTCTCTTCTCTGGCCGTCACAAACCCTCGCCTTGCACCCAAATTGTCCCAAGGGGCCACTTCCGCCATTTTAGAATTGAACTTCTTCAACTCCAGTGCTCCGACAGCCCTACACGCGTCTCAACAACCACGCGACAGGCTTCCACTTATTCAATCCCGCTGTGGGCAATTGTGGATTAGGCAGAGATTGATTCAAACTTCAATCAGGCAATATCCAACTCATCCCAGAGGTGGCTAGGCAGATTGTCTCCAGGCAGGACTGAGATATCAACCTACTCAAACCTCTCCAGGCGCTGCCTATTCCCAGGCAACATCTCCTTCACAAGCTCATTCACCTTCTGAGGGCCTTTTATAAGTCCTGTGAATTCCGCTTTCTTGAAGTTTTTTCTTGTTCCTTCTGTTCAACCTTTTCGGAGTGCAGGTTTTGTGACCATTGCAGTTCTACCATCTTCGCCATCATCACTCGCATCTTCTCCCAACCCTACTCTATTGTCCTACAATCATCATCTTCACCATCTTCCCCTTCTCCTCTTGGCATCCGTAAAAATGCCTTCTTCCATGTACAGCAAGGACGAGAAGGTCCTTTGCTTCCACCACGACATCCTCTACGATGCAAAGATCTTGGATGTCCGGCTGAAGGACGGGGACGACAAGAAGAGCGTCCACGAGTACCTCGTCCACTACAAAGGGTGGAAGAATACGTAAGTTTCCCCCGCGCTTTCCTTCTGCACTTTTCCTTTCATCTCCTTCACACGTCCCTGCATCCCACCCACGTGCACCATGAATCGTGACTTCGTTCGCATGCCCCGTCTCCAGCCCAGGATGCGTCTGTTCGTATCTCTTCCCATAGCTCCCTAACACATCGCTTCACTCTGGGCCCTTACGGAGAGTCCACTGATTCTGATCTTCACGATCGTTTCGCCTCTGTTACCAACGATATCGGAGAGATCACATGCTGACTTGTCTCTCACAGCTGGGACGACTGGGTTCTCGAGGACCGGCTGCGCAAGGCCACCGAGGAGAACCGCGAGCTCGCTGCCAACTTGCGCCGGGAGGTCGAGGCTGCGGCTCGCCAGAAGAACGCAAAGCCCACCGCCAAAAAGCGCGCCATGTCCGACCGCAGCTCGGTGCGCGACAGCGAGGAGCGTGGCACCTCCGCCCCCGGCCGGGCGAGCAAGCGGGCTCGTGTTGAGACCGACATCGAGAAGGTATGGAGTTGTCATCTCTTTGCTTTCGATCTCCATCTCGGCACATCCTATCAGCCCAGTGTTTCACTGGCATTGATCGACTGAATCTAACCAAACTCAAACAGGAGGACCACTTCCAATCCCGCCCTTCTATCCGCATCGTCATGCCGGACAACCTGAAAGCGCTGATTGTCGACGACTGGGAGCGCGTCACTAAGAATGCCGCTGTCGTCGCACTACCTGCTCCCAAGCCCGTCCGCCAGATCCTGCAGGAGTGGCGCGACGAGGAAGCCCCCAAGCGCGTGGAGTCCCGCATTGATGTCGATGTTCTCGACGAGGTCATCTCGGGCGTTCTTGAGTACTTTGATACCATGCTCGACAAGCTTCTGCTCTACCGCTACGAGCGTCCTCAGTACCGCATGTTGCGCAAGAAGTACAGCGGCACTCCCGGCAAGGGCCCCGTCGACATCTATGGCGCAGAGCATCTCATCCGCCTCTTCAGTATGTGCCTTTCGACCTCTGATGTACTTCGTTTCCATCCGATCTAGGTTGATGCTAATACCTTCTTTGTATAGGCCTCCTCCCCGAACTCCTTGCTCAGACCAATATGGACCTCCAGGCTACCCAGCGCCTGCGCGAGGAACTTTCCAAGTTCTCTCTGTGGCTGTCCAAGAACTCTGAAAAGTACTTCCGCACCGAGTACATCTCCGCCGAGGATGCATATGTCGAGAAGTCGATCAAGGCTGGCCGCTAAACATCTTCATCACCATTCGCACCCTCGCCATCTCACTTCCTCTCAACCTCGCTCACACATATCCTCCAGCGATGGTGAAAATGCTCATTTAGAAGGCGCCTTTCGATACACCTCTCCTAGGACACAATGTTTCTTTTCCCTCAATGATCATCCTGCGCAGCTACAACACTGCCTTGTCTCCCATTTGGGTTTCTGATGCTTTCGGTGATGGTCTTTTTCTTTTTCTTTTCTTTCTTTTCTTTTTCGTTGTCGCCTCATGAGACGCCCCGAGGTTAGGTTTTCTTTTTCTTTTCTTGTGTTCATTCTTGCTTCGTTAGCAACACAGTGATATCCTAAGCAATGCTTCTACTAGAGGAGCTAATGGGAATACGAAATCAAAATTTACTTATCTCTCTTCTAGAAATACCAACCCGGCCTTGCTAGTCCAGACGTAAAGATCAATGCCGAAATGGATATGTATTGTCCACAGGATATCTCGAATAATTCCCAACTTGAACCCACTACATCAGTGCCGAATCCACGCAAATCCCCATCCAGTAACCTCCTCCCATCTCCCTCACGCAACCAACTGCCGCGCATCATCAACCGCCCACCGCGCCGCCCTCTTCAACTCACTCTTCCACTCCGTCTCCCTCCACCGCGCCCACGTCGTCAACCCCTCCGGCGGCTGAATACTCAACGTATCATACCCCTGCTTAATAATCCGATGCACCTCCCTCGGACTCAAATTCTTCTTCTTGATAGCCGGCAACGCCACGGGCGTAGGTTCCCCGTCCACCACCTTGGGACTAGCCGCCGCCGCCGCGCCGGAATCCTTCCCATCAGACTGGAAGAGTAGCGTGTAGAAATGCGTCGAGACGGAGAGGAGGGTGTCTATCGCTGCGGCGTGGATATCTTTCGCTGCCTTCGCGACGGACGAGGGGGTGGGATCGACGGAGCCGGGGCGGGTCGAGGGGCTGGCAAACCCGTAGACGTCGCGGAATTTGGAAATGACGGGGCCTGTTTCGACGAGCTTGTAGAAGAGGTCGTCGTAGGAGGATGGGTCTGGGAGGAAGGTGTCGCCCGCGGAGACGCAAAAGGCTAGTAGGTCTGCGAGGGAGGAGGTGAGGGTGCGGATCTTGGGGTTGCCGGCGAGGTCGGTGGCGTAGGTGGTTAGGAAGCGCATCAGGGAGAGGAGGGTGCGCCAGAGCTCGGACCAGTGGTAGCTTAGGCGGATTTTGTTCATAGAGAGGTATGTTAGGAGGCGGAGGGTTATTGCGATGGTGTGGCTGGTATGAGTTAGTCTTGTTGTTGAATTTATGGACTGCGTTGCAGTTTTGGAGATGATGTGCAGGGGCGTCGTGCTGGCTAACCTGTAGATGTTGATGTCCAGTCGCCGGCGAAGGTTATGCGTGATGGTATCGATCATGGCGTCGAAGATAACGGTTGCGAGAACGCGGTCGCCGCTGATGACGGGGAGGTATGGCTGGCGCTGTCGGCATAGCCGGACACGGCGCTTGCCATCTTCGCTGCAGATGTGTTTGCAGAGGGTTGGGTCCTCGACGAGGATGCGGAGCGTGAAGAGGCTCAGCTCGGCGTAGTGCGCTACGCGTGGGGACCGGTATGCGTGCTGCAAGAGGTAAGAGGATAGAGAGAGGAAGCTGGAGAAGGGGGACTCTTCGTTCTTCTCCGGGATCATGTGAACCATGTGGTAGCCGAAGAGCTTGTTGGAGTTTGTGAAGTCGTAGGTCGCCATGAGAATAGCGGCTTCTTGCGCGGGACTGGAAGTGTGTTAGCTTGTATAATGGTGCAGCAGTGGATAGGAAGGCATTTTACAGATCGGCGAACATCGCCTTCGCTTCCTCTGCCGTAGGCGGGTTTGCCTTGTCCTTGGCACCTGGGGTGAGAGCCCGCAGCCCGAAGAATATGAGTGTGTTGGTAATGGTCCAGCCTTCGGGGATATCGTCCTGAACAGCAATGTACCCGTTGCGCAGGCCACTGCAGGCCATGCCAACTCCCTTGACGATCTTTTGGATGCTGGCCTCATTGACAAAGTCGTCAAGTCGGAGCTGATAGGGGTTTTGAAATTCGAATTTGTTGTAGTTTGCTAGTAGACCCAGCAACAAGAACGGATCAAAGACTTCGATCGGTGTCTCCGAATCATTGACATACTGCGGTTGAATCAGACTTTGAAGGCTCATACCTCGGGTTCAGGATGGATACCTTCATCAATGAGGGGAACAGATCCCGATGGGTGAAATAGGAGACCAGACTAGTTTTGTAGGCTCCGCTGGTCATGGCAATAGCCACCCTGATTGCTTTCCGACGGAGCTCAACTGTAGGGGACTTAGTCTCCTGATGCATTGGAAAGGGTCCCAGGATCAAGGAGTCACTCACGACTGTTGCCACTGCGCACAATGCCATCCAGCACCGCCACAAATTCGGAAATGACATGGTCCACCTCATCGAGGCCTGCGAGAACCGTGATGACATCTGAGCTGGGATTTGTGTACTTTTTGCTCAGGATGCTGGTCAAGAAGACCGTCAGGGTCTGCGGCGGTGTTTAGAAATTGCCGTGACTTGGCTTGCATCGAGACCATGCATGGGTACTCACATCCAAAGCATAGGAGTTGGCCGGGACTACCTCAGACGAAGCCTCTCGAATAGCACGGGCAAAAAGATGTTTTGTTTGTGTCTACAGAATCATTGATCAGTGTTACATTCTTTGCAGACACTCGTCACGGTAACGAACACACCTGTAGACCCAACGTCTGGTCAGGACTCAACCCATCGAGCAGGGAATGCAACCGCGCCCGATCTGGGGGTAGGAGGAAGAACTCTCTCCAGAAGCCTTCGGTGGGCTCCACATCAACATCTTCAGGGGCCTAGATTCCATTATCAGAAGGTGGCGGTTGGGCAGTCTGGGGGGGGAGGGGCATACTTTGAAAAGGGTTTCGTAGAGCTGCACGATCTTCGGCTTGAAAGTCTCGGGCCTGCTCTGCTGAGTGAGGGGCGAGGCCTCCATGGTTCAAGCACACGATCTACAAGCAGTCCCTGAGATTTGTAACATGCAATCTGCGGCAAGCGACGAGTGGTTGGCTCTTTGATGCTTCAACGAGCCCGACAGCTCGGCACCAGCCACTTTGTCAGCGGGTCCAGCCACATGTCCTTAACTATGACGCTCGACCGCGGTGCCTCGGACTACTATGGTTGTACTACTCCGTACTATGTTTGTGAAGAATAGATAAATGAACGAAAGTCAGACAATGCTTCAGCTAGGCCTGGAGATTTGCGATATTAGCTTTTTCCAATCAATAAGATTAGCTGTGTGTGAATGGACTATTGTAACATGTCGCCTCTGCGATCTCCGCAAATCGGCTTAAACAAGTGGGTGTCTGTGTGCCTGAGGCCAGCGCAGGCCAAGATGGCTGACTCATCTACCGAAAGACGCAGGAAAACTTGAGACTGCAGAAAAAACAATGCGATGAATATAGCACCAAATCATCAATAAAAACTGAATCCTGGATAGTGCGGTTCCACACAGCAATTCATTTTACTATGCTAATAGCCCTAGTCACGTACTAATGTATAGTAGGAAAGCGGGTAGTGCTAACCGCCCTGGCGCCACCGTGTGTAGAAACACCTAATCGCTGATTGGCCACAGCGTTGATCATGCAACTGGGTTAGCTAATCCGCCGCCGGGGAAGGAACAAACACAGACTCATCACGGAGATTCTTCTCTCCTTCAACCCGCAATCAATTCACTCCTCGCAACACCCACCACCTTGGTCTTTTCACACGGCTTCCATGCGTGTATAGCCTGGTCTTAGCGCTACCTCCTCACATTCGTGTTCCTCACCATCATGAGTTTCTGCACCGCCATGCAGCGCCCAGTGACATCATCCGCCACACTTCTCCGATGGGTGAAGCCCTCGGCCGGCCAACACCTTTCCCAGTCGCTGCGCTGCTTCTCCTCGAGTCGGAATGTCTACATGTCTTCCAAGCGTGACATGCAAACTGCAACTGCATACCGCCCCCACACGCTTCCTTCATCTTTCCCGACTTCTTTCCCTATGCCGCGCAGCACCGGTGGCCCCGACACCTCGATCTCAGCCGACTTTCCCCTCCCCGCCGAACCCTCCAAGACTACCTCAAAGCCAGAGTCCTCGACCATCTCCCTACGAGAAGGTGAAGCGCAAAAGCCCAAACCCACCGCTACCACCTCGACCACGGCCCCCAAGACTTCCCCTAAGCCCCGTCGGCCATTGCGGGCACGCAAGGCAGCAATGAAATTGACACCACTGGCTACACAACAGCTTCGCAAGTTGATGGACCAGCCCGAGCCCAAGTATATTCGGGTTGGTGTGAAGAACCGTGGCTGCTCCGGTCTGGCATACCACCTCGAGTACGTGGAGAAACCGGGCAAGTTTGACGAGATCGTGGAGCAGGATGGCGTGAAGGTATTGATCGACAGCAAGGCTCTGTTCAGCATCATCGGCAGTGAAATGGACTGGCACGAGGACCCGCTGAGCAGACGATTTGTTTTCCGCAATCCCAACATCAGTGAGTTCCTCCCCGCTTTACAAATCAACATGCACCAATGGTCTGCAATCTGATTACTGACCTCATCAACAGAGGAAGAATGTGGTTGCGGTGAATCCTTCATGGTTTGAGCGGTCATATCGTCATGTCTCAATTCGGGTTCTCGGCGTTCATCGATCACGGTGCATTGGACGGCGTTTTCTTATTTTCCACACTCGGTTCCTCTTCTTGGGAGCTACGACCACTCGTTTGGTCGGGTACATACGCTTGATATTCAGTCTACACAGATCTCTTTCTTTTTCTTCATTATTACACCACTGGCATGGCTTCATGGCTTTCCTATTGGTCCTGGCGACGGACTTGGGCTTTGCTGATAGATTCCTGGGCCGTAGAGGCCTAGCTGGCTTGTCTTTTGTCTCATCGTTATCCACTTTTCTAGGCTGTATCTTGTGAAAACAACGTTTGGCAGAATGTGTACTTTGTATAGATTAGTCTAATGAACGTGATGATTCATGGAAGGAACAGCATACCATTCAAGCATAGAGTCAAGGTTAATATTGGACCGTCTAGATTCTCGTCACCGGGACAACACGCAGAGCTCAGGGTAACCGAACAACCTAGTAGAGAGCCGGCGTATAAATACTACACGGAAGACTAGCACACCCACAGTCTCGAGTCCATTGCAACAATCTTCTTTACCATATACGATCAAGGCCTATAGCCCCAGACAAATGCATTGAGTCCATTCAAAATAAGTGCCAGCCAGCATCACGTGGAGCCGCAGGCACGTCAGCTGGACCTAGTTCTAGCCAACATATCATATTGCAAACAACACCAAGGGGTATGAACTAGGTAAGAATACCTCGGATAGCTCGAGACCCGATGCTGTCCTTGGAGACGGGTCTGAGCCTAAGGTAGTAAGGCCGAACGCTCGAGGTCGCAAGCATTAGCTACCAGTGACATTTGGATATCTTTTTTCTCTGGTGGCTAAGTATTTTCGCTTCACACTTATGCAAGAGCAATTCAACCAGGCGTCCACAGTACCTGTTATATTTTGACTTTGGCAGTCGTGGTGGGCTGTACTTTCGAGACTGCTCGGTTTCAATGTATTGAATTGATGTTATACAAGACGAGCTTTTCCTCATTATTGTCTCTAAGCCCACGCTTGGTGGCGAACACATCCGTCTCCATCGACATGAGAGGTACTTTCAGAAGAGATTGGAACATTATTCAAGTGTACGACTCTTTCCATCTCACCATGGAATCAAACCCCTCGGCGACAAAACTTGGTTCTTGAGTTATGTATGGAGTATGGTGAACATACCTATCCGGCCGCCGGCCCGGCTGAGCAAATAAAACACCGACTATACAACTACCGTCACTGAGAGATGCCGGATCCTATTGACGAAAGGGGCTCTCGCCTGACAGTTCAGAATTTTCCCACCGCCTCTACACTGACGAGGACGCCCAGACTTCGCCGTGCATACTCAACAAGTCGGTTTCAGCACGACTCCTGAGTCAGTACTCTTGCGCAGACTATCGCGTGATTACTCGGCACCGTCTCACGCTCCAATCAAGGGATAACCTCACGCCACACGTCGCAGCCAACTGGATAATAATCCCTCAGGCATTCTGGGGCGCTTACTTCATCTTCTGCAAAATCCAGACCATCATTTTTAATAGTACCCTATAAAACCAGAGAATACGTAAAGCTTTCCAGGGGTCACTTGACCCATTTGCGCGATATTACCTAATTGCTCGGTTTGCGTCGGGGATGTACTTACCCGATCCAGCCATGCCTTCCGTTTGTGATCGACCCCGTGGTTCTAGAACCCCATATTGTTACGTGATTGTATGGGGTCCCTCACTTCCTACGGGATTGCCCAGCATTGGCATCACATCATTTGGCAAATTGGCAGAGATTGCAGCCACGGCAGTCGTCAAGTGTTGGGAAACTGGGGTTGTGGTTCTGAAAATAGCGTCATAATGATCGACGGTGTTTTTTGGTCTTCCCCCGCAAAATGGAATGCTTTATAAGACGTCGTTTTCTTCCCCGGACTTGACTGCAGAGTATCAATATCGTTTTCAGGCTATTCTCAAAGCTTCTCCAATTTACACTTAATTAGGTACTTCGGTTGCCTTTTCCCGCATACAAGTCCAACTTGTAAGTCACGAAGATATCTCCACATTCTCTGCCGGACACTCATACTTACAATTTATTCTAGTCAATACCAACCTCACACATTCAATCCCCCTCTCATAATGAACATGGACGGCCCATCATCAGGCTGGCGATGCCAACAATGCGGACTCCCCGGCGTCCGCGTCTCCACCCGCCTCAACAACTCCAACGACTCCCCCAGCCGGGCATACTACAAATGCGTCCCATGCAACCGCTCCCTGGGCAACTGCCCCTGCACCACACCCGGATCCAGGACGACATCGACTTGCCCTTGCAGTGACCGCAGAGGCTCCGACTCATCAGACCTCGACGTGCCCCCGGGTGTCTCTGTGTTGAGGAGGCCGAGCAACCCGCACAATCCGGATGGTGGGTTTGATGAGGACTGGGAGGCGAATTGCACGCCTGGTTTTATGGTGAAGAGATTTAAGGCTAAGGCTATGGAGATGCTTCCTCATTGAGAGGGCGCAGTTTGATTTGCTTTGGATAGCGGGTTTTTGTTTTATTTGATCGAGTCTAACCTAAGTAGGTATACTCGGTCGTGCCTGATGCGACACTGGTGTGTTTGAAAAGTTTGTATAAGTTAATCACATAGGCCGGTCTTAAGCCGATGCATTGAAAGTTGCGAATATCCATCATATGGTCAGATATATATACCTAGTTGTGCCGGGAGATCCCTTCACGGCAATAATTCCTCTTGTCAACACGGTTGCCTCCAAGAATGGACATTAAAAAACAAAATATCAACAGCATCTGAACAGCTGGTGCATGCACTATGATACTAATTCATCTGAAACAAGGTCCAAGGAGATCATGTTAAGATACTGGAACAAAAGCCAAGGTCAGATTGACTGAAAAATTTGAATAGAGACAAAAATAGTCGCGCCCGGGATCGAACCGGGAACCTTCTGAGTAACCTGGATTCATCAGATGAACTCGTTCCATGTGAATCAGAAATCATGACCATTAGACCACGCGACTTTCTATATTAGGAAGCGTAACTTTTGACTAAATGAGTAGAACCAAGACTACTCCTTCTTGGAAGGACTGGGGTTTGAGTAGGGGATCCATAATACGAGTCCAGCATACGAAATCATGAGGAAGAAGTCTACATGATTAACGATCGGGGCTGCCCTCTTTTATTTACTCTAAATCAGCAGATAGCTATCATGATGGATATACTATATAGAGATGAAATGAGACTAAATGTTACGGTCAAGAGAAAGATGTCAAATCTAACTGTACCATTTGACGAAGAAACCAAAGCTAAGGAAAGAAAAGAAGAGAAGGAGATGGGGAAGCCGGGGAAGTGGCTTAAATACAGTCGGCAGA
>PZKB01000082.1:0-123245 GCA_003852855.1 Penicillium sp. MT2 MMC-2018
CCCCCCCCCCCCCCCCCCCCCCCCCCCCCCCCCCCCCCCCCCCCCCCCCCCCCCCCCCCCCCCCCCCCCCCCCCCCCCCCCCCCCCCCCCCCCCCCCCCCCCCCAATTTGGTAATCCCCATATAGGTGATTACAAAAGATTTCCATGAATCATCCATGGACCATCGGCCACGCTCCACAAATCGTTCATGAGGAGCGAAGATGGGTCTGAAAAAGGCAATGGATCCTGTCCTACGATGCTGGGGTAGAACGGTGCACTGTTGCTGACCAAATTGCCAAAAATAAGCCCAGCCGGGTTCTGAGCGTTCAATATCTGGTTATCGCGTGAAGTGTCATTCGAATTAAATCCGGTATTTCTTGGCGTCGACAAGATGTCAGTATCGTACTGATCTCCGGACTGCATTCTTTGGACCGCAGACGTGCCGGATTCGGGTTGCTGTATCACTCCCGAGGACCAGCCAACTTGGTAGTCACTAAATCCTCGGCCATCGTACGGGACTGAGGTAGGATTTAATCGACTCGGGGTGCGTCTTGGGGTCTGACCAGGGGGGCCGTTCTCCGTATTTGGAGTATTCTTCTCGAGCAAGCCCTGACTGGGTGTTTGGCCTCTCTCAGAACCCGCAGGCCCAGCGGAAAATGCCTGAGGATGACTGCCAGAGATCGGTGTCGACAGCGCAGACTCCATGCTCTTGATGGCCTCAATGCATGTTTCTGGCCAGCTACTCCCACGCAAAGCAAGATTTTCCAAAACTTGAACTGCCATTTTGGCGTATTTCAATGCCGTGGCGACAGGTAGCTCGCCCTCCCATGATGCGTACATCAAGATGAGACAGGCCATCCATGTCGTCCAGGTGAAGGATGGCCAAGTCAGCGGTGCATCAGATCCGGAAGACATATACTTTCTCAAAGCAGCCAGCAATGATCGAGATGAAGCAATGCACGTTTGCAAAGCATGTTTGTATTCGGGGTTGGGCTTCTCCGCGGCAAGCAGTGGCCGATTCATTGCAATAATTGCCTCATGCCTGAGGATCATCAGCAGTAGCCGATGATTAGGAGCGAGTGTGGTGCTTGCTTCCGATTCGGTCTCTGCAGAATCTTCCGTTGGATTGACATCGTCGTAGACTTCGTTCCACCATTGAGAGAGTTCACCGTTAACATGGGAAGCCTCCAGTGCACCAGCATGGCTATGAAGGATTGATTTGTTGCGAAGCTCCAAGATCAGACCCCGTATTCTAGCAAACTTGGCGAGATGACAGAGCAGCCGCAGGCGGTGATCACTGGGTGCGCTAGGACTCGGCGTAACATGTCTTTCAGCATCCGGATAGCACACGTCGATGTCATCGTCTCTTATGCCGAGGGGAACCCCTAGGGCTTGAGAGAGGTACCTCTCCAGTGAGTAGATCGACCAGAACAGGCGCCTTCTGATACTCATCTCCTCATTACTAAAGCAGGAGAATCGACCCGGACAGCGATGCAAGCCCAAATGGAACGCCGTTCGAGTGATGACACCTCCTACCCGAGAGGCTGCATTCAGACGCAAAAGTGAAGTAAGAGCCAACTGGGCTGTAAAAGCCGCCTGGAGCATCGGGAGCGTCGTGGGCTCCGCAAGTAGGCTCTGAATTTCTTGCATAACATGCTGCACGTTTTGAAATACAAGCATTGCAGGAATTGGCCCTTTCGTAGATGTTGAATTTCTCGCTTGCCGTTCATCTCCAAGGGAAATTGAAATGAGAGAACGGATCACGATCATATCCAAACGGCTGATAGCTTCAGGCCCTTGACGTGCAAGCTTTTCCATGGCTTGCAACACGGTCGGCGCATGGAGGTGAGGAAAGCATGGGTGCCAATCCTCAAAATATCGACGCGTCCAGCTGACAAGATTCTCGAAACTGAACACAGCAATTGATGCAAAGTTCAGTTCTTCTGGCAGCCAGAATGCATCGAAACTGTGAGCACTTTCGCCCCCTCGCTGTAGCCGGTCGTCTTCGCCTGGGACCGAGCTCTTATCGCGGGTTCGATTCTGCTGCAGGTCCGCTGACCGGCGAGCAAAGGCATTGTAAACATGTCGGATGAAATGAATGCCGCTGGAGCTGCCAAGAAAACTAGCGGAGCCTTCACTTTGAGGATCCCTCATGAATCCAACTTCACGAGGCGAGGGTCTCGAGGCGCCCGCTGTAGAAGCTCGCCTGCGGCGCTTCGCCGAGTGAGGTGCATATTGCCAGTCTGACTCATTCTCCTCGAGACGGGTACTCACTGAAGATGGAGATGCCATGGTGGCTGTATATCACATATTGGATTCACATTGAAATTGCTTGCGAAATGGCGAATGACAATAGAAAGAACTGATGAAGATTGCTGCGACCCGAGGTCTTTGTTTTCTTCTGCAGATTCGATGTAGATGCCTTTTTCCTTCTTGCTTGCAGGTCTCCGACCGGTGGTTTCCTGCCGATAGACTGTCTCTGCCTCTATATGAGGCCTTTCCTTGCTAGATTGCTTCTTCTTCCTCAGGGATTCTCGGAGCTTCCTGCCCAGAGCAATAGATTGCCTTCTCTCTCCAAAGTGTTCCTGTTCCTGTGCGTAGCTGCTGGCCTGACCTGGACCCAAACGTTTCCAAACGTTCTCAAGAACGCTCACGGCAACATCAGCTCGTCCAGCATCATCAATGTCACTAAAATGGTTCATCTCGGCATGTTCACTGCACGCACCACGTGACTTTTTTTCACGGAGGTTTCTTTCTCCGGAGACAATCGCCATCTCACACCTTAAACGACGAAAGCTGGAGAAGTAGATCACATAGATCAGGTTTGCAATACCTACCCACGGGAAAAGCGATTTGATTACTAGCTGTTCAATTCAACGAAATGGCGATCGTGCGGTCTAGGCGATCTCGCGCATCTGATGCCATCATGCCCGGTAACCACGAGGCCTGTCCGAAATGCAACCGCCTGCGGATCTGCTGATGCGTGACGTGACATACTCCAGACAGTGGGAACTTGAGCTCAATCTCGTGTGAGCCATGCAGACAGCGAAAATGCAAGGTTGGTTGCTTGATCTGGGGTAATGATGCAACGCTAACCTCGAGCATAGTGTGACCGGAAACTGTATGGCCTCAGATCATGAATACTGTGAGAGATGTATTGATCCGGACTTTCCAATAGTCCATACTGTGCGCAGTGCTCAAGCGAGCCATTAAAATGCATATATCCTGAAATCGGGAAAAGGTGCTCATGTCCAACGAATTTGCGAAATGGCCTGTCACGAAGACTAATCTACGCAGAGGACTGCCTCTCGGATACCTGAACCAACTAGAACAAAGACTGTCCGAGACCGAGGCTGCGCTCTACAGTGCTCTTGCTACCTTACGCGCGATACAACCAGCAACCTTGGTGCAAGCATCGCCAAATCCGGGCTCGATGCACAAACAAAAAGCTGCGCGCATGGATGAATGGAACCAGCTGCCACTCCGAGGATGGTCCGACATGGAGCGCTGGCTCGCAGGCATGTCACAGCAGTTCAGGATTGAGCAGACACACACGCCGAGTGTACCTTTCGAACCCTCGGAGGGCAGTTTTGAAATGCGACAGTCGCCAAACCATCCAAGTTACAGCACCAACCACAGTCCTGAGGAGAACGAGGATGCTGGGGTACCATCGACTTCATATGCCTGGCCTCAACGATGGGATACCACCATGGGGAGCTCCTACGAGGCTCATCCCCGCCAATCGGGAATGGTGTCCTCGCCAGCACTTTCGCGAGGTCAACCCACCGGAGGATCCGACGGCGTGGCGTCGCCAGTAGGAGGGGTGCAGGAGTACACCAATGCCATGTTCAGTGAAAGCGGACCAGGAAGACCAACCGATCGCACATCGGCCACGGGAGCGAAAGAGCTGTCGGAAAACAGACCTAGCATATACTTTTGATGATCTCTTCCTACTACTCTTTCGACTACTTTTTCGACTACTCTTTCGACTACTCTTTCGACTACTCTTTCGACTACTCTTTCGAATATTACTTCGAATATTCTACTACTTTAGTTCTTATAGTTTAATATTACGTCTCCTTTACGTAGAAAGGCTATATATCCTTGAATGATGTAGATAACACTATAAACTAGACGAGTAAACTCGGTGAAGGGTGACTATAGGAATCAGGTTTACTATCTTATATTATCGATTATTTCTCTCTTGATGCCTGATTTCCTGGAATTCAGGCATTGAAAGGTAACTATCTTTAGGCAACCCTAGGCAGGAGGGGAGTCAAAATATGCAGAAGGGGGGTCAATTTAGTAATTCCCTTAGTTAAGCACTTTATGTGTGACGGACTAGACCAGATTGCGACAGTCACGTGATGATTCAATACTGGGAGCTAGGGAGACCCCCGAGATGGTGGTGGATATTCGGCATTGGTCTGGTCAGCTCACAAGATAGCATACTTGAGCTTGGCAGGAACTCAATCATGACAGAGTGACGATGCTCCAGTCTCTGTCTTCCATATTTTCTCGACAGTAGAGGATGTACTCCGCACTTCAACGTGAGTGTGTTCGATCTAACGCCCCACTCTCAGCCTATCCTCGATTCCTCGTGTTATCAGTGGAGGTCGCCCCTCCCACGGGTGTTCAATCTTGAAGAGTGGCCCACTCTGGTACAACCAAGACGAATCCCAGCCTGAGCCCACGAGCGACGCCTGACAGACCGACCAATTTGATTAGTGGGTGGCCATCAACAGCAAATCAAAGGATGGTGCCCCTGCAGCCCTCCAAGCGCCGGTCGCACCAGGATCACACCTGCAGCGTCGGCGACGTCGGAGGGGATGGTGATTGGTGAAAGAATATCATGCCAGCCGCCCCTGGCCCTGTCGATCCGTACAGTCACCGGAGCACAGACTGCATTTAGCAAGGGACAGTGGTCGCAGTTTTGTGGTGAAACGAGCTCCGTGTCGGGGCTGGTGTCGTCCGATGAAGTCTCTGTTGCTCTCTCTAGATTCCTAGAGGGCTGGGAGACTGGGAGTCACCGACTCGAAAGAGTCTCGAAGGCGGGGTCACTCGAAGCCCCGACGTTTCATCAAAATTCTAAAGTATCGCGGAGCAGTAGGAGAGTGGCGTTACACTCCATCCGATGGGGCTTCTTTTGTTTCGATCATGGTTCACGTGGGGAGTGGTGCTGTTCACCAGATGATCCCTCCTGACGGAATATGTGATGCGATGCATACACGCCATACAGCGATGTGTCCTGTAGATCGTACAACGTGTCGACTCTTCGAGTTCCTCCCCCTTGGGTACCAGAGCGTAGGATTGCAATGATCAATCGGATGAAGGAGACCATCCCCGGCTTGCCCTCCATACCCAGAGCAACATTGTGCCTTGAAGCCTCGCCCGGGATGTTTCCCCCAAGGCACGGACGGAATGGCCGTGGCCCGCTGTCATCGGAGTCTAGCCATAATGATGGCAAATTCCATCGTAGAGCACTAGAAGAATAGCGCTGGGAATAGAAGCGTAGAGAGCAGAAAATGCTGGATAAACTGTGGCGATAGGTCCACAGCAGTTGCCAATATTGGGCCCTGGACACCCGAGATGAACCTCTCTGACTGGAAGGACTAACAGTCCCTGACTTCCCTGGAGCGAACCTTGGGCGAAAGACTTTTTTTGGCCGTTCCGGACGAGTGGGCGAGCACGCAGTTGGACGGAGGGGGATCCAAGTGGAGAGCGACAAAGCAACGAGGCCCAACGGGTGTTTCCTCGCAGGTTAAGCGCCAGGGCCTCTCCACGGTTCAGCGTGGGCGACAGAGTCTGGACAGTTTGAACTGTGGGCACACACACACACACTCTGTACTAGAGTCAGTTCCTCTCACACACGGCCCAGCCCGTAAGGGACGACTCGCTTCCTTTCCCCCTTCCTCTTCTTCTCCCTCTCTCTACGCTCACACGTCCTTCACTTTCTGGGGCTTCCTTCATTCCTTTCCCCCTCTCCAATTCACTTCTACTATAGAGCCCTAGATACGGTGATCTGTGATCCTAGGCTCCTTTTTCACGTCTTTTCGACTTTATATCCCCTTGGGAGTGCGTCCTGGTTGTTCGCCTCCATTCCTTCCCTAGGCCCTGGACTACCAACCCTCGAAAGAGGCCCGGTTTCGCTCACCCATTTTGCTGCGCAAAACCCACCAACGAGACCCTCGACTCGACCTTCATTTTGAATCTGTGCCAGACACAGCGAACTTGATTGTTCAATTAAAATTTCCTCAAAACCGCCACATCTGATACCGGACATTACGGGCAGTGATCTCCATTCCTCGTCTCCGCATCCGCGATCGTCTGTCCACGCGAGATCAACCGTCGGATTAGATCGCGAAGAGGTGACAGAAATCTGGAACCCATAAAATAACAGAACCTTTGTCCGAAATCTGTGAAGAGTCAACAAAGAACACCAATTACCGGCGCGCATATCCCGAGGACGGTACAACGAACACATCTATCGAATCCATCATGTCGACCCTTACCCGCGCATTCACCAAGCGCAACAAGCGGCCGGAAGTGTCGGCGCCCATGCCATATCGCGGCGAAGGGCATGTGCGATTTAACTCTGGCTCTATCAAACGGAGCAATATCTCGGGGCCCGTCCAGTTGATTTCAACGACCAACATGCTTGCCTACAACGCGCCCGACATCCACTCTTCCAATTCCTCATCCGCTTCATCATTACGATCGGGGGACGACTTTGATGCGGTCTCTCCGCATAGCTACTCGTCCTCCATCACCTCTCCCGATGTGTCGCCACACGAATCCTACCCGGTGGATGCGAACCCTACTTCATACTTCCCCAAGCGGACCGCCACTCTGACAAGCCACCCGCGCTCTTCCACTACCTCCTCATCCTCCAACGATGCTCCGATGGTCCCTCAGCGGGCGCTGTCGCATACCAAGCGATCGCATCAAGAGCTCGCGCGGAAGCGCTCACAGCATCGGATGTCCCCGCCTCCGTTGGCGGCTCCCCGCAGCAATCCCATCGTCCGCGCCTCTCAGGACGTCTTCATTCCCGAGACACATCCTTTCAGCAAGGAGCTGGAGCAGGTCAATGAGGTGGCAGAAGAGTTTGGCGCTACGCATATCATGGACGAAGAAGAATTGCTTTTGCATCGCAAGGGACTGAAGAAGTTCACCGTCCACGATTACCTCACCGAGATTGAGGATCTCTATGGCAGTATCTTCGACGATCGACTGGGACCCATCAGTGCGGGCGCCTGGCTGTGAGAGCTCAACTTCAGTTCACCCACCCACTGTATACCTTAATTCAAGGTGGACATTACTCTGCCCGGTTGATCTGGGGTAATCCGTCCGACGACTACTATATATGCGGACTTGGTGAAAAAACTGGATTTTCCCTCGCAAAGTCCGCTACGACTAACTCTTATCCTTTCATTGATGACTCTCCGATTATTCCCCTACCTTGCACTATACCATGGGAGGAGCTCTGTAGTTCCTGTGTTCAGTCTACCCCGGTTTCCGCTTTTGTCTTTCTGTCTCACACTGGTTGGCTCTTCTAGCCTATGCACGCGATCTATAAATTGTTTGGATCTGCCCGGATCGACTACTCCGGGTTCTATATAAGCATGTATGACACGTATCTACGCTAGAATTACCAAGATATGTTTTCTCGAAATCGTCTGATTTACCACTCGTAGCGATAGGTATTGAATTCGGACAAGTTGACACGAAACCTGTATTCTCTCCCATGCAAAGCATCGTATCCGACCCTGACAGGCTGACATCAACTCGTAGAGGGCCACCAAGTTATCAACTACAGTAATGAGGCTCCACAGCAAAACGCGACGGATCTGGCAGAACGCGAAGACGACACGATGACATAATCTAATTTTACCCGGAATGGTTTAGTGCAAGGTTCACCGCTCGGTCACGGGTTCTCCGCAGCTCCACAGCCAGCACAAGGGAAATTTTTTCGTTCAAGGATCTATCTCGATTATCTCGAACCTCGACACACCACTGTCTGCATCATCTCATCGACTATCGAGATCGAGTGATTGCCTTCGATGGGTGCAGACACACATTTGTGGTTCTATCCCTCCAATCTGTAGCACACTCTTGAAATTTCATCATCTAGACGGTCGTGTGCTGGGTTGCCTAGCTCCACTGCTGTCAACACATCGAGCTGCCCCTCTTGGCGTCCTCTGGAGGTACAGACCGACAAATGTTACATCGTCTGTGACCGTTAAAGAGTTGATTCAACACACTGTCTCTTTCCTCCAAGCCTTCGGCCATGGTCTCCGTCGCTACTATCCCACAACCCTCGGCGCTTACAGCCACCCCTTCCCTGAAGCCATCCAAGATGCTACCATCATCATCTCCCGTATCCATCCTGAAAACCTCCAAGGCCGCCGGCACGAAACGCAAGATGGCGGATATCGACCGCAGTCTGTCGCCCGTCTCCTCCGTGTCGGATAGCTACGATGACGCCCCGCCCTCGAAGAAACGTGCCCGTGTCACATTCAATGAAAATATTCAAACTCATTCCTGGGACCAGAATGACCCAGCCGCCAAAACTGGAATGAGTGTGGCGATGGTTCGGGAGGAAATTCGTCGCGCCATCCATCGCCACGTCTCGTCTGGAGAAAGTGAAGCCTATGACCAAATCAAGGAGATCTTCACTGCCGACCCGAAGAAAGCTGGCGACGCGGTTTATCAGTATGACCTCCCAACACACACATCTTTGAAGAACCATCTATTGGGTCTCCTATCCCATATCGCCTCCCTGGATCGCGGCTGCAGCAGTCTTGTCAACGCTGTCCTTGAGAGCGAGTGGCTCGGTCGGGACGAGGCCTACGTGAAGCTTTTCATTCGGTTCTTGGGAAACCTTGCCGCAGCTCAAGGAACCTACCTCGGTGTTATTTTCAAAATGCTAGTCAGCAAGCTCGCTGGAGTCGCTCGCGGCACTGGTAGCCTGCCCGGCTACCCTGTGGTTCCGGTGTCTGAAATCTATGCGCGCGTCCACATGGCCCTGCGGCATATTGTCCGCCTGATCCCCGCTGGCAGTGGCACACTCTCTCCTGTCTTATCTCACACCTTCCCATACGAAGCGGACCCTGCCAAGTCCTACATCGCCTTTACCCGAAACCTCATCCAGATCATCGACTATGCTCCAGAGCTTCAATCCGATATCCTCGCCCTCATCACCGAGAAGTTGGTCAAGATTGATGTCCAGATTCAAGTGGATCTGGAGGAATTCGAGGATGAGATTGGGGAGACCCTCCTGCACGGTGTCTCCACCGATCCCGACGAAGAACTCGACGATGACGACGATGCTTCCATCATTAGCGAAGATGAAGCCGACGAGGACCGCCGGGTCGCTGAGATCAAAGACAATATTCATAAAGTGGATGGCATGATTGATATTCTTTTCGAGTTCTACAACTCTTCCTTCACCACGGGCACACTCGCCGACCAGCGAAATAGCCTGGATCTCATTATCAGCCACTTCCAGAGCATTATTCTCCCAACATACAAGTCCCGTCACTCGCAGTTCCTTCTTTTCCACTTTTCTCAATTACATCCAGACCTTCTCAGCAAGATGACGACGTGCTTCTCGGATCTGATTTTCGGCAAAGTCCAGTCGGGGATCATCCGCCAATCCGCCGCCGCATACCTGGCCAGCTTCATCGCCCGAGGTGCGCATATCCCGAGCAGCCTCGTTCGCAAAACGTTCAATGAAATGGGTGCCCAACTGGTCGATATGCACAACAAGTATGACGCTACTTGTCGCGGTCCTGATCTCCGCCGTTACGGCTCATTTTATGCCACCGCCCAGGCGGTGCTGTACATCTTCTGCTTCCGCTGGCGCGACCTGACGACTGCTTCAATCGAGGGTGACAGCCCACAGCAGGTGGATGAGCTGGAGCCCAGTCAAATCGCCTTTCCGCCCATTGTCAAGGAAACCCTGAACAAAGTGATCTATTCGCGTTTGAATCCGCTCAAGATTTGCTCCCCGGGTATTGTCAACGAGTTTGCCCGTATTGCGCACCACTTCCAGCTGCTTTACGTCTACCCCCTGATCGAGAAGAACAAGCGCCTTCGTATCAGTGCCTTCCGAAGCATCGCTACTTCAGGCCTTGTGCAGATGGAGCGTGAGATCCGCGCTGGTGATCATCTTGGCTATCAGCTCGACGCATACTTTCCCTTCGACCCATACCAGCTTCCGCGCAGCCGTCGGTGGCTGGAGGGTGACTACGTTGAGTGGCGCGGCATTCCTGGCCTCGACCAGGACGACGACTCGGACAGCGGTGCCGATGACGGTGATGAAGGTGATGAAGACGCCACGGCTACTGACGAGGAGTAGCGTGGCTCTCTCCTCCCCTATCTACCCACTTGCTTTTTTTTCTCTCTATGATCCAAGGTCTACGTTGCACTGGCCTGATCTACTTGCTATACATATTTGTTTATTCAGCGCGGCGTCCTGGATTTTATTTCAGGTTGACATCTAGATGTCCTTTTTTTTTTTTTCAAAAGTTCGATACCAGTCCTCTTTTTATGTGCTGATGATGTGATATCGTGCTTTTGAGCGTGCATGGCATCTTATGGCGCATCATTTTACTGGTTACCTGCTGAATTGATAGGTTATAAAGGACCAGTTTTAGATCAGGAATGAAATTACTTCTATGAATCTATGGCTTGTGTAGGCACTCCCAGGTTCCTTTATCAAGCGGAGATAACACTCTCAACCCCATCCATCAAGTGGACTTAGCACAGCAGCCCATCTTACTTCCAAAATTCGAATACCTGAGAACAACCTAACCTGGAACCTTAGAGAGACCAGATAAACGCAATATTGACGAACGTCCACGTGGTCTTAGCCCTCCCATGCCTTGTTTCCCCCCCTCCTTGGCACTATCAATTCCCACCCGCCCGAGCAATGGAGCCCAGGCTCGGACTCACACTACGGCCCGCCCTACGGTCTACTACTTACCCTCAGGTGCAGGTGGGGGAACACTTAGCAAGGAAATGGATGGAATATCTATCTTGCAAGGTATCTGATGACATCACCCACAACACAAAAGCCGCTGATTTGATAACTATACTGCAATTTTAATTCGCGGTTCAAATTGCAGAACCCCATGCTCCCAGGCTCGGGGCTTCAAGTGACATGATATGCAGATCTGTCGATCCCGAGGCCAGGGCGTTGACTTTTTAGGGATTAGTGTGGTTGGGGTTGGAATTGCCGGGATGACGGACCAGCCAATTATGTTGCGGGCTGGAAATGGAGAGTATCTACTGTGGTGGGAGGAGATGTCAAGTCTATACGGTGTGTCTGATATACGAGGTACTGTTCAAGGCTTGTATAAAGGACGTCAATGTAATAACATGTTGCTAAGTCCGAGTCAACCAAATAGGAATGACTGATGCAATTGAAAAACACAGTGTGAATCTACAAAACGCCCATGTATGCCTGGAGACCGAACGCCAGAAAAGAAAAATCTGCGCAGTGCTACCCGCATGCTTTTTATGATAATGATACCAGAGAGAAAGCCAATCAACGATCGAAGATGGCCTTCATGTCCGCGCAGGCATCACGGTAGTGGACGTCCACACTGCCCTGATCGCGGAACGGATTGGCCGACTTATCCCACGCATGCTGGGCCTTTTCAATCATCATGGCGCGAACCCGCTTGCCCAGGCCTTCTAGACGACGCACAAAAGTCTGTCCCTCCTTCATGAGCATGTCCCACTCACAGATGAACAGGAAGACGTCGCGCGGCAGAGCCTCATTGAGGATACGATCCGAGGCGCGCACGGGAGACGCAAAGGCAGATGAGCGGTCATTCAAGTCTGGCAGATATGCCTCGTCGAAGAGACTGGTGAAGAACTTGGGCAATGTCTTATCGGGCATGATACTCATCGCCCGGCGGTGATCACGCGACTCGAGGAAGTCCAGGATGGGATACCAGCAGAACAGCGCTACAATATTAAGGTCACCAGTCTGGTTGACCAGCTGCTGGGTTGACTCTGCCCGGCCAAAGTGCTCCTTGACCTCGGTCGAGAGGCGCCCTCGCAGCCGCAACGGCACGGTGACGGCCAGGTTGCCGCCAGCTGAGAACCCGCTCAATGCCACGCGACTTACATCCAGGGCCAGATCTGCCGCATTTGCCGCCAGGTACAACAGAGCCTCGACGCCGTCGTCGACTGCGGCGGGGAAGGGGTGTTCCGGTGCCCGCCGATAGCTCACGCTGGCGACAACCGCGCCGACCTGCTCGACGACAGCAGCCGCCCACCGGGCATCGTCCGTGGCGCAACCGAGTGTGAATCCCCCGCCGTGGAAGTTGACGGCGACCGGGTACCGGTGACCCCGGCGGCGTTGTTGGTAGTAGTCAGGTGGACAGTAGAAATGGATCGTCACGGAGTGGCCGTGAGTATCCGACTTGACGCTACGAGTGAACAATGGACGGGGCGGCCGGGGCGGCGCGAGGGTATGCAGGAACATGCCGATGCGCATGAGAAAGCGCCAGAATACGGCCTGGACGGTGAGCCACCAGCGCGAGGCCATCTTGGGGGTAGAGGGCACAATCGGGACTGGTCGGTGTACTGCGGTTCCGCCCAGTAACGAACGATATGCTGGCTGGTGACCGGTCTGTTTGAGGCAAAAAGATGTCGGTCGGTCAGTCGGCGCTCGGATGGTCGGCGTCCGGGTAAGGCCGGGAAAATAGGCAAGGGAGATTAAGATTCACGGTGGAGGTGCAATTGGAATGGAAGGAGGAATTGAAAAGTGGCACAGACGAGGGGAATAAGAATAATGATGGTCAGGTAGAGAGGGGAGGAGAGATGTCAAAATTGCGCCCAGACCCTCAATTGTGAGATGACGGGAGAGAGTCCGTCCATGTACGGAGTAAAAGAGTGTCTTACACTTCGAGAGGCGTCATCATCAAAACGGTCGGTTCATCGGGGCTGGTGGACACCTCAGGCTGGAATCTTTGCCAAGTAGGTACATCTCTCCGTACCTGGGAAAGGATGGTCCAGATTGTGCCATGGTTGTAAAAACTGACTAGGGGCTGACTGTTTTTGCATTTTGGACTTCTCACAAAGATAGCCGAAAACGACCACCTTAATTCGAGGGCGAGAGTAAGCAGAGAGAGTGTGCCTCGGTCATTTGCATATGCTTTGAGATAGTTAGGTTAGGCAAATACGCATAAGCATCATGTCACTAATCCCAGGCACAGGGCATCATCCATCAAGAAAACCGGGCACGGGTCCAGCCCGAAAGTAATAGCATTCAGC
This sequence comes from Penicillium sp. MT2 MMC-2018, assembly GCA_003852855.1. Lineage (NCBI taxonomy): Eukaryota > Fungi > Ascomycota > Eurotiomycetes > Eurotiales > Aspergillaceae > Penicillium > Penicillium sp. MT2 MMC-2018. Next base: position 13,270 of record PZKB01000082.1, read on the forward strand.
AGAAAGGTAATCATAAATCATCATTATCATCATTCATAACAAATTGACCACTTGGTGTGTCCCTGAGAATCCGGGAAACTAAGTGCCCGCCATGATGTCATTACTCGGCCCTTTGGGACCAGCCCGAGACCGCGAGGCGTCTCGTTTTTGAATAATTCACGCTGGTTCTTTGAATTCGATAAGCTTTCATTATTTAACCTCTCCGACCCCCTCCGAAGCGTCCAATCCTTCGTAGCCATTTTTGTTCCCCATCCAGCGACACAATCCCTGTGCAATTTTGCAAGCGTGAACCTCCTGCCTTGAGGGGCCTTAACAAACGGTTAGTTGAACGTGCCCCTCACATTCCCAGCCCAGCCCAGCCAGCCAAAAAAGCCAAACCGGATCGCCGCTTGTAACTTCTCCTCCACTGAGTCCACTCCGTCCTCCTCTCCCCACTGGCTCGGCTCCGTTCGTGATTTTGAATTCGAGTTGAGGGGCTCTCGAAAGCCTGTTCCAAAATCATCCCGAAGCTCCGAGCCCGAGCCAGCGCCCGCTTAACAATACGACCACCCCTCTTAGTCTTACCCTCTTCCCTGCCGTGCTTATTTTCTTTCTTATCGACACACCACTCTTCCCCGAGTTTGAATCCCTTTGCTTACGATAGCCTCATGCTCTGGAAATAGAGGCATTCGCCCATCATGTCCATTAAGCGGGCCCTCTCCAAGGCCATTCGGGGCAATGTCAATGACGATGACTCGTCGGGCTCCCATATTCGCGCCTCTCTATCTCTCGGTCCCTCCAAACCGCGCACCTCCACCTCGCGTGATTCTACTGCCTCCCACACCCATACCCCATCTGCATCCCCGCGTCGCAGCATCTTGGGCAATTTCTTCCGGGAGAAGGACTATATCTCCTCCTCCGAGGACTTCTCCGATGATTCCTCGTCCACTGGCAATCTGAGTAAGAACCAACAAAAGCGACTAGTACGCCAGCAGCGCCGCAATGAGCGGTCTCGCCTTAGCGAAGAGCAATTCTCTGAGTCGGATCACCGACGGAAGGAGGAGGAGCTCGCCAAGGCGGCTGCGGAGGAGACGCCTGAGATGAAGGCCCGCTATGGCGAACTGCCTCTCATGCAGTCGCAGAGCCGCCCTCGTGAGGCCCGCATCGCACTTGATGATATCACCCCGGATATGGAGGGGCAGGAGGTGTACTTCACCGCACGCCTGCACGTGGTGCGTCGCATGAGTGCGAAGCTGGTCTTCCTCGTGTTCCGCCAGCAGATGTGCACTTTCCAAGGTGTCCTGCATGAGCGAGCTGGTGTCTCCTCCATTGCCATGATCTCGTGGGCCGAACATCTTCGCGTAGGCTCCTTCCTGCGCGTTCGCGGCAAGATCCAGAAGCCCGAGGTGCCCGTTCTGGGCTGCAGCATCCACGATGTCGAGCTGGCTATCGATTCCTTGCATCTTCTCGTCAAGCGCGAGGAGCCCGTCCCGTTCAGTGTCTATGAGGCCGAGATCCATACCAACGAGGAGGACAAGGCAGAAGGTCGCCGCAGCCATATCCCTGACCGTACTCGCCTGAGCAATCGCTTGCTGGACCTCCGGACGGCCACGTCCCAGTCCATCTTCCGGCTGCAGTCGGCAACCGGCAACCTGTTCCGTAGTGCTCTCGATGAACGAGGCTTCATCGAAATCCACACCCCCAAGCTGCAGGGTGCTGCCACCGAGTCTGGCGCCAGTGTCTTTCAGGTCAATTACTTTGGTCGCCCTGCCTTCCTAGCCCAGTCGCCCCAGCTGGCCAAGCAAATGGCTATTGCCGCCGACTTTGGTCGTGTGTATGAGATCGGTGCTGTCTTCCGTGCCGAGAATTCCAATACCCATCGTCACTTGACTGAGTACACTGGTCTCGATATCGAGATGGCCATTGAGGAGCACTACCATGAGATGCTTGAGACCCTAGATGCTACTATCAAGAACATCTTGAGCGGCATCTATACCAAGTATCGCCGCGAGGTTGACGTGATCAAGCACCAGTTCCCCTCTGAGGACGTTGTGTGGTTGGAGGAGACTCCTATTATCCGTTTCAGTGATGGTATCCAAATGTTGAACGATTCGGGCTGGCGGAACGAGGAGGGCAACCCTCTGCCACTGGATGAGGATTTGGCCACTCGCGATGAAATTCGCCTGGGTCAACTGGTCAAGGAGAAGTATGGCACTGACTACTACGTCCTTGACAAGTTCCCCCGCGGTGCTCGCCCCTTCTATACCATGCCGGACCCCGAAGATGACAAGTATACCAACTCTTTTGACATGTTCATCCGCGGCCAGGAGATTGTGTCTGGTGGCCAGCGTATTCACGACCCACACATGCTCGAGGAGAACATGCGCAAGTGGGGTATCAACCCCGACGATATGGAGGAGTATCTAGAGGCGTTCCGCTGGGGGGCCCCACCCCACGCCGGTGCCGGTGTTGGTCTTGAACGTTTCCTGATGCTTCTGCTTCAGGTGGGCAACATTCGTCTCACTTCGATGTTCCACCGCGACCCCAAGAGCTTGCCTGCCAAACCCCCCGTTCAGCAGCTTCGCCACCCCGAGGCGTCCACCATCGAGCCGCCTTGGCTTGAGCACTCCCGCGTGGCCACGGATACCAGCGAGTTGCAGCCGTTGGAGAAGTTGATTGCCAACTATGGAGACGCCACCTCCACGTCCTGGTTCGATGAACGATTCAAGATCTGGCGTGACATGGCCACCGGTGCTGCCGTGGCCTATGTGCCCAGCAGCAGCAACTATGTCATCATCCCGGGTAACCCTGCGTGTGATCCCTCGCAGTACACTCGAACCATCACACAGTTCCTGCAGTGGCTCCGTCGGGAAACCAAGTACAAGCCTGTCTGGATCCTTTGCTCTCCTGAGGTCGAAACCATCCTTGGTGAGCGCCTAGGATGGCGCAGCTTGTCCTGCATTGCCGAAGAGCGAGTCGAACCGTCGCGCAACCAAGCCGCCTCCGACGGCGAGATTGCCCGCAAGTTGCGTCGTGCGGAGAATGAAAATATCAAGGTTGTCTCGCTCAACCAGGGAGAGTTGCCCTCGGAGGACATCCGCAAGAAGATCGATGAGCGCATCACCGAGTGGCTTTCGAACCGCAAGGGCACCCAGGTCCACCTGTCCGAAATCCGCCCGTGGATCGACTCCGAGCACCGCTGGTACTTCTACGCTCTGGACAAGGAAGGCGTCATCTGTGCCTTTGTCGCGCTGGCGATGCTCGCCCCCTCCCATGGCATGCAGGTCAAGTACAGCCTGGACTTCCCGAACTCGCCGAACGGTGTCATCGAGTACATCGTTACACAGGCCATCCAAACCGCCTCCAAGGGCGGTGTCAAGGGTCTGACCTTTGGTGCCGGTGCCACCAGCCAGCTCATCCCCGGCCACAACCTGCACGGCACCAAGATCAAGATGCTGGAGCACACCTACGAGGCTCTGGCCAAGCAGTTCCACCTCGTGCGGAAGAGCGAGTTCCGTGCCAAGCTTGGAGCTACTGAGGAGCCGCTCTATATCTCCTATCCAGCTCACGGTCTCGGTTCGAAGGGTATTCGCGCAGTGCTGAACTTTTTCGAGGACTAAATCTACGCAACCCATAAGAACGATTTAGAGGCGTTTTCTGAAGATGTTACGACCTCATGGCGATTTATGAACTGGTGCTATCTCTCGGTGTCTTCGGTTGACATAATGGGGGCTCATCGTTGGGATATGTGGAGGAAACGCTAGAGTAGAGAGGAGTCTTGAAGATGGATGTTCGGCGGACCAGACTCGGAAAGAAGAAGCGAAGACTAAACCTGGTGTTTCCCCGTTGATCTTTGTTAACTGGGTTCTTGTTTTGCACCTCGCTCCTGCTTTACCATTGCACATTGCTTGCTTCGACATACTATTCCCCCTCCTGTACCTGCCCACCGCATGTATTTCCCTTCTGGCTTAATTGGTCTTGTTTAATGTGTATTGTTCTTAATTGTTGCACTGGTATATATCGCTCATTTAGTGTGCTATACACAAGCTCCAAATCGTAACCCTCGATGAGGGAAGACATTCAAATTCTTCTGAAGGACAAAAAATACATTCCCAGATCACCTGCCCCAACACCCTATTACTCTTAAACGCCTGTCTAATCATACATCAAAGTCAAGCACTACCTCTCCTTCTTCCCCTCCGCATCCCTCTCCACCCTCGCATCCTCAATCACCCTCCCCAACTCGGCGACCACCCATCGTCCAAACACCCCCGCCACAACCGCAACAACAACCCCCCACGCCGCCGTCGGCACCAACGACCGCGGAAACACATTCCACAAGAACGGGTCGAGAATCACATCGACCGCGACGGGCGGCACATCCCGCATCAGCGCCGTATCCGGCGAGAAGTAGGCCGCGGCGGCGCGCACGCGCAGGAAGAGCACCGAGTCGCTGGTTGGCGCGGGGTCTGGGGCGGGCTTGGTGCCGTGTTGGCGGAGGGAGTGCAGGTTTGCTTGGGGGTTGCTGGTTAAGCTGGCGAGACGGGTGGTGGAGAATGTGCTGAGCGAGGAGAGGAGGGATGGGTCTCCTACTGTGAGGGGGACGGTGTGGGTTGACAGGGTGAATGATGTTGGTTGCTGGGGAATGGCATTAGCAAGAGGTTTGAATACTTGTCGCGAATGGGGTTTCAATTGAAGGGAGTTTGTGAGGCCGTACCGTCGCTAGCCAGCAAATCCGCACTTCATAGCGCTGTCCCGGCGTGAGATTCTCCAGCAAGAACCACGAGTCTGTTCCGGCGGGGGCCTCGGCCGTGGGGAATGATGCGTTCAATTGCGTGCGCACGACTGCATTTTCTGGCGAGAGTCGTTCGAGGCCGAGATCGTCGAGACCGGGTGCTGAGGGTGGGATGGTTGTTGTCGGTGGTGCTAGGAAGATGGTCTTTTCGACGTTGGCGTGGGCGAGGGTGAAGAGGATGCCCAGGAGGGCGAGGATGGTATGGTGCATGCTTAATATTTTTTACATTGGGGAGCGCATTGATCAGGTGGTGTGGTTGGGTTGTCGTGATATTGATCCACATCCAATTGATGGTGCCCACGGCTCACTGCCTTTAGGCTGTAGGTTAAGGTGTAATGGCCGCTGGAGATATATCTCGGCCACGGCGCTAAGTGGTAACTGCTGGCCTGGGGTTGGGGGTTTATCAGCAACGATTGGCGGTGAGAGACTTGGATTGTTGGATTGGGAAAAGATGGACAGGTCGAATGTTGAACCAGCACTTTTCTTGCAGCAACCGTGGCAATTGACGTTGAACCAATTCTAGTCTATCAGGTCTATTTAGTGATCGATAATTCAAAGTACACTCGGTCTCCGGCTTGTCCATCAAGTCACATGTCGCGCGTGTTGTTTACATTCTCTCTGATCACCTGACTCGTACCCAGCAAAAGGCGGTGACCCAAGGCCAAGTCGCCCTCCAACCAGCCAATCAGCACGTGAGACGCGACCCAACGAACGGATAAACAACGAACCTGAGGTTCCCCCCCCCCTTGCCCGCCAGCACAGACGCCCTCCACAACATTTCTGCTCTTCTTCTTCGACTCGAAGAGATTCCATTCCTCCCATTTTTGGTGTGTTCCCCCCCAATCTGACCCCCTCGACTATCTCCTTGCCGTACAATTATCCTTTCCATCGCCCCTCCCCCTTGTCCCAAGTTGGGCCCTTCCTCAAGCGAAGCAACTAACCCCTGAATCGTGACCAGGTCCCGTGTTTGTTATTGGGTCCTTCCTCTCTCACCCCTCCTTAATTTTCACATCTTCAAAACTACCCTTCCAACACAATGCGGGAGATTATCAGCTTGAACGGTACGTGTGGTCGTGATGATACTCCTCGGCATCAAATTTCATCTTTTTGATGGGAATCGGACGCGCTAACGTGTACTGTCTCTCCAGTCGGCCAGGCCGGTTGCCAGATCGCCAACTCCTGCTGGGAGGTAAAGAGCACCACCATCCATCATCGTGTCAGCCAAGGATACAGAAAACTAACGTGTCAATCATATAGCTGTACTGTTTGGAGCACGGTATCCAGGTACGTTGGAGATTCTAATCTCGTCGTGGCGCCCAATCTCGACTTGGGCACTGTAACCCCCTTTTCCCTGTCGGGAACCGAGTACCCGCGACTAACAACATTGATAGCCCGATGGTCACCTCACCGAGGAGCGCAAGAAGGCCGACCCCGACCACGGCTTCAGCACTTTCTTCTCGGAGACTGGTACGTGAAATCAACAAGATTCAATTTTTTTTAGGGGTCATACGACCGAGGATCGCCATCAACTCCCCCTCATTCCCATCCCCCCCCCCCCCGCTTTGGAATTATTCGAAAGCTTCCAGCATGCTTCTTCTAACATTCTTCTGTCTCCGCTTGAAACAGGCTCTGGCCGCTACGTTCCTCGCACCATCTACTGCGATCTTGAGCCCAATGTCGTCGATGAGGTCCGCACTGGTACCTACCGCTCGCTCTTCCACCCCGAGCAGATGATCACTGGCAAGGAGGATGCTTCCAACAACTATGCTCGTGGTCACTACACCGTTGGTAAGGAGATGATCGACCAGGTCCTCGACAAGGTCCGCCGTGTGGCCGACTCCTGCGCTGGTCTTCAGGGCTTCCTGGTCTTCCACTCCTTCGGTGGTGGTACCGGTTCCGGTTTCGGTGCTCTCCTGATGGAGCGTTTGTCCGTCGACTACGGCAAGAAGTCCAAGTTGGAGTTCTGTGTCTACCCTGCCCCCCAGAATGCCACCTCCGTTGTCGAGCCCTACAACTCCATTCTGACCACCCACACTACCCTGGAGCACTCCGACTGCTCCTTCATGGTCGACAACGAGGCCATCTACGACATCTGCCGCCGCAACCTCGGCATTGAGCGCCCCAGCTACGAGAACCTGAACCGCCTGATCGCCCAGGTCGTTTCCTCCATCACTGCCTCGCTCCGCTTCGACGGCTCCCTGAACGTCGACCTGAACGAGTTCCAGACCAACCTGGTCCCTTACCCCCGTATTCACTTCCCTCTGGTCGCTTACTCGCCCGTCATCTCTGCCGACAAGGCCTCCCACGAGGCTCACTCGGTCACCGAGATCACCTCCAACTGCTTCGAGCCCAACAACCAGATGGTCAAGTGTGACCCCCGCAACGGCAAGTACATGGCCACCTGCCTGCTCTACCGTGGTGATGTCGTCCCCAAGGATGCCCACGCTGCCGTGGCCACCCTCAAGACCAAGCGTACCATCCAGTTCGTCGACTGGTGCCCTACTGGTTTCAAGCTTGGTATCTGCTACCAGCCCCCCCAGCAGGTCCCCAACGGCGACCTCGCCAACCTCAGCCGCGCTGTGTAAGTTGACCATTCCAAGAGAAATAATGTTTTCGGCTTTCTCAATGATGTCTGTGAATCCGTTGCTGATAATCTGTCTAGCTGCATGCTGTCCAACACCACCGCCATCGCCGAGGCCTGGTCCGCTCTCGACCACAAGTTCGACCTCATGTACTCCAAGCGTGCCTTCGTTCACTGGTACGTCGGTGAGGGTATGGAGGAGGGTGAGTTCTCCGAGGCTCGTGAGGATCTCGCTGCTCTCGAGCGCGACTACGAGGAGGTTGCCAGCGACTCGCTGGAGGAGGATGAGCTGGAGCCCGAGTACTAGATTAGGTATGCTGTGTGATTGTTTGTGGAGGATGGGGTTTGGTTTCTGTTTGTTAGGGACACGAACTCCGGCCTTTGCAGCTCAGTTGTGCTAGCCTCCCTACATCCATCGGACACCTTGCAAATAGAAGGGAACATAGGTTGCAGTCCGACGATGTTTACTGGTTTTGTTGTTGATACATCTTTAATATCCCTGAAGCAGCGATAAGTTTTTCCACTCGTTTCCTATTTTATTCCTCTCTCTCTTCGTGTCTCTCCTTTTACTTTCGATGCGTGTAACCACAAAAGTGAATCCTTGCCCTTATCCTCGGGCTAGTCCCTGTCCGTTGAAATCTTAGATATTCGGTTGTCTGCAGTTTCGTCACGGCCCGGTTGGGTTGACACTCCGAGTCAGCCACGTAGCTTTCCGCTAAGGGTAGTCTATTCTATACTGAAGGTCCTTGAACCTATGCCCCAGATCACAGTCTACGGTCTACACTTCGTCGATTGAGCGGGCATTCGCATCATCACCAGTCAATTAAATTCTCCTCAAATGAAGAATTGACTTAAATCGTCAATATACCTCAGATTGACTAAAATAACGAAATTAATCAATCAGTGGCGCTAACATGGCCGGGGTGTGACCCTGAACTGGACGGGTGGAATGGACACTAAACCGACTGACCGCCTTGGACCTCTACGACATCGACTCCATCCAGCCACTCAGTAATCATCCCCGAATCTCATTCTATCCCCTCGACAGGTGCCCTCCTTTCCTGCAGCCCGTCGCTTGTCGTCTATTGATCGTGTATTCTCCACCTTGAAGCTGCGCTTGGTCCAATCCATGCTCGTGGCCTCTTCCGGCTAAGCTGACGGCTTCCCCGTGCCTCCACCCACTCCTCCCCAGGCTACCAACTATTCGGATACTATCTAGATCTGAGAGGGCACTCCTCTCAACACACAGCCATGGCTGATACTCGTGAGTCAATCCTTGATCTTAAGTACCGGGACAGCTAGCAATGGCTCTCTGGTAGCTCTGGCGCAGCTCAGGAGTGCCGCCGGGAGCTCCGCTTGCCAATCCCTCTGCCCCTTCGTCGCGAATCCGTTGCCCTTTGTACAATCCAACACCAGGATACAGAATCAACAGAGTCTGACCAAGATGCATCGAATAGCACAACGACACCCGAACTTGAATCTGACCGCGGAGGAAAAGCGCGTGTTCTACCAGCTCTTCCAGGCTGCGGATACTACCAACCTGGGCGTCATCACCGGCGAGATTGCTGTTCCTTTCTTTGAAAAGACACATCTACCCTCTGCTACTCTTGGAGAGGTATGTAGACTTAACAGTCAAACGATACTCCGAAAGTGTTCTGACTAACTGTTCCGACGTGGCATTTAGATCTGGCAGCTTGCGGATAAAGAGAACAGGGGTCTCCTGACTCCCTCTGGGTTTGGAATTGTTCTTCGATTGATCGGACATGCACAGGCTGGGCGCACGCCATCCGATGAATTGGCTTTGCAGCGTGAGTGTTCCTGAGCCAAGCGCGCGTGCTTGTACTGCCAGAAGCAGGGTTGAGGATCGCATGCTAATCACTTGTTGTGCTATAGCTGGCCCCTTGCCCCGATTTGATGGCATCGTCATCGATAACACACCTGCTCCGCCTGAGTCTGGTGCGGCAAGCCCCCCGCCAGGTGCTGGTCCCCCCATTCGAGTACCGCCGCTGCAGCCCGAAGATGCCCATAAATTCCTCTCGCTGTTCGAGAAGTCAGATACCTCGAATGACATGATTTCTGGTATGCATACATCGCGGAATAGGCTACTTTGTGCGTATGTCTTGAGATTCTAATGAGATACTGTTACAGGTGAGATTGCAAAGCAAATATTCGAACGTGCGCGGCTGCCCAATGAAGTCCTGGGTCGGATATGGAATCTTGCAGACACGAAACAGCGTGGAGCTCTCGATGCCACCGACTTTATCATTGCCATGCACCTCCTCACATCTTTCAAGTCTGGCGCTCTCCGCGGCATTCCTCAAACACTGCCTCCCGGTCTCTACGAGGCCGCAGCTCGCCGCGGAGCCAGCCGAGGCTCTTTCGGTGCTCGTGCAGATGTGCCCCCGGTGCCCTCTATTCCGAAACAGTTTTCTGGCCCTCAGCGCACCAGTACTCCCTTGAGCCCTAATCTCACTGGGCGGCCGGTGTTTGGCGGCCCACTCTCAGCACAGTCCACCGGGGATTGGCTGATCACCCCTCAGGAAAAGGCGCACTTCGATGGCATCTTCCAGACCGTTGATACTGCCAAGGTCGGACTAATTACTGGTGATCAAGCTGTTGCCTTTTTCATGAAAGCGCAGCTACCCGAGGAAGTCCTCGCACAGATCTGGGATCTTGCTGACATCGATGCTGATGGCCAGCTCAGCCGCGACGAGTTCGCCGTGGCCATGTACCTTGTAAGGCTTCAGCGCAGCGGCAAGGAGCCTCTCCCACAAGTGCTACCCCCGGCCTTGATTCCACCAAGCATGCGGCGTCAAGCACCGGTGCCTGCTGCCGCACCTGCACCGATCCCGCCTCCCGCGCCGGCTCCCGTTCCGCGATCTGCCGCGGATGACTTGTTTGGCCTCGATACTCCAGTGCCGCCAATCGCCCAAACCCAATTCCCCCAGTCTACCGGTGGCTCCAATGCTGCATTCCACACGCCAGGGTCTCCCGCGTCTCGTGCTTCTCCTGCAACTGCATCTACAACCTTCAAGCCGTTCATTCCTAGCTCAAGCTTCGGGCAGAGCTTGCAGCCGCAAATGACTGGCGCATCGGCAGGAACACCAGTCGCCGTTCGCTCACCCCCACCTCCATCGGATGATCTGCTGGGAGATAATGACCCCGAGGAATCTAAGAAGCTCACCCAGGAGACCAGTGATCTTGCCAATCTGTCTAATCAGATCGGTTCGCTGGCCAAGGAGATGCATACCGTGCAGGAGAAGCGCACCTCGGCTGAGCAGAGCATTTCACAGACCTCACAGCAGAAGCGTGACTTTGAGGCGCGCCTCGCACAGGCGCGTGCCATGTATGAACAGGAGGTGGCCAACTTTAAGGCTCTGGAGGAGCGTCTCAGAGTCTCCAAAGCCGAGACTACCAAGCTGCAGCAAGAGTATGCTTTGATTGAGGGTAGCAGACAGGATTTGCAGAACCAATATGCGCAGGTTTCGACCGCCCTGGCTGCTGATCAGCAGGAGAATGCTAGTTTGAAAGAGAAGATCCGCCAGGCCAATGCGGAAGTTGCTCAGTTAAAGCCGGCTCTGGAGAAGGCTCGCTCTGATGCTCGTCAGCAGAAAGGTCTTGTTGCCATTAACAAGAAGCAGCTGGCTACCGTTGAGGGCGAGCGTGATAAGATTCAGGGTGAAATCGACACTCTTGCCAAGGAAACTCCTCAATACACCGAGAATCCCACCCCAGTTAGCTCTGCAGCTGAGGTGGCTAGCCCTGCAGTCTCTACTGCAAGCCAGAACACGAACCCGTTCTTCCGCCGCACAGCGACTGGCAGCTCAAGTGAGCGTGCGTTGTCCCCCGAGGCTCCTACTGATCAGCAGAAGGCCTTTGACAACCTCTTTGGTCAATCCTATGCGGCTCCTGCTGCGGCTGGTCCCCCTCCTACCTCGTTCCGCTCGGAATCGCCGCTGGCTACCTCCAAGTCGCCTGTTACCTCCAATGTCCCAACCCCGTCCGCCTCACCAGTCCCTGCTGTATCTGTGCCAGGTGCTTTCCCCGGTATTGCATCTGAGATCCCGGCTCCCAGTCAGTCTCGCCAGCTCACCCCAAACTTCCTTCCTTTCGGTGACGCTCAGTCCGTGACTTCGTCCACGATGGTCTCGCCGCCTGCGAGCCGGTTCGGTGGCCCTGATACTTCGGGCATTGCGACCCCGTCACAAGACGCTAGTGACCAGGGTGGCTCTCCCTCTGTAGCAGCATCCAGCGATTACAGCCGGGCCCCAACTTTTGAGGGTACGCCCGCTCGTTCGCCATTTGACGAGATCCCGGCGGCCCCGGTCGCTGTTGAGCAGCCCGCAGCTGCGCTTTCCGCGACCTCCACTGGAAACCAGGAGCCAGCAAAGGACCTGTCTTTTGATGAACTCTTTGGAAGCAAGGCCCACAAGCGATCCGAGTCACAAAAGGAGAATGATCTTGAGGAGGCGTTCGCGTCTATGAAGCAGCAGGGTGACGAGAAGACCAATGGCGCTGCTGCGGCCGCCCCATCGTCGGAATTCCCTCCTATTCAGGAGTTTGACCATGAGGAGGAGGAAGATGAAAGCTCCGACGATGAGGGCCCGCTGGGATTTGATGATAACTTCACCCCAGTCTCTCCCACGACGAAGGAAAAGCCGGTTGACTCCATTGACGCCGCTCAACTTGCGGCTTTCCCTGCGCCGAGATCAACTCAGCCGCCTCCCGCGGATGCGCAGGTAAGCCCTCCACAGTATGAGGCCAGCACTGCTGGAGACGCAGGCCACATGCCTCCCCAGTTTAATGGTTTGCTCCCTGAGCGTGCTGACCCCACCGTTGCCCCGGATGCCCCTCACTCGGTTGACTCTAGCACTGGTGCACCGATAATTGCAAACGAGGCCCAGCGGGAGTCGGGACCAGAGACTGCCGCTCCAGCGCTCGCTGGTGGTGCCAAGACAGGTGGACCTGATTTCGAGGCCGCTTTCGCTGGCCTCAATCTTGCACCCGCGAAGGAGGCCGATGACGAGGATGAAGATGAAGAGCACGATGCGGGCCCTGACAACAATCACATCTCTGACTTTGACTTTTCATTCGATTCACCATCCCAGGCCAAGCACGGTGCTTCTTCCAGCGCCGATGCTGGCCAGGGCGGATCCTCTGATTTTTTCTCCTTTGACGACAATGTCCAAGCCACCGCCCAGCCTACCTCCTCCAACGGAGGGGACTCCAAGGCTACAAACCCTGACTGGGATGCACTCTTTGCTCCCCTCGAAGGTGCCAAGCCCGCCGCAGAGGAGGACGCTAACGGCGCGAGCTCCAAGTCTCCCGGCTGGGCCCTCAACAACGACTCTGGCGAAGATGACCTGATCCTGCAGCGACTGACAGGCATGGGCTTCCCTCGCGATGACTCGCTCGCGGCTTTGGAGAAGTTCGATTACAACCTTGACAAGGTGAGATGATCTTCGGTTATTTGCATGAACAAGAACGTCGTAACTGACTTCTTCCAGGCTGCGGACTATTTGACATCCAAGTCCTAACGTTGAATCAAACATGACTCACATCCCCTCCTTCTCCCTCCCCGTGCATATATAATCCACACATATCTCTCCTTTGCCGTGATGTCTGTCGTTTATGACTCGTCCTTTCTTTTTTTTTCTCTTGTTTTAACAACCCGATCGAGGTCTGATACCTTGCCGGACGCTTCCCGTCGCATCGTCGTTTTTCTCTGTCCCCTTCAGCGTTTTGTACATTTCCCCCTGTCCTTTCTTAAGTCATTTGCCATCGTTCTGTGCCTCCACTGATCTCACTGGAATTAGTCTTTGGGACAGTCGTTGCTCTGGATGTGTGCAGGAATCAAACAGTGACAAGTGTCTCCGTCGCAATGTGCCCGTCTCCCTGCTTGTTTGCAGTGTCGTGTAGTCTACGATAAACCATAATCGATCTAATTCATGAATCGTGTACGAGTAAGAAAATGTACATCGTAAGCCTTCGATTCAGTGTTTCATGGCTGGGATCGGAACTCGCCGTAGGTGGTTTGTGGTTTGCTGCTTACACGCCAAGCCTTCTAATGTTGCTCGGAGGTTCTGCCATCGCCACGTCGGCATCCCATCGGTATCCCATCAAACATCCATTATCGGTGCCCTCGTGCCACATTACCCTCGATAAAGCAAACTCAAAAGACTCTCTTACACACTTGCTTAATTGAAAACTATTTCCGGTCTATCCCTATTTTCGGCATAAGCTTGGTATCCCGATGCCACCCTCACCCTTTGTCTGTCCCATCCCGGGCTGTGGCCTTCGCTACCGACGCAAAGAACACTTAACCCGGCACGCAAAGAGCCACTCAAACACACAATCTTTCCACTGCCCCTTCTGCGACCGAGCTTTCGCTCGAAACGACACGCTCCGCCACCATGTGCGCTCCCATCATGAGGACAGGGAACTAGAACTACCCTTATACCGAGCGACGCGAGCTTGTAATTATTGCCGCGCCCGGAGATCGAAATGTGACGGGCGAGTGCCTTGTACTAGATGTTCCCGACAGGGAAAGGAATGCTCTTACCGAAGTCCATCAGATCGTGAGTGGACAAGTCCGAGATCAAATTGTATTCCGCGGGTGGAGGGGATTGAATCAAGTGCATGCGGAGTTGCGCCGTTTGTGCGGGCTTATTTTGAAAAGTTTCATCCGGAATGGCCATTTTTGCATCCTGCCACCTTTGACCATACACAGGAACCGGGGTTTCTGCTTCAATCGGTGGTTATGATGGGGATGTGGGTGAGTAGGGAGGGGAGTGTGCGCGATATGGCGAAGGATTTGCATTATCGGTTGAGACTGAGTATTTATAAGCAGAGGGTATACCATAGCTCTTCCTTCTCCTCAATCTCAGTGACTAATGGGGAGTGTTTTAGGATAATTGGGCTATATCGGAGGATCCAGAGGCAGCGAGGGGCTGCCCAGAGACCTCCATCTCTGATTCTTCCCCGTGGCCATTGGCAACATACCAAGGAATCCTACTCCAAATTATCTTCTCCCTGCTCTTGAACCAGAGTCCATACAATTTGGGACTCACACCCTGTCTACCAGACCTTCCATCTCAACTCCTCAAAACCCTCGTCCACGGTTGTCGGACGAGAAACATGTTATCTTATCCCGCCATGCTCTCTCAATTCACCCAACGCGAAAACCCAGAAGTATTCGTCTGGGTCGGCATCGAGGAAGTCAAACGCTTTGGCTTATCTCTGTACCGAGTATGCCAACGGGCTCGACTTTATGGATCCGATGAGCTAGAAGACGCACCGGATCACAGCAATACTGGACGTTCAGTAAGATTGAACGGGGCGAATCTCCTGTCTCTGGCGGATTTGCAATTTGCCTTGCCGGATAGTGAAGAGCTGTGGCATTTGCCTTCGGGCTTGGCTGGTCGTGTGGCAGGGAGATCGAAAGTGTATGGGCTCGCCAATGCAGAAGAGAATTGGATCTCTCGGACTGCGCGGCTTTTGCAGCCGCATGCTGAAGGGTTACGCTGGATATAAGCTATCACCCCCGGACTTTGTTGATGTAGGCTGTGACAGCGACTTGAAAATGGATAGAGGGCGCAAATTATTCTGTATGATTTAGCGGATTACTAAATTGATCCCCCTTTGCATATTTTGACCACCTTCTGCCTGAAATCCCCTAGTATCCTCTTCCTACTACCCTTTCGATTATTACTTCGAATAGTCTACTACTTGAGTTGTTATAGTTTAGTATTCGTCTTCCATTATGTATAAGGGCTATATATCCTTGAATGATATAGATAACACTAAATAAGTAGACGAGTAAACACGGTGAAGGTGACTAGGGCTCTTAGGAACCAGGTTTACTATCTTATATTATCGATTATTTCTATCTTGATGCCTGGTTTCTTGAAGGTCAGGCATTGAAGGTATCTTTGGGGGAAGCGGTTCTTCACCGTGTCGAGCCATTTCTGCATAAGGAGATTGCGGAGATTATTGGAAGGGAGTTTCCTCAGTTCAAGGATCGGTTGCCTGTTGGTGAGGCGCCGGTGCTGGGTGATTATCCGGTTGATGGGGTTTATGGGTTTGATAACGTCCGGGCGAGGGAGATTCTTGGTCTAACGTTTCGGGCGCTTGAGGAGAGTGTCGTGGATGCTGTGCGTAGCTTGTTGGCAGTTGAGCCGGGGATTGTTAGTCAGTGATTTGGTTGGAGCATATAGTCCTAGAGGGATTAGAATTGCCAGGTTCAAGGTCGATATTCGCGCCTAGACATTAGGAAGCGCATGGCCGAAGAGTACTACATTTTCGGAAACAATCAAAATCTGTACATAACGAGAAAATAAAGTATGATTATCTTATACAAAGGCTGCCCTGAAAGGAAACGATACGAAAAAGCAGGGCTGCCTGCGCTCACTTATGACGTTCAACTGATCAGCGATTCTCGAATGTGGCCGTGCCCCGTACCCAACTCAAGCTCATGTTTATCTGTTTAATCCGAAGGCGAACCGAATACCTCCATGTGAATCCGGTCCGGCGAAACACCCAAGCTCTCCAGGCTCTTGCTCTGGGCCTTCATGAACGGCTGCGGCCCACAGATATAGTAGTCTGCATCCGGCAAGACAGCCTTGTCCTTGATCTCAGACATGTTTACACGACCGACATGGTCATAGTCGACGCCCTGCTTGTCCTCGGTGGTTGCTTCTTCATAGAACACCACCTTGCTAACTCTTGGGTTCGCGCCAACAATGTGAGACAGATCCTCCTTCATTGCGTGGACGTGGCCGTTCCGAGCAGCGTGGATGAAGACGACATCGCGGGCGTCACCTTGTTGGCTGACAATAGTCTTCAGCATGGACATCATCGGCGTCAATCCCACGCCGCCACTGATCAGCACGGCTGGAGTCGTGGCATTGACGTCGAGAACAAAATCGCCGAATGGCATGCTGACGTCCAGCTCTGCACCGACGGGCAACGACTCGTGGAGTATGTTTGAGACACGCCCGGCTGGTTTAGGTCCCGTGGCGAATTCCCGCTTGACAGAGATGCGGAAGTGGTCCGGGGTCGGCGAGTTGGACAGACTGTATTGGCGAGGCTGGTAGGAGCCTAGCTCGGGGACGTAGCATCGCACTGTGACGAATTGGCCGGGCTTGTACGTGGGCAGCTGGTCCTTGTCGACTGGCACGAGATGGAAGGAGATGATCTCGTCGCTTTCAAGTTTCTTCTCGGAGATGAAGAACTTGCGCCATCCTTTCCATCCACCAGGTGTCTCCACGGCCTGCTGGTACAGACCTTCTTCGAAGTTGATGAAGAAATCCGCGAGTTGCTGGTATGCCGCTTCCCACGCGTTGAGCGCTTCCTCGTTGACGGCGGGTCCTAGGACCTCCTTGATGGCAGCGAGCAGATGCTCACCCACGATGGGATACTGGTCGGCCGTCACGCCCAGACTGGCATGCTTGTGTCCGATTCGAGAGACGGCGGCACTCAATGCTTCGGGGTTGTCGATGTTGCTGGCATATGCCCATACGGCGTGCGCCAGCGCAGCGGGTTGCTCGCCGGTTTCTTGGTGGGCGGTATTAAAGATGTTCTTGAGCTCGGGGTGAACTTCCAGCATGCGCTTGTAGAAGAGTGTGGTAATGGTCACGCCGTGTTCTTGCAGCGCGGGAATGGTGGACTTGACGATTTCTTTGTGCTGTGTCGTGAGGTTTCGCTGCAATGCGGGTACAAAGACTTGTCGTCGCAGGGTTGGGAGTACTGCTCGTCGAAGGATGCTGATCATCGACATTGTGTCAATGGGTTTCTATAGAAGAATCAAGTTTTGGCAAATTGATCTCTGAAATATTGCATTGGAAATTTTTCTTGGATGATCGGGCGGACTACTCGGGATTTGAAGGCCACGCCATCAATTGGGCAATTAACTATGAGACAACCTATGATTTCAGAATCCGCTCATCCCCGGTATAATACCTCACCCGGAGGACATCAATTTGATGTAGAGTCCACATCGGCAGAAGAAAAGCGGGTCTGAGAGTACTTCTATCTGGGGTACTCTACTGTAGCAGGAACTACTGCATGCCCGTCCCGTCCGCTACCCTGACGTCGTGCTGCCGGTGCGGCTGGTCGTGGATATGGTCAGTTCTATGTTGAGTCAGTAGCTGTGACTACAAATCCCGATCGAAGGGAATTCTCGGCTCCGACGTGAGGGTTTAAACGTGTCATATGAAGCTAATTCTGACCTCTCCACGGCTCGCGTTTTCCCTGAACAGAAACCTAATAATTTTTCGTAATACCACAACACTCGGCCTGGGTCACATCACACCATGCTGGATGGAAGAGCAAGTTCAGTCAACAAACAGAGCCTGCTAAACATCCAGTATTTTGGTGTTTCTTTACTCCACTGAACTTGCCCTTTATGCTACCAGTTTATTCAAAAAATTGAAACAGTCCGAATGAGTTCCTCATTGCAAAAGGTTTGAGCTGGAGACGGCAAAGTTCAGGTTCAGGTACAATGTCAACAGGTATTTCTTACAACTACCTGACTTAACACGTCTGGCCACCATCAGCCTCGTATTCTGTTGCCTGTCATCTCTCACCCAAGCATCACTTTACTATCCCCGACTCTCCCCGGCTTCCGAAAGCTCTCTCATTCCAAATCGTATCCAGTGGCTCTGAGACAGCGACACTAAGTTACCAACAGCTTCGCATTTCCGCGGCCGAGCGCCTCAAGTACAACGCAGCCGACCCTCAAATCCCGAAGCGGCGAATGTCTTCGGAACGGGACGCATTGATGCAGAGCCTGGCTAACGATGTCGGAAACCTCAAAGATCACACAAATTACACCCGATGGCACAGCCGACTCCGTCGGGCGCTCAAACAACAAGACCCCCGCTACTGGCCTACCCTGACGGGCGCGAACAAGCCTTCAACAATACACAAGCTTTCTGTCCCTGACGATAATGTCGTCCGTGGAGTGCTGGCCGATAAGTACGACGTGCCCCTGAAATCGATCACGGCGGATCAGAGAGCGGAATATATCAACAGCACAGTCCACTGGCCCAATGACTTCCTCGCTACCTGGCAAGCTATCGATCGGAAATTGCTCCCTCTTCTGCTGGTCACCCTCGGATCGCATCTGCATTTCCACGTCCGGCTGGCCAAGACAGGGTCGGAGGCATATCGCATCATTGAGGGCATGTTCGACGGATTAGCCAAGCAGCATGTGTGGGCGAACTGGATCAACTGCACCTTCAGTGCGTACAAGACGGTTTCGGATTTTGTAGATCGCTGGCGTCGATCCCTCGCTGAAGTGGTGTATCTTTTTGAAGATGACGCGCCCTCCATCAGGTGTCAGTTTTGTCAGTTTGTGGTTGCTGTGGACGGTCATCCTAGTGCAAAGTCCTGGGCGCGAGACGCTTTTTACGACATGAAAGACCCTCCTGCAATGAGTATCGTGTATCAGTCGTTTCTGTCCCGGGTGGGTGGCCGCGAAGCCTCTGGAAAGGCGGCGAAAGGGCTCAAGGTGCACTGGAGTATATGACTGCCAAGTGAGCTTGAGAATTGACTGGACATGAAAATTGCCGAACTACCTCAGACATGGGAATTTGCGGCCCTAGGCCCAGTTTTGATTTACTAACCCATAGCGAACTATTTTTTTTCTCAGCACTCGATAGATCGGCAAGAAGTTCTCGATTCTCGAATACCTCAATTGCGCAGCGTCTTCCTCCATCTTCATTAGCATAGCTGATCCTCATTTACAATTTTGCATCACAACTGCTTCTCTAATTTATTCAAAATTACTATTTTAAGCTTAATCTTTAGTATCAACCCTAAAACACGCCTCGCCGAGTCGCCGTCGGACTCCGAGTCACATCCGCACCTACAAAGGTATTGCCCCTGAAGCCCGAAGGACGATCCCGACCTTCGAGAAAACCTATTCTGAGGATCGAACTTACCATAATCAATGGAACGGAATCCGTCTCTAAAAGCAAAGGGCGACTTGGTAGAGACTTGGTCGGGCATTACAATGAACTATAGAAGCGGGCTTATTCCGTCGGATGTTCGTTCAGGTCTATGTTCACGTTACATTGCTACGAAACGACATCATGCGGGCCTTGCACGAATGTCACCATCGCAGGCAACAGGAATTGGGTGCATGGC
This sequence comes from Penicillium sp. MT2 MMC-2018, assembly GCA_003852855.1. NCBI lineage: Eukaryota > Fungi > Ascomycota > Eurotiomycetes > Eurotiales > Aspergillaceae > Penicillium > Penicillium sp. MT2 MMC-2018. The sequence goes on from PZKB01000082.1 coordinate 32,775, forward strand.
AGAAGCCCAGATCAAGGTTGCCACCAAGGCAGAAAATTTGCAAGGAGACCTCGAGATTTGCGAGCGATCTTAGTTTGCGGTGCATGCACATCACAGTCCAATGCTCATTGGGCGAATCTACGTAGATGGATATATCATAAACAATGAGATGACCGTAACCTGAGACATCGAGAAAGACTCTTGGAAGTCACACAGAATCTGATTCTTCGTGGATTGGGTTGTTTCTGGTCTTCTTTAACGGACTGCAAGGATTGTCATGCCCCCGAGATGAGAGTGTACTCCTTCAAGCCCGAGGAATGGATTTAGCTCGAGCCTCAGCCCTGTAGTCTTGACTCTTGACGCCCTGCTCACTCATGGATAGGATTTTCCTAATTTGGTTGATTCTGTGCTTCCATCATCTTCCTGTCAGTCACTCTTTACGAGGCTGTGCCTTAGTACCTACATTGCTCGCGCAAAGGTGTATCTCCATGGGACGCCTGGTGAAACGGTCTCATGTACACTCCGTCTCCGATAACTACGAGTCCGTATTTCGCTTAAAATGGATCCGATGACAACTGAATTCCCATTGAGTGGGGCTTTTCTCACGAAGTTAATCTCCCGTGTTGCATTCAGCCGCACACTCAATTTTAGTACGCTAGTATACACTAAGGATACTGAGGATCGGCAGATCCGTTCGAGTGCTTGAATTTCGAGCAATGCAGGTCATCAACACATACTGTTGCCGGGCTTAGGCCTATGTGTCGCCCCTTTCATATCCTCCGAGAATTCGGATGCTTGGCTGGAAATTTGAAAAGCCAGTTCGCCATGTACCTCCGAATATCGGGGCTTTTTTTGTGTTGTTAGATGGGGCTTCTCAAGCCATAATTTACTTCACGCGATACATAAAGTCTACCGCCATTCATGTCGACATCTCCTTCTCTACCATCGCCATTTGCAAATGCGGGGTCGCTCTCTGGCGTCTTTCTTGGCGGTTTCTTGGCTCAATAATGGGAGATTTGAGCCAGTCGCCAAGGCACTCGGTGACATGTCCGAGAATGTCCCCCTCGCTTGTTGGGTTTCTTTTCTGGCGTGTCCCTTGGGAGTTATTGGGACTCAGCCCAATGAAACTGTGTCCTTTGTACTCGGGGATGGCCCCGGGGCATGAAGCCTTGTTGGGCTGACACGCCAAGTAACGGGGCCATGCTTGACAGTTCTGGGTTCGTATCTGAGTCTTACTGTAGTACTGCGGTCATCTTAACTCGGGTATTGGGCTTAGTGGGGGGCAACAGATGGATTTCCGCTGCATGTTGAATCTTCTTTGCAGAAGCAGAGAGGGATCCTAGAAATCCCTCGAGTGCATGTCGGATCTTGAAGGTGCAGAACTAAAAGCGAATAGATCTTGCCTCCGTTTCTAATTAATACAAAAGCAATGAGAATCAGTGACTAGTCTCGCTTCATAAGTTAATTGCCCGAGGATGACATTGCAAATGATGGCTTTGGCCAACCGTTGAAGCACGTTTTCAAGGGCAAATCTTGCCATTGTGTGCAGATTCTGCAATTCTTCGCGAGGGGCTGCGGGTTTTAGGCAACCTAATTTTACCTTCTCTCCAGTGTCTCCACTTACACGAATAAGACGACAGCACTGCAAGACAAAAGTCTGGTCGCATGAGACTCCCCCACGTTCAACCTCCACGGGCGAACTGTACGTAAAGCCCGTTCTGAAAGGGGCCGAGCAACGTGGCCAATTGCTCCCCGATTCGTCCTCATGAGGGTCGAACGGAATACTGTTCCAATGACGAGAGCCACAAATAGCTTCTTATTTCCCTTAGCTCAAGCCTCAATACGCTGTTGCCTTACCCTCGTGTCAGATGGAGGTATGAAACAGTTGCGAATCCAATTAAAACAAATTACGCGACCGAGCGCGCTGACCCATTGGACCCTGAGTCCTGGACTTGCGGAGCCAAGGAGGATGATATGCACCAATGGACATGCTGGCTATTCCCCAATAAGCTTTACCTGCCGTCGCTTGAAAGCTTGGCCCCCTGAATCGACCAAAGACAGCCTCGCACCGGAGGAGGATCTATTATCTAAGGGGAGATCGCTCGTCGCCCCGTTCGGTTTTTGAACTTTCCTTTGGGTTGGGAATTTTTATTAGATTGATTTTTTGAATCTTGCATCGGCATTGTCAAAAGGGAGCTTACCTTGTCTGTATACTGTACAGTGTACCGTGTACGGAGTATAGTGGACAAAAAGTATAAACTGATAAACTGGCCGAGCGGCAGGACGAACTTGAACTCGGTACTCCACGAGATCAACTGCCCCGCTGGCGAACCACTTGAGAAGTTGAGAATGCAGTAGGCCAGTAGACTACTTTCCCCCAGAATGGCAATGGAGCTTCTGGACAGTGGACACATGTTACTAGTTAGTCCAGGGAATGTCACTTTGCGGCCTAGCCCCATAGCCCCATAACGGTGTCCCCTTTTTTTTTTTTTTTGGTTCCTGTCGTGAGTCGTGACTCGTGTTCACTGTTAGTATTGAGGCTACCTCGGGTGTGGATCATTGCATGGGCTTCCTGGGGCGTAAAATTCTGGGGGCAAAGGGGCGATGAGCCATTGAGCTCGAGTACTCCGTACTTTTCCTTCTTAAAATGGTCTAATGCCCTCGTTCGCAGAGAAGCCCTTTGTTCTTGCTCTTTTGGCGCTTCTTGCATCAATTCCCTTTTAATGTGTCGCCATATCTACCTTTCTGTCTTAAGGAACATGTTCATCTAGGCTTTGCCATCCATATTTCTTTCTCCTCCTTCCCTACACGTGCAAGAACTCGAGACTCGACCCTCCATCGCTGATCATACACCTGCCTCTACGCCTACCCACCTTTCGAACACTCATTCACCCTATACTTCATCGTCGTCTCTTATGCTTCACGTTTATGCCATGCCCATCATGATCGACATTGCTGCCCGCCATGCGGGCCAAAATCTGCAAAAGAAGCCTCTGGAGCCAATCTCCAAACTCGCCCCATTCTCAGCTCTGATCATCTCGATCACCATGGTCATCTTTTTCCTTATCCGCTACTACATCCTCGAGGGCTTCCTCATCAAGAAGCTCTATGGCCGAATTTACACCGATCTCAATGAGCTAAATCGCCGTGGCTTTGTCAATCACCACATTGCCGGTATAACAAAGCTCATCATTCTCTTCGTCGCCGCCTATCCATTCGTGGCCATCACTTTTGGCAAGGCCACCTTCAACACCCCGTTTGCGCCGCAGTTGCGCTCGACGATAACCATGGGCGATATGTTGATCGTCGTTGCTCAGATGCTAATTGGCATGTACGTCTTTGAGCTTATCTACCGGTCCAAGTTGTCTCCAGTTGCGGTGATGCATCACATCGGCACTATTATCATCGGACAATCGGCTATTGCGATTAGCTTGAAGCTCGCGCGGGAGCCAGATGCTGATATTGAATTTATCTTGTGTACGGTGTGGGGTAAGTTACATATTTCCAAAATCTCCTCCGTGCCAGGATATCAAATATTAACCTTTTCTACGCAGGCGCTTTCGATATCGTCTCGGAATTCTTCCCACACATCGCCATCATCCTCTATCGCATCTTTCCCGAGCGGCACCGATTCCTCAGTAAAGTCTTTCTTCTCTCCTGCATCACCACCGCAACCGGCACCACATGTGAGACGGTAGTGACAATGTGGTTATTCGGATCTCTCTGGAATCGCTGGCAGATAGCCTTCAAAGTGGCCACGCCCCTGCTGCACATTGCGTTCAGCGCCGCACAGATCCACGGCAGCATGGTCTTCTGGCGCATGTACAAGAGACAGCAGCGGCTGATCAAGGAACAAGAAGATGGGGCTGATTCTCTAAAGGAGGAGAATATCGGTATTACCTTGCACTCTTCCGCGGAGTCTATGGGGCCTATCGTCCCGCCTCATGCTGTCTTGCCGGATAGTCGGCCTGAGACACCGCGGTAGAGGGCGTGTTACTTGTTTTCTTGTTGCCTCTTGCATGCTGCATGTACACTAGACAGCGTTTCGGTTTCTGCGATTGTCGTTTTTGGGGAGGCGTTACTCTGCATCATGGGTTTTGCATTTGTCCAGGGCATACAATGGACGGGCCGGTCTGCGATTTGTTTTATACTTGTACAGGGTATAGTGAGATGTCTCTACCCTATTGAAAATTAATAATATCTAGATTCAAAATCATGCAAGGGACTGGCAAGCTGCCGAATCTCCATGTGGTGGCCCGTTAGCTCGCTCCAAGAAATGTCCGTAGACTGGACGATATCCGCCGCATGTCTTGGCAGTCAAGTTTCCGCCCCTCGACAACATCCTCCGTCCGACGTATCTTAGCTTCGAGACGACATCATCGCACCAGAACGCCTTATTTCTCAAAATAAGTTCCTATGTCATATACGTTGAGATTACAGTTATCAAAACAGCCTATAATGACATCCTCAGAGCAAAGTTGTGAGCTGATATGACCCATCGCCCTCAATCTGTCCGTTGTACCGACACTGCTACCGCATCTTGCCAAACGACCACAAGGACCCTGGCCCACGCACTGTACTTCTGAAAGACGGGCTATACATGATATCCAATTCACTTCGAGCTCTCCAGAAACTGATTGGGTGAGCATGGGAAGGACGTTTGTAGAGCCGCCAGTCGGACCGGACGACGGATACAATGTCATCACCTATTCGCAAATTAGCCGGGATTGCGCGATGAACTGGACTTACGTCCGCGGGTGCTTTTTTTGCGTTTACGTACTCCACAAAACTATCCACATGTACGGTTACACGTATGATGAGCATATTCTGACAAGTCAATCGCAGCCTAATGACCCTTGATACGTTCCTGGCCCGAACATCTGCATACGTGGGACGAGTACACTATCCCGGCTGAAGTATGCCCAGTTGGCCATCCGGTCACAATTGGTAAGGATCGTTAGATTGGTGGTAATTTAACGGTCTGAGTGACCATTGGCGGTTACGATTGGAGCAGGCTGCCTTGTGATAAAGGACGTCTCCTTCTCCGTCACTGTGGACAGTTCCTATAAGGTGATCAAACTTATACAATCTTCTGAGGAAGAAGCGAAAGACCTCAAGAATCCCTATCGAGAAAAGGAGAGAGCTATTTGACAATAGAACACATTAATCAATAGCATTAAGAGAGTGTGTCTAAGTCTACCTAACAGTGTGCCACCAGCAGGCCAACATCTATGTCTGTCATCAAGAACAATGCAGAGCTAAGAAGGAACCTTGATACCGAGTGGTAAACATGATACGGCCGACATCTCTCGCACATAACTCTCAAACAGAATAAAAACTCATACCAACCACCTTTACTCCACTCTCCGATTCACCCCGCCGATATCTTGGACGAGAGCCCGCTTTTGCACCGACTCTCACCCGGCGTCGCCATCCGTCATTCCTTGAGAATGAGACCGTTCCAGGAGGGGATTTTTCCCGGCGTCACATCTCAAGTCGACCGCTCGTGCTGGGTCGAAACCCGCTGCAGCGAAAGCACTGTGATCAGTCAGTATAAACGTTCGTGATGTACCTGGAAACCAAAAGGGGACTTACAAAAATCCTCCCAGGACCGCTCTCGAGCCTTACCTCGCAGGCTACGACCATGCACGATGTCGTCGAATGCCTGCGAGCTCTGCAGGAAGCCGTACACAATCGCGAGGACGACGACGACGCCGATCGAAAAGGCCCAGACACGAACGATTGCCACAATGGATGTCGGCTGATGTCCCCACACGCCAATGATGGCCAGCACGGTCGCGACGATATCGACCACAAGAACTGCCACAGACAGTTGCAAGGATGGCAAGTTCTTCCGGAGCGGTCCATCATTACGACGAGTGACAAAGATCAGCCAGCTCTGCGTGAGGGTGATCTCAACGAACATCACCGAGTCGCGGTCTCCAAAGTTCTGCACCACACCTCCAGACGCCCCGTGCAGAAGCATGGTACCAAAGGCAATCCAGGATGCACCGGCCAGAATCGCTCCCAAGATGATGGCAATTCCCCACAACTTCGGCTGGTTCCATTTGACGGGGGAGATTGAGAACGGGGCATTGTCATAGGCGATGGCCAGGGTGGCAACGTCGGCGAAGATGGCCAGGAAAACGGCATAACGAAGGTCCATACCCTCGTTCAGGATGATGATCCAAAGCCCGAAAAAGATCATAAGGTGCAGCGACAGTGCAATGCGATAGACCACATATGAATACATGCGGTGGAAAATTTGCCGAGAGAGTTTGATGGCATCAATAATTGCAGAGAGCCCGGGAGCCAGGAAGACGATGTCAGCAGCTGAGCGAGCAGCATCGGAAGCGCCCTCAACTGCAATTCCAGTATCGGCCTTTTTCAGGGACGGAGCATCATTGACACCATCGCCGGTCATAGCCACCAGGTGACCCCGCTTCTGGAGAATCTCCACAACGCTGTACTTGTGTTGAGGGAAGACCTCCGCAAAGCCATCTGCAGCCTCGACAAAATCGTTGATCTCAGAGCCAGGCATGTCGCCAGCACCAGTAACGCCAAGACGCTCCGCATTGTAAATGTTGGTACCAAGCCCGAGCTGGCGGGCAGTCTCACGTGCAATACCGACAGCATCTCCAGTGAGCATCTTGATGGAGAGTCCAAGCCGCTTAGCCTCTGCAATGGTCTTTGCGGTATCGTGGCGAGGGGGGTCCAAGCAGGGCACGATTCCCAGAATTTGCCAAGGTTGGTCAAGGACTTTGCGGGCAACACCAAGAGAACGGAATCCACGGCTGGCAAATTCAGTCACCTTTTCGAGGTAGGCAGTCTCAAGGGCTTCGTCAACAGACTCATCATGCTTGACAGTCCGCAGTACTGCGAGAGGAGCTCCCTTGACACACATGATATGGTCGCCTTCGGAAGACTCGACCAGAGCCGAGACCTTCTTGGAAACGGGATCAAAGGGGTTGAAGGTGATCACTCTATATGATCCAATCGCGGCCTTGACCTCAGGATACCCCTTGAGAGCTTTGAGGAAAGCCCGATCAATGGCATCGAGTCCCCGTCTCGATCGACTTGCAGCAAGACAGGCTGTCAGCATGAGATCGTTCTGGGTTGCATTCGGAGTTGTATACGGTTCACCCATGGCAAGCTTGTTGCGGGTCAGGGTGCCGGTCTTGTCCGAACACAGGATCTCAACTCCTGCCAGAGATTCAATTGCGCTTAGCTTTTGCACAATCGCCTTGCGCTTGGCCAGATAGGATGCGCCGACAGCCATCGTGGTCGTGACAACCACGGGGAGCCCAACTGGAACTCCGACGACCAGGATTCCCAGAGTGAATTGCAAGATGTCGATGATCGAGTCAGACCGGTAGTAGGACGCCACCCACACCACAAGCACAGTGATTGCCACAAGAGCCAGGAGAATCATGCCAATTCCATCAAGGACCATGGTAAAATGACCAGATCCGTTATCTGCAAGATTGACCAGGGCAGCGGCACGTCCAACGAAAGTGTTATCACCAATCGCAGTTGCGATCATACGGGTAGCCCCCCGCTTGACGACGGATGAGGCGAAGCACTTGTCATTGTGATGTTTGTCCACTGCAAGGGATTCACCGGTGATGGAAGATTGATCGACTTGTAGGTGGGCCCCTTCGCAGACAATGACTCCGTCAGCCGGAATGATTGTGCCCTGTGAAGAAGTCAGTGAACTGTTGCATGAGACTAACAAGAGTTGAGGAGGACTCACATCCTCAAGATGGATAACATCGCCGGGGACAACTTCCTCTGCATCGATCTCCAGTACGTATCCGTTACGAGTGACAGTGGCCTTCAAAGCAAGGGTCTCTTTGAGTCTGTTGACGATGTTACCGGCTTGATATTCCTGACCGAAGCTGACAACCGCATTGAGAAGGAGAAGGGCGCAGATGACACCGAAGTCAATCCAATCCTGCATACCGGCAGCCAAGACGGCAGAGACCTGTTGGCGTTCTTTGTTAGCCTCCATTCAAAGTGCAAGCAGGAGGAAGTGCATGGCAGAAACTCATACCTCCATGACAAACTGCACAGGACCGACAAAGAGCATCAAGAACTTTATCAGGTGGCTCTGACGTTGCTCCTTCAGGCAATTTCTGCCATACTTGCGACGAGCAGCAATGACCTCTGCATCATCCAGGCCCATGCTGATGTCGGTATTAAGCAAATCAGCCTGGTAACCAGGGCCAGTGCCGTCAGCGATGGAGACAACTTCAGCCTCAGGCTCTTTGCCGTCCTCCTCCTCCACCCCAGCAATGAGGAGGTCAATGTCCTCAGCAGTGTCCTCGGCATTGTCCTCTGAAAGAGTGTACTCTGGAGCAGTTGCCTCTAGAGGAGTTGCCTCTAGAGCAGTTGCCTCTGGAGCAGTTGCCTCTGGAGCAAGGTTGTCAAGCTCAAACTCCAAAGGGTTGACAGCAATAGGACCGTCAGGAGGCGCAGAGGTTGCAGTGGTTACGGGGGCGAGCAGCTCATCATCCTTATCCTCTTGGTCACTTGCGTGGCCTAGAGGGTGGCTGCTGAGCGACATGTTGCGGAGATCGAAAGGATCCAACGTTCTGGGAACGTTAGAGGAAGCCATTTTGGCCTTGAAAGAGATGTTTTTGATGATGCAAATGCAGAACACTGAAAGGAAGAGATGCGAAGGGTGGATGGGTGGTGAAGAGATGGGAGAGGAGGAAAAGGTGAAGTTTGCTGGGGGAATCACAACAACTGAAAGGGCAGCTTCGTGACTACGACGCGACTACGCAGTTTGGACGGCAAGAACGACTATTTCTTCGGGCCTTTCTAACTGGAATTGGCATCGGATAGGCCCCATGGAAGCTTGCGGTAGGCTTAAGGGCCGTGCCCATAGCCAACCTTTGGTCCAGGCAAGCAAGAGCGAAGCAGCAGCCGAAACCGAAGATGCCAGACGAGCATGGGCATCACGCGCCTTGATATTCAGGCGCCAAAAGCCCTCGATCTGCCGCCTGGGCCAAGGCTGCACTGTCAGGAGAGACGGCCAAGTTTGCCAGCTTCGAGGGGAGTTAGGCCCAGTGGCATGATCTACACTCTGCCACTATTATTCCACCAAGCCTCAAGGCCGTGCCAAAACAGTGTATCAATTTATATCTCGCTTGGGTGCAAAAGAAGTCTTCTGGAGAATGGAAGCATTTGACCACACATCGTCTGGTGGTGCATCGAATCGAAAGCCACATGGTCTTTGCGGCTCAAGGCTTGATGAGCCAGCATTTAACCCTTCGTTCAAATCCCCTGGTCTTGTCCGTCACGTACAATGCCCTTTGTCGATCCTGCGCTTCGAATATGCCTTGAGGTGATCTATTGGAATGACGGGGCAGTTTCTCCAAACGGATTACAGCGACTTTTTACGTCAGGAACACACTAAATCAAAAAGCATGACCAGGCATCAGCATGCATGGACATGGGGAAGAGATCCCAATTTCGTACATACCTAGTTTCATGGCTGTGAAACGTCTCGTGTTTTGCCGAAGATATACTCTAGGCATTGCGATGTGGCGGATGCTAGGTGGAGAGCGGTTAAAGGCGAAGTTTGTCCAACATCCATTTAAACGAAGTCTTTCGTTTACGTGTCTTTCGTTTACGTGGCAGAGCCTTCTCAAGAACCGGAATGCAGGCAGCGAGCAATCAATTCCAAAAATTGTCGTGGCAACCACTTGGAACCGGCGGCTCCCCTGGACCCGTCAAACGATCTATACAACCACCCATCCATGGGCCATGATTGTCGCCTCAGGCACCAGATTATGTAATTTACAAGGACGTCACCATCGCCATCCGAGCAAAAATGAAGCCGCTGAAAGAGCCCGTCAAGAGGGCGATGGAAGCAATAAACAAGCACGTTTCCTTCAACAATAGCCTGGCGCTCACACATGACTTGTGAGGCAATGGTCATCGTCGCCGTTGCCTACTTGACGGTGTCGCGAGGCCTGTCCTTCTTCAACGCCCATCAACCCGAGGACTCCAGATCTTTCCATTTCTCACACCCGAAACAACTTTAGGAATAATTTGATTGCTCATCTCGTGCTAAACAAGCGGCTTTATTGAAATTCTCTTCAATCACGCGTCCACCAAAATGAATCCCGAAATTCCTGGCTTCTATTATGGTGAGTCTCTTGGTGACTGGGCCACCGCAAATTCAATGTGCATACTCGCCGCGCTTGTCGTGGCCTTGCATGGCAACCACCAGCAGCTAATAACGTCTCACAAACCCAGATCCTGAGAAGAAGAAGTACTTTAAGATCCAGGCCAACCACGCCGCGCCACCAGGTGCCCAGTACTCCCAGGAGTCTGTCAAGCGAAAACGCAACGAGCAAGAGGTAGTTAATCGATGCCCCAAGGTTGGAAACTTCCAGTTCGTGCAGACGCTGACTTTTCACAGGAACAGGAGAAGGAGGCGCGTGCCAGTCAACGGATCGCCCGAGAGACGGTCCGCAAGCCCAGCTTCCTCCACCATCCGCTCGTCGGGGTGGACCGAGAGGTTGGAGCCCGCGTCACTTGCTCTGCCGAGCTACAGGATCGCCAAGCTAGCGTCTACGTGAGCCAGCTAAAGCGCAAGAGGCTCCATGTTTTCGAGCCGTGGCCGGGGCCTTTCAACATCCGCCATGTGCTGCGGAATCCTCGCTCCGGTGCTCTGATCACCAGTAAGTACGCTGCTTTGATGTGATCTGAATGATCGACTCATCACCATTCACTAGCTGGTCTTCACGGACGGGAATCTTCTGTTTCGTAAGTACTCCTTTCATCTCGATCATACGAATTGGCTTTCTAACTTGTATCCAGCATCTGCTTCCCTGATCATGAGGAATCAAAGTGGACATACAACAAGACCATGGAGCGAGTCCTCTTCAGAGAGTCTTACCGTGTATGTCCACTCCCCTCTTCAGCTTGAAAGATTTGACTGACAGTGCATATGCAGCTGTCATCGATCTCCTTCAGCCAAACTGGCTATCTACTGTATGTTGCGTCCCTACATCGTGAACCCCAACTCGATCACTAACAGCCATAGGGCATCAATGGATAGTGGTCCCGGAGGTGACTCTTTTTTGGCTCCGCGGTTACTCCCGACCCCCGATGAGGACGGTGACTACCGTTGGCCTTCCCCATGTCCGTCATACAAATCATCTTAAACGTTCACTGCCTTGAAACTAACACACATGACCCAAATAGTCATTCACCCAGTTAAAATCCCCATGACGCAGAGTCTCTGGTGCTCGGCAGCCTGTCCAATTACAGACAAGACTCTCTTTGCAATCGGCACCTCGGATGGACTTCACACCCTCGAGGGTGAACACTCCCACTGGACGATCTCGCAGAAGCCCCTTCCCAGAGAGGCAAGCCACCGTACACCGGGATTCCGTCGACACGGCAATTCCTCGCATGCCAGTGTGCAAGCGGTGGAGTGGCTCTCCCCAGACGTCATTGCCTCAGGTCTCCGTAATTCGACCGTCTACCTCTACGATTTGCGTAGCAACGAGAGTTCGCTGCGGCTGCAGCATGCGCAGTCGGTTACCAAGATCCGCAAGGTAGATTCTTGGCGGATTGTTGTTGGAGGCCATAACACTGTAAGCCATCGCGTCTTGCACCCCCTCAAGTATAGCCATCCCGCTCACATCAACAGGTCGAAATGTACGACATTCGATTCCAAGCCGAGGGCCTCCAACACAAACCAAGGCCAATGACCCGCGGTCACGTCTCAAGTCGGCCATACCTTTCCTTCCGGGATTTTTCTCCAGAAGAAATCCCCGACTTCGACGTGAGCACTGAGTTGGGCCTGTTGGCATGCGGTAAGCGTTTCGCCCTTATACACTGTATCAACGGGTTCGCCTCTAATTACTTTCACTATTCAGCATCCGATGACAAGAAAGTGCGGTTATTCTCTCTCAACACCGGCAAGCCTGTGTCCTCGCCGCTCTCGAAGATTCCTTATTCTCGCCCTATTACTGGTATGTGCTTCGAGGCGACGGGGATGAGCCCGCATGGTCCGCAGACGCCCAGCTTGCTGGTTTGTTCGGAGGGAAACGTCGATCAGTGGGTTTGGTAAGGTGTTTTGTTTGTATTTGGATTATGACTTCTGCTCTTTTCGGGGATACCCTTTTGTGGTTTATCGGTGTTTTATCTTGGTCTTCATTTCCTCATCTTGATCGTCATTTCATGCACTCTTCTCGCTCTCGTTATTCGGACCGTGTGTTGGTCGCTACGACAATGCTTGGTTACTCTACTGTAATGAAGAGAAGTAGTTCATACGAGACCAGGGTATATTTCATCTGCAATCCACTGAGAATGCTCTGCATGCAAGCTGTAACCGAATCAAAACTCCAATGCAAGTTGTCAAATCACCAACCCCATCTTGATACGCCAGTAGTGTCCATAAGAACAGAATGCATGCCACGCTCAATCCAGACCACCAGCAAGCCACTCCCCAACCTCGACACCGATTCCCTTCGCCAACTCCCCGATCCAATCACCCGACACATTGACACACCACTTCTCACCCGCGTCCGCACTGGTATTCCCACTCCCTGTGCTCGCAAATCCAACGTGGCCCGAGGCGGGGACCACGAGACGTAGGCGGCGCAAGGTCGCTAGCTCAGCATAAATATGGTCTGCTACGGCAGGTGTGTTGATGGGATTCTCGGGTGGGTTTGGATCAACGGCGTGGTAAATAGCTAGTAGGCGTTCCAATGGGAACGGGCGAGCTGATAGAATGGTTGATGGGCCTGTGATGCCAGCGCCGCCGCCAACAGCGGATGTCGTAGCAGAGGATGTTGCAAATGCGTTGGAGAGAGTGGACTTGGTGATACGGGTCTTGGTGCGCTTGCCCTTTCGGGGGGTAGAGGGGTCGATGTTTGCAGCCGCTCTGTCTTCCGCTTGTGCTTGCGACAGGACCTTTAGTCGGCGGCGATGGTGAGCACGCTTGTTACGTGCAGATAGTGAGCTTGACGAGAATTTGGAGAAGAAGATAGTGTCCAGGCGTTGGGGGGTGTGAGAGGCCAGGTACGCCGATGTGAGAATCAGGGTCGAGAAATAAGGGAGATGAGGGAGGGCGGACGGTGCTGCCGAGGTTGCCAAGGGCTTGCGCAGGGTCTTGCTTGGAGCGGAAGTGTCCTCGGGTACAATTCGGTGCACCAATGCAGACTCGCCCTGGTGTCGGAACAGGGCCCTGTTCTTTACCAGCAGGCGTGTAAAGTCCCACTCTGTATTTCCGCCAGGCGGGGCTTCGCCTTGAACCACTGGCGCAACGAATACGGGCCACAATCGGTGACATATGGATCGAAAGGTTGGAATTGATCCCGCCGTCGGACCGACTAGAGTGTCGTAGATTGTTGCAACAAAATGCGGATACACCCGCACCGAGGTCTCGTCGGGCAGATTGTCCACCACAGGCATTGGTGAAGCCAGTAGAATTTCAATGGCTTCTTTCCGCGTGTACGGAGGAAAGCTGACATGGGGAACAGCCGCGTTCTGCAGGAAGAGTGGTCGAGGAGACGAGCTCAGAACGAGGACAACACAGAGTGACGGGATCTGGAGAGCCAGCAAGTCAGTAAATAATCACGGGCAAGGCTGGACCTCCGAGCTCGAGGACGACTCACGATCTCTCCCAGTCGCGCCAGCGCAGACAGTAATGTCTGTGGCGCCTCTCGCTGGCGATCAATCTCATCCAGTACCAACACAAACTTTCCACGCTGCTCCTCCGCCCTGGCTGCGAGACACTCTTCCAACAGCACGGCAAGGGTGCTGACATGCTCGCATCGTCCTTTGCCATACTTCTCCCATTCATCTTTCTGGCCCAGCGCCTCGAGGGTATTCCAAAGGATCTTGGTCAGAAGGTGTCGCGCCGTAATACATTCCGAGCTGCGGACGAAGGCGTGCGGTACCTCGAGTGTTGCGAGGACACCGCGCAGGATCGTTGATTTACACGTAGCTGACACGCCGTGGACAACCAATGTGGACAAATTTGGGGTATTGGGCTATCATTTGGGACGTCATTAGCAAGTTCCGCAAGTGAGGAATTCGATCTCATGTCAATGGGGCTGCGGAGATCTGGCGATCTGGAGACCTCCGAGAAATACTTACATGAAGCAGGCTGGCAAGCTGCCTGGCCTGCATGTCCCGGCAGGGCCATTGTGCGCTCAAAGAGCGAGCAACATCCGCGGGTTGCATCACGTCCCCGGCCCCTGATTTTCTTCACTATAAAATGGAATTGTCGATAGGAAGACGCTTGATGCGCTGTGCGGTCTCGACTGGCAGCTTGCCGTCCGAGACTCCGACCGCTATGGTCACGTGCTCTCGCGACGCGTGGAACGGACCTCGACCTCCGCGTGGCGCAAGTCCAGTCCTCCCCAATGTGAAGTCTACGAAAGTACAATAGAAGCGTGTTTACAGGTCAGGGTTCAAATTACAAGTGACGTCAAAATCAATTCAGGAGGCTAGATTACAGGAGTAAAGAATGTGTGTGAGTGGGAGATGCCAGGACCACCATTGAAACCAGCCTGAGGCCAGTCAGAAGGAACAAGAGACGAGAGAAACGACGCTGATCGCCGGGTCAGCCCGAAAGGGCCATCCCAGCAACCAAAATTGCTCCCCGTCTCGGTATTCCTTCCATGGGCGACGTTCCTGGCACACCCACCACGACACAGAAAACAGACCCAGCCACAGGGGCAGGGGCAGGGGCAGGGGGCAAAGTACAGGGGGCAAAATTAGATGGGGAACACATTGCTGGAAATGAAAATGAAATGAAAAAGAAAATGGGAGATGGAAATGAAAATGAAAACGGAAATGGGAATAGAAAGGGGGAATAATGAGTCTCTACCAACCCTAGCCACTCGGACCAGACCAACGAACAGCATGTTCATCGAGGATGAAAGCCGCGCAAGATCATGTACAAAGGCCAAGTAGCCGGGCGGCAGAGACCATTGGGGGGAAAAGTACAAAAAAAAAAAAAAAGAAAAAGCAAAAGGAACAAAATGGGGAACAAAAGCGAAGGAAGCCCGAGGATGCACATGGCTCCCCCAACGCTGACTGCACCATGCGCGTTTCGCTGGATAGGATGAAGATGGATGCGGGATGCAACACGTGGAAAATATTGGCCAGATTGATGGAAAGAGTCGTGACGCATTGCTTCATGCACGGGAAGGAAAAGTCAAATGCAGGCGAAACAAGATGGAAATGGGGTTGGATGGAATGCTGATGCCCAAGAGATCATGGCACATGCAACTAGGCCCCAGTATGATGACAGTCTTGAATGTAAATCCGTTAAATCATCAGATATTCATGGCATCGTGTGAGTCGATATGGGTACAGGTTGAAAATGGTATGCACATCCGTGAGGGGGAAAGAGGAGGGCCCTCGTCAATAGTAAACGGCATAAGTAGGACCCCGGCCGCCCATATTGTTGTTGACGGAAGGTGGAGGCTGACTGAAAATTGTGCCGCTGTCGTTCGGAGCGCCGTTAGGAGGGGAAGCGGCGCCATTGGAGACTCCATGGCCAGTGAAGTTGACGGGAGTATTGAGGACTTGGAGACTGGTGTTGGCAGCAGTAGGGAACCCCCTCGGATGCGGCCTCTGAAGCTGCCCAGCGATAAGCTCGTTAGGGGTCGTCTGTCCACTGGTCTGCGCACTCGACCGGCCAGACCCTTCAGCCCCGGCCATCTTACTCGCAATGCGACGCCCATGGGGAGTCTGGCGGATGGACGGCAGGATGGGGCGAATGGCGTCAACAATGCGCTGACGGGTCTCGGGATCAGCAAAGTCCATAGCGGTCTGAACAACGTAGTTTGCAAACGAATCGCGCAGCATCCTCTCCAACTCGTTGCCAGACAGGATCTCGTCAATCATTTCACAACGAGCAAAGTCATCCGCAGTGCGCAGACATTTCTCGATCACATTGGAACTGAACTTCTGCTTAGACAGAGAAGGAATGTTACCAGCAAAGGTCTTGCACAGTGGGTTGGTGTAACGCGAATCGGCAAGATCCAGGATGTACTGGACAACATAGTTTCCGAAGGGATCCTGGACAAGAGCGAACGAATTGGCAGTGATCTGGGCAATCAGTCGGGCCTTTTGATCACCAGAGGCATGATCAATACAGCGCTGAAGCACACAGCATCCGTGACGGTGAGTGCCGACAACAACACAATGAGCACCCACAGCTTCGTAGATGAACTCGGCTTCCTCGGCGTTGAGGCGGTTCAAGCACTTTTGAATGACGTGGTTACCATTCAGATCCTGAACCAGATCAACAACGTGATTCTTCAGCGCGTCGATGACGGTCTGAGTCTGCTGAGGGGTGGAGATGAACTCAATCATCTTCTGAAGAGCGCGAGTACCATGCTGGTTCAGTGCAATCTTAACGAGCTGAGGAGCGGCGTTATCAATGAGGACAGTACGCTGGTCATCGTTCGAGTACTCAAGGAGCTTCTGGCACAAATAATTGCCAAACGGATCTATCAAGATGAAAGGAGAAATGTTAGTTTGCCCACTCTGGGATTGTGATGAAAAGCGGGGATATGACATACCCGTCATCAGCTCAATAACGTGCATGTAAACCTCGCTGAAGATAAGCTGCACGTGCTCGGGGTTACGCTCCTCCAACTTTCGCTGCAGGTATCGGCATCCATGCTGGTCCTTGCAAAGGCTGTACAGCTCGCCCTTGTAGTGCTCGATGGGGAAATTGGCGTAGCGGGTCGCCTGTCCCGCGTCACCCTCAGTCTGCCGGCGTGGAGTGACAGCAACACGAGAAGCCGCGTCGTTGAATCGGTAGTTGTTAGCCGCATACGCGGGAGCAGGATAAGCCGCGTAGTTGTTAGCCTGGCCGAAGTTCGCGATCTGGTTGGTGGGCTGGCTTGGCTGTCCAATGTACGGCTGGACCCCGTAGCCATACATGGGAGGGAATGGGATATTGGCAGGGGCAGCTGGCCCAGAGATGCCATTGGGGGCCGCAGAGGTCAACTGGGGACCGAAAGGTGCAGCGCTAGCCTGCAGAATCGTCTGCGGGGGCTGGCTGCTCTTGATTTTCTCGGTCTCAAGGGACTCCTTAGCCGGACGAGGGTTCACTGCTCCAGTGGGGATGCGGCCCATGCTGGCATTGTGGTGGTGAAGATGCTCAGCGTTGGTCTTGGGGGGAGTAATCGCCGCATCAAAGCCATTGCCCTTGACAGTTGGCAAATCATTGGTCGAATAAGACGTTTGGAGTCCCACAGGACGGGTGGAAGACACTGAGTTCAGAACGTCGGGGTTGCGATCAGTCGAGAAAGTCAATCCACCTTCGAGCGAGTGACGGGCAAGGTGGCGAGAGTGAGCCATACTGCCACGCTCCTCGTTGGTCGGACTGGTCAACTGCTCAAACCGCATCCCACCGATCAGGTTCTGCGGCATGCTCTGGTGGCTGCTGCGATAGCGGCTGTGGAACGAATACGACTCGGGAACGGGAGTGCGGCCGTTAGCGAGATCATGGGCATCAGGATTCGCCGAGAGCTTCAAACGTTAGTTTGACGTTCGAGGTGAGCGGAAAGCGCGAGCAACTTACGAGGTTGGAACCATCTCGACGAGACAGCGTCGGGAACTTGTCATCAGGCTCCGTCATCTTGATGTACCCTTTGATGTCAGGGGTGGAAAGCCGGTCTTCGTCTTTGAGGATGTGGGTGTGGTGGTCGTCGCTGGGGAAAAGGTGCTTTGTAGCAGCGAAAGAGTCAACTCCAGAGCCCGTTTTATACCCAGAACTGGATATGTTGGGCCGGTAAGAGGTGCTGAAGTTGTTGCTAGGCAGCGAATAGCGGTGGAGCCTAGAAGAGAAGACGTGAGAAAGATGGGACGGATGAGGTGAAAGTGACGCGTCGCTTCCGAGCAAACAATGAAGAGGGGCAAGATCGATGTTCCAAGGCAGGCACGAAGGTCATCGATGGTCAGGCTGCAAGGGAGAGCGAACTTACGAAGGTCCTGGCCGGAACGGAGCGCTATCCATCATAATATCCTCCTTCTCTGAGTTTCGGCGAGAAGTAGGCACCGAGTGGCCAGCAAATCGATCGAGTGGCTGATGGTTTGAGTGAGCGGAATGCGAGTGGGACGAAGCTTGAGGTGACGTTAGCTGCGAGGAGGGAGCAAAGACCGAGAAGAATCCAGGAGATGAAGTGACGCTGGAAGTTGAGAATCTGCCAGGACGCGAAACTGAGGAGACCGTAGGCTCCACGTGCTCAGGAGGTGTTGTTGGCTCGCTCACTGGCCCCGAAAGGCCAGCTTTGGCCAGATCACGAGCAAGCTGATCCATTTCAATCTTCTCCTTCTCGTGTTGCATGTCCAGCAACTTCATGTCCTCTTCGAAGCGCCGTTTCTGTTCTCTCATATACTCGATATGCTGACGCTTCTTTTCGAACTGCGAGGTGTCAGAAAAGTGTCTTGAAGAAAGTGAACAGAGAAATGATATGCAAGAGCACGGAAGATGGGAATCGGTCCAAAGCCAAAACAGAGGTGCTCCGCAAAAGGCCTGACGCTAAATTTGAGTACAAAAGACGCCAAGCGCTCGAATCTCCCAAGATGCGATTGCCTCAAG
Source organism: Penicillium sp. MT2 MMC-2018 (assembly GCA_003852855.1). Taxonomy (NCBI): domain Eukaryota; kingdom Fungi; phylum Ascomycota; class Eurotiomycetes; order Eurotiales; family Aspergillaceae; genus Penicillium; species Penicillium sp. MT2 MMC-2018. The sequence continues at coordinate 51,352 of PZKB01000082.1, forward strand.
GACTACCAGATGAACACCCTGCGGTGCAGGAGGTGCTTCCAAGAAGCCCGAACGGCCTTGCACAGGAATGTGGAGGAAGATGTCCAGGAGAGGGGAGAGGGGAAGAGGAAAACGGCGGATCCACAGGATGAAAGGTCGGTTTTCTCAGAGCCAGAGTCTGTTGACAATTGCTCGCGAGCTCTCGCCGCAACGGGAATAACACGCACGACAGTCTCAAATCGCCAATTGTCGCGAGAGCTAGGTTTGTGAGACAGGATCCGCAGCCTATCTTGGTCCTCAATGAACCAGCTAACAGATCTCCTTTATCCTAGGCACCGCGCCTATACTCGGGCACAAAAAGGCAAAAGATGCAATGGAATACTACGAGACTGAAACATGAGACATACCGAAGACAACAGATCAAGAGGGTCCGGGAGTTGTGTGGACCCCGGACTGAGATAATTCCATGACGAAGACAATTTGCTCGAGTCCGTGGTGAAACGACGTTGAAGATTAGCTCGGACATCGCCTGAGGGCCGAGAGAAGCCTGATCCAAAGTTCGAGTGGCCAGGCGAGAGCGATGTATATCCGGGAAAGACAGATTCAGACGGTGGGGAGCGAGGAGAAGGGAAACGGAGCTCGTCGAGGCGTTCACTCAGCCCATTCTTGAAGGCCATGGTGGGCAAAGCAGCCGATAAATCCAACTATGGTGAAAAAGCAGCATCGGTCAGCACTACCGTTCGTTCGTTGGACAAGGTTCCGCCCTCCAGAGCTCTTTAAGGCCACGCAGACCCGACCAAATCACCACAAAGCACACCCTCTTCAACTAGCCTCCCAACGAGGTACCCCGCAAGCTGCAGTGGTGGCAGGGCAAGGGCTAGGGCTATGTGCGGCGTGTGGTGGCGGGCTGGCGGTGTGGTTTTTGACGGAGGAGCCCAAGTAAGGGGAACTCAAGAGGGGCTGAGGGGTTCGATGATCGGTGCGCCAGAGGGAAAAAAGCGCAAAGATAGGGCTTGCTCACACAATGAACGCCTCGAAGGGCAGACACGACACAAGTTGATCAAGAACCACACAATGCGACGGTCGAGGAATTCATCGAGGGGGACCGTTGGGCTGCAAAATCGGCCGTGGTGTGTTCCTGGCGAAGTGCGGAGATCAGCCGCAGGACTCTTTGCCTGCGTGGGATGGAGCACGACCTACCGCTCTCTCTCCACTTGGCGAAGAGACACCAAGACACGAGAACCAAACGAGGGTTATCTTGAAGACTGCGCACAAAAGATGTAGAAAAGACTGCTAAGTCGCTGTTGTACAAAGGAATCGGATCAAAGAAGGTGGAAGGGAGGAAAAGGGGAAGAGGAGACTGGAAGAGACGAAGAATGGCTTGGGGGGTGAGCGGGGAGGAGAGACTCAACCCTATTCGGTAATCTCCGTACGAACGTCTTGTCTTTCTTCGGCCACTTTCGACTGCAATGATGACCCCGTGGTCACGTTGGGTTTACAATATCTGATCTCTCGGGATGGCGAGAAAGATCTCCGATCATTGCTGGCGTTGACTTGGGATTGGAATTGACTCGCCGGAGTGTTTCTCAACCAAGGAACCAGCGATTGTTCCCAATCATCCTCAATCAGCCTCCCGAACAGCCACGATAGCCCCCAAAACTTCGCTTTCACAATGGCTGATTACAGCATGCGGAGCACTAATCCATGTTCTTACTGGGAGCTATGACATTCTTCTTCTCGATGGACAATTTGACGGTCACAGCAGATGACAGATGACCGCCCGACCCGGGAATTGGTTCGGGCCCTACGTATGATTGGGGAGGCTCCGCCTGAACGCTTTGTACGACAAAGATGCAGCTATTGCCCGGAGAAGCAGCGGCCGGGGTGCTCCATGGCCAACAGCTTGCACGCGAGGCTCGATCGCATGCGCATTTGAGAATGCCGAGAGGTCAATTCCGCATTGGACTGGGACCTCCCGGGACAGACGTGCACGGAGCGACAGCACATAGTGAGGACACATTTTTGCCTACGATCATACAAGACCCTGGCCTCACATACTTGATTCCTCGTAACACGAGAAATGGTTTCTAAGCATGAGGAGCGCTCTCAACTATATCTGGAAACTATGCGGGTATAGCAGTATTACATTAGTAATTCGGCTGCCACATACTCGCAGTAGACATGGAACAGGACCGATCCCTTTAGAACTGCAGAATGAAAGAACCCTGTAAGTTAATCATTGGGATGCGTTGGCGCTGTGCACGAAAAAGCGTGCTGGAGGTCGAGCATGTCTAAATGGAGCAGATACTGTAATAGGACCGCCACTGTATCATTCTAGCCAAGTGGAGACGCGCCGAGTGGTGCGTGAGGCCGAAGGGATTGGAGATGTGACAGCGGATCGCCCTCTAAGTCTCGAAGAGTCGAAGGTCGCTAGCCACCGCACGGGGCAGATGGGGGTACCTGGATCGATCTACTTTCTACAGTATGGGAGTCTGTGATGGCCCCTAGGTAGTGGGTACAGTATGATAGGTAGAATCCGGAGCGGGGATGGCAATTGGCGTGAAACATTGTCATCAGTGGCTCATCACCCCTCCATCGAGGGGACTTGGTTGATTCTGAGCACATCACAAAGAACGGATTCGATGCCAGCTGCTTACAGTACAAACTTCCAAGGAGTTACTTGGCTAATTTCTGGCTTATTTCTTCCTCTCCTCACGATGACTGCCGCGATGATTTATGGTTCGCGCCCACTGTGCTTCGTTCCGCGGTTCGCTTTGTCGCCAACGCGGACATCCATGGCCATCCATGGGTCTGCTGGAACCTCAAAGAACCCCGAGAGTCGGTGGACTTGTTTTGCTTCTTTCTAAATTCGATGGTTTGTCTGTACTATTGATTCATGATTAATCTGAAAGAACACAAGGCAAAGGTCTTGGCTGGTTATCATTGATCGCGAGATTCTGGAAACGTTCCCGGACTCCCAGCCCTCGTAACAAGCCCCTGTGCTTTCTCGAGGTCATTGTCTTGCCTCATTCTTGCCACCTTTTAAATGACGCCTCGCAAGTCGTGAGACTTGACTAGCGACTGGCGACTGGCCAGACAAGCGGTGAAGCTGATACCAGCCATCCGTGCTGATCGTGTCGCTTGGAGCCCCTGATCCACCGAATGACGAGCATACCCTGCTGGCAGCTGTGGAGATCCTGCATCACGAACCCCAGTCATTCTATGGACTTCGGCTTTGGACAACGGACAGCCAATCAGTCATGTCCACCTCGCTCACTACCCCTCATCCCGTTTCTCGTCTTCTGAAGTTCTGATGGGTCTTGAGTCTCCTGACCCTTTTGTGATTGTCGCATCTGGGCTCTGCTATCTATTCCAGATCCTAGATCGAACCCGGTCCATGACTCCATGGGCATCGCCTGCTGTAATCATGCTGCAGCCTGCAACCATACCCGCCCCGGTCGGCGATCTAACCTTCATACAGAGTGGCACCCTAACTCTCCGTGGCGCAGGTATTCTGCGATGATCTCAACCAGGGCAAAATGACACATCCAAACTAAGCCTGCGCTGGTGCTGGCGCCAGCCCACAGGATTCTTCAAGTGGACACCACTACTGGTGCCTTTTTCTATTTTGGAAGTCCAAAGTGAAGCCAACGAATTATACGAGTTGCTGATTTCAGATGGGGCAAAACGGAAGGGGTTACGCCTTTCATGCCCAACGCCTTGATCATAGCCCCTCGGCCAATTCGCAATAATCTCTTCTGACACTGGACAGTGACTCACTTCGGCTCCTAACTAACTAGTTAACATAATTGGTAAGGTAAAGGGTCCACAGGCTGCAAGCAGTCTTGCTTGATAAGCGTAAATCATAGCTCCTGCCATATCTCTGGAATCTGGCGAGACAATGGAGCATAAAGTGAGTGATCTACGGTCGGACACAGACATCGCCTATCAATCCTTCACAAGAGAGTAGTCCATAATCTCAAACATACTACAGTACGATGAATAGATGACTGCCCTAGACAGACTCTCGGCACGTCCCATCGTCCCTCCTTTGTAAACCCTAAAATGGGAGCCACTAAAGTATGGACAAGTGATCCACTCAACGGCGGCTGCGGAGTATGTAATCCAATTATTCTACAGTCACAGTGCAAGTGGTCCTCGACTAATTCTGCGGTTCCTCAATGCTGACCCTGGATACTTCGAAAAGTCGAGTTCAAGTCCCTAGCAGATTACATGCGATGTGCCGATATGGTACAGTACTATCTTTCCCGCTGTACAGTCACGGCATCGGGTCGAATTGCAAAGCCCACGCAGCCCAGGCCCGTTCCATCCTCAGCCACGTGTACCGATTTCTTTGTCTGCGACGCCCATCATCCATGGCGGGCGTCCTTAGTCTTGTACCCGATTCCTGAGAACTGGTCTTATCGGCTGCGGGGGCCACTCGGTTGGAGGGGTTAGGTATTTATTCCCCACCCCTCCAGAGTCCTCTCGCAATCAATGTCCACGCATTCCGCTCTGGTGGCGATATGTAGTATTCGAAAAGTTGCGGTCAAGTCATTACTTGCCACGAGCGTCGCGCTCTCCGACTTTTGCCTTCTATCCCATTAATCTCGAGTCCTTTTCGGTTGCAGACAGCAATAGTGTGCTAGGGATTGGACACAGCGGGGTATTACAAGAGTGAATCAGAGACTACTGACCTCATACTTCAATATCACCGGGCTATTGTCCTTTTGATTTTATACTTGACAACGGATTTACCTTAGTCCACATACTCTCTTCGAGCTTCTTCAAGCCACAAGGTCCTCCTTTCGCTCGATGGAACGAGATCGTTGGTATCTGTACATGGTATCTGTACATCGTCTAACCAGGCAATAAAGCATGAAAATTAGGCTTCGTTAAGGAGTCAGTAGCTTCTTCACTGAGCAGTTTCCACCTCTCATATTCATGTGCGACTAGGACCTCCGAACTGGTCGTCTGTGCAGGCATCGAGTTCGGCGGGTGCCACTGACACTGCATGTATGTGGGAAGACATCTACAGACCCACTGGATGCCCACCTGGAAGTTTGAACTACATATGGACAAGTAGACATAAACCTGAGCTCAATAGAATGGGCGGAAACCTAGGGCTGTTCCACTACTATCAGGTTATCAGCCCTGTAGTCGAAGATTGTGAGGTTTCTATCTACGGATTGGTCTGTGTCCCATGTGAGGTGGGAATTCCATCTCACGAATCGCAACCTACGTATCAGTTACTGACCTTAGGTCTGTAGGTTGTTTGAAGAGCAAAAGGGTCTCATTCTACTTTCAGTCCAGACCACCGAGTACCTACCAACGTATAGTATAAAGGATGTCGCCTTGAGTCTTCGCCCAGCATGAACTGGACACGGGGCGGCTACTAGAAGTATACATCTGTCAAGGACTCAAGTTCAACCCTTCATGAATAACACCACGACCTAGGTACCACTTTCGGCGCCTGAAACCTCAGGCCCCTAGACTAGAGAAAAGACTAACCTCACAATGATCAAACACTGTCCCGCAGAATCTCAGAATCAACCATTGTTTGACGACAGCTCCAAATCATTCATGCCCGGGCCTCCGGTGTCATAATCCTGCTCTAACCTGTTTGGGATAGCTTACTGATTAGATAAGCCATCTCCAAATTTCTCTCGACCTTCCCCTCCATCGGCGAATCGCGCCCGCAACGTCTACCAGCACCATTCATCACCTTGACTACTGAGTGGCCTGAGATCGCCGAGAAGAATTTCTCCAGACCTCAGATTCTTAGTCACAATGCCGCCACGCAAGAGGCCGCAGGCCCCTCCTGCAGCTAAGCCCCGGCATCCCTCGGAGGTAACAAACCTTTTTTTTGTCGACTGCGGGCCAACTGCGAAATAGATGTGCTAATCTGTCTTCCATTTCTTGCGATAGGTTGGACAAAATGCTGCAGCCGAGCCGCTCAAGAGGAAGCGCTCATCTGTCGCGAAGGAGTCAGTCCGACCAGCAGATTCGACTAGCGGACAAGCCCCGACTCAGACCCAGACCGATCAGACCGAAGAGCCTGCATCAAAATACCAGCACAAGGACCCCTTCGATGCACTGCTGGAACCATTTTACTACAGCAAATCTCTCACAGATCCCATCGATACCGCGAAGGATAAGTGGAATCTGCTGCCGGCGTTCCTCAAAGTCAAAGGTCTGGTCAAGCAGCACATTGACTCATACAACTACTTTGTCGAAGTGCAGTTGAAGAAGATCGTCGAGTCGAGCTCCACAATTCGCAGCGATGTGGACCATCAGTTTTACATTAAATTCACGGATATCTACGTCGGTTCCCCGAGACGCGCGGACGAGACCCAGGATGCTGGAATCGACTTCCAGTCGGACGTGACTCCTCAGGAATGCAGACTTCGAGATACCACCTACGCCGCACCGATCCTGGTTGACTTTGAGTACGTCCGTGGCCGGCAACGTGTTATTCGTCGGGGTGTCTCGATCGGTCGGATGCCGATCATGCTGCGCAGCTCCAAGTGTGTGCTTGCAAACAAAACGCCAGCGCAGATGACCGTCCTCGACGAGTGCCCCCTTGACCCCGGTGGTTATTTCGTCGTCAACGGAACCGAGAAGGTTATTCTGGTCCAGGAACAGTTGAGCAAGAACAGAATTATCGTTGAGACGGACCCGAAGAAAGAGATCGTGCAAGCTTCGGTGACCAGGTATGTTGGAAACTCCTTACATACTGGACATTGGGCGTACCTGCTGACTTGCACCTAGTTCTTCTAATGAGCGTAAGTCGAAGAGTTACATCGTTCTCAAGAAAGATAGGCTCTACGTGAAGCATAACGTCTTAAGCGATGATATTCCAATCGTCGTGCTGCTCAAGGCCATGGGTATCCATACCGACAAAGAGATCTTGCAGCTTGTCGCCGGGTCAGACAGCTTGTACCAGGACGACTTTGCTATCAACTTCGAAGAAGCGATCAACCTGGGCATCTACACGCAACAACAAGCGCTTGACTGGATCGGCTCTCGTATCAAGATCAACCGCAAGACGGGCGCATACCGCCGAACACACGTGCAAGAAGCTGTGGAAGCCATCGCTTCAGTCATCATCTCCCACATCGAGGTCAAGGATATGAACTTCCGGCCCAAGGCTATCTACGTCGCTCACATGGCTCGCCGTGTTCTGATGGCGAAGAATGATCCAGCTCTGGTCGACGACCGTGACTACTTGGGTAACAAACGCCTTGAACTGGCAGGACAATTGCTGGCTTTGCTGTTTGAGGATCTTTTCAAAAAGTTCTGCTTCGACATCAAAATGAACATCGATAAAGTGCTGAACAAGCGGAATCGGGCCGAGCAATTCGATGCCTGGAGTGTCATGAGCATGCACGGAAATCACATCACACAGGGCATGAACCGCGCCATCTCCACTGGCAACTGGAGTTTGAAGCGTTTCCGCATGGAGCGTGCCGGTGTCACTCACGTCCTCAGTCGGCTGAGTTACATTGCTGCTCTTGGCATGATGACCCGTATCAGCAGTCAGTTTGAGAAAACCCGAAAGGTCTCTGGTCCTCGTGCCCTGCAGCCATCGCAATTTGGTATGTTGTGTCCAGCCGATACGCCTGAAGGTGAAGCCTGTGGTTTGGTCAAAAATTTGGCTCTAATGACACACATTACTACCAACGACGAGGAGGGACCAGTACGAAACTTGATCTTCATGCTAGGTGCTGAGGATATTTCAACCGTCAGTGGAATGCAGCTCTATGCTCCGGGCAGCTATACCATCTCCATCAACGGTACGCCAACCGCGTTGACCCGACGGCCCAAGTATTTCCTCAATGCTTTCCGCCGGCTTCGCCGCATGGGTCGAATTTCGGAGTTTGTTAGTATCTACATCAACCATCACCAGCGAGCTGTTCACCTCGCGACCGATGATGGTCGCATTTGCCGACCTCTCATCATTGTTGAAAATGGCAAATCACGAGTCCGGCGGCATCACCTGCAGAAACTGCGCGATGGGCGGATGCAGTTCGACGATTTCCTCGCTCAAGGTCTGGTTGAGTACCTTGACGTGAACGAGGAGAATGACTCGTACATTGCCATCTACGAGAAGGACATCAATGAGGCTCACACTCACCTCGAGATTGAGCCGTTCACTGTCCTGGGAGCCGTGGCTGGCCTCATTCCATACCCTCACCACAACCAGTCACCTCGTAACACATACCAATGTGCCATGGGTAAACAAGCCATTGGCGCTATCGCTTCAAATCAGTTCCAGCGCATTGATTCTATTCTCTACCTCATGGTCTACCCCCAGAAGCCAATGGTCAAATCGCGGACCATCGAGTTGGTCAAATATGATCAGCTGCCCGCTGGTCAAAACGCTACTGTGGCTGTGATGAGTTACTCTGGCTACGATATTGAGGACGCTCTGGTCCTGAACAAGGGATCTGTGGATCGCGGCTTTGGTCGATGCCAAGTCTATCGCAAATACGTCACGAATCTCAAGAGTTATCCCAACGGCCTGAAAGACCGTCTTAACCCACCGGAGTACGACAATGATGTCCCCATTCGCAAGCACGCACTTCTCGAGGCTGATGGCCTCGCCGCGGTGGGCGAGGAAGTCAAGGCTGGCGAAGTCTACATCAACAAGGTGACCCCCGATGCAGCGCACACGACTGGTCTGGGTGGTGACTCGAGCAAACCATTGAGCTGGAGCGCTGCACCTATGACATACAAGCTCCCTGACCCCGCCTACATCGACAAAGTCATGGTATCAGCTACCGAGGGCGAGACCCAGCTTCTCAAGGTCTTGACTCGACAAACTCGCCGCCCTGAAGTCGGCGACAAGTTCTCCTCCCGCCACGGACAGAAGGGTGTCGTGGGTATCATCGCTGATCAGACAGACATGCCTTTCACTGACTCTGGCATTAACCCCGACATTATCATGAACCCTCACGGTTTCCCCTCTCGAATGACTGTCGGCAAGATGTTGGAGCTGGTTGCCGGTAAGGCGGGTGTTCTCTCTGGCCAGCATGGATATGGTACCTGCTTCGGTGGCAGTCCCGTCCAGGAGATGTCTCAGATCCTGATCGACCACGGATTCAGCTACGGTGGTAAGGACATGCTCACCTCTGGTATCACGGGCGAACCGCTGCCCTTCTACGTCTTCACCGGTCCCATCTACTACCAGAAGCTCAAGCACATGGTCCAGGATAAGATGCACTCGCGTGCCCGTGGTCCTAAAGCTACGCTCACTCGTCAGCCTACTGAAGGTCGTTCGCGCGACGGTGGTCTTCGTTTGGGTGAAATGGAACGTGACTGTCTGATTGCGTACGGAACCAGTCAGCTCCTACTGGAGCGTCTTATGATCTCCTCTGATATTCACGAAGTCGACATTTGCGAGAAATGTGGCTTCATGGGTTATCTGAACTGGTGCCCCGGCTGCAAGTCGTCTCGCTCAGTTGTGAAGATGTCGATTCCTTACGCAGCTAAGCTTCTGATCCAGGAGTTGATGAGTATGAATGTTGCTGCTCGTTTGAAGCTGGATGATGAGTTCCCTGAGATGAAGGGCCGATAGAGCATTGACGGCCTGGTCTAATGGATAGGTTGGTGCATTGGAAGAAAAAAGGATTTGTTTTCTTGGGTGTGTATACTTTCCTACATGAATGGCATAGCGCGGCGATTTGAAGATTATAACCCTGGTCAGACGTTGTGTAGATTTCGTTTCGCATAGCGAACGTACGAGTGGAAAAAGCGTGTAGGCAAGGAGATCGCATTTTGAAAAACAGAGTGCAAGAACTAAGACAATCACAACATTCGATTGAAACACCATCCATCCACTGCCCCCCTTTTCAAAGCATCAAGATCGGCGACTCAAACGCGACATGCTGATACTTCGTAAACTCCATAATCTCCTCCAAAAACTTGTATCGCAATTCTAGCGCCTCAGTCAACGACATCGGCATCGGTCCCCTCTTGTCCTTATTGTCCAGAGCCAGACTCGCCAAACTCTCTTTCAGATGCTCCTCATCCCCCTTTACATCGAGCGTCCAGTCTAGCCTCTGGGGTGGGATATTGGCCGTGGATATAATCCGGATATTCGGATCGACCAAGAAAAAGACGAGGGCTCGGTTGAATCCAGGCTTCGACTTGTCTTTCAGCTCGAAGTGAGTCATACGATGCTGCAGGGTACTCGGGTATATCACAGTGCGGCCGGCGTTGCATTTGATCGAGCCTGGGTGCTGGATTGCCTGCTCGCCGTTTGCGAGGCCGAAGACTTGCTTTAGCCAGATGTAGTCGTTCGGCTCGTGCTCGACTTCACCGAGGGTCATGGTCTCGACGTTGTTTCGGAATTCCATCTGGGGGGTCGTGATGTTTTCATTCTCGTAAATGAGGAATGCACTGGCGCAAATGTGCTCGTTCTGCGTTGTTCAATCAGCCTCTGATCAGAACATCTTGGGTTGAGGGCTTTGTAGCCTACCATCTGGCCTTCGACGTGCCAGTCAGTCTGGAAATATGGATCTTCCGGGGTAAGATCGACCCCGAGTATGCGTGTGATAACCTGCAGACCGCGATGCTTGTAGTCCTTGTTGAGATCGACTCCTCGTTCGATGCGAACAGCACTTGGCAGATCCGCAGGGAGCTTCTTCATGAGCCACGGGGGAACAGCCCAAGGAACGAATATGCCCACATCAGGCTGGATAGCACTGAAATGGTCCTCTCTCCACTTTATATACCGCTCTTCGAACTCGCTCTGCACTTCTTTCGGCCGGATTTGTGGCTCTTTTTGCAGGACTTCCTTGGTGATGGGATGATATTCAGCCCTGTGGTATTCGATTCTCGCTCGCGAATGCAACTGGTCCTTCAGCGGGGTCATGGTCATGTTGAACTGCGGCACCATGCAGTTAAATGCGTCCTCTATGAGCTTATAGATGTTGCGGTGTTTCACCGGGTGCACATTGTTGATGTACGAAATGATATGCCAGCGGCCGTCGTCGCCGAACTCCAAGTCAAATGGTAAAGCCTGGAAGTTCCGACTGTACGGTCTGACCTGGATATCCGAGCGCGAGGCAACTCGCCAGGTCATGTCTTCTCGAGTGATGCCGGTCTCTTTTGGTCTGCCAATGACTTCACCCTGGCCGGCGTGTTGCAGCGCATCATCCAGCCCGATGACCTTGTTCGGGAGGATTCTGCTCTTGCCGTACACAAGCGGGTACAATCCCATGGCGATTAGATCTCGTTGCTTATTCAGAGTGCCGGGATGGAAGAAAACCAGCTCAGGGTTAGAGTAGTCCAGTATCTTGGTCTCCTTTCTCAATCGCTCACGGAGCGCTTCGGGAACGTTCGTGTCGGACTTGGTGATGTCCCCATTGTACAAACCCACCGCTTGACTTGTTTCGTAAATCATGGCCTTGAACTTGAGTTCGTCGATGATCCAGTTGGCCATGTTAGGAGTGATGTCGGCATCACTTTCCAGAGCCATCTTTTTCCAATCATCCGCGATATCGGGATTATAGATCTGCGACGAGCGAGCTTTGATTAACTTCTCAGAATGCACAGGAATTGGTGTTTCTTCCGTGTACCTTTTTCCACCATTCGGGAATATCGGTCAAGTCTTCCATGACCCTGAGCATGCCAATCTCGCGCAGCGTCTGAACGGGCATTCTGTTTGGCGCACCATACGGTCAGTCTTCTTTCAGCAGAAACATCTCACAAATTCTTACTCCGTGTATCCATTCTCGATGTCCCTGTCATCCAGGCTAGTCGGAAACATGCTCCGACTCTCAACGCCATAGATATTCTTCTCTGCCGGTGCAAAGTCTAGTGGCCGGCCATATCCAGGGAGAAGGAGGCGGGGATCCTGGTTTTTGCGGGCAGCAAGAAATTTCTGTTCGTTGGCATGATGCTGGAACATTACTGCAACAGTTTGCGAACGATGGCTTGAGGACCTTTTTATTTAGTAAAGCTCTCAATGGGGGTTGATAATGATTTACCTGGGTCGAGGAACGAGAAAGAAGATTGGCCAAAACACAGGAGAAGATAGTGAGAAAAGGAAAGGGTCGAGCTAGAACGCTCTGAAAAGACACAAGGATGGGCGACCTAAGAAGCAACGTTGCAAATGATGATGCACTGTTGTCGTCGATAGTCATAGAAGCACAAAGTATTGGCCAGTGCTGTTATTCTCAGCAGTGCAAGGCGCGGAACTCTGTTCCGGTCGTTGATGGGCAACTTTTGGCGTGCAATCATCGCGTTAAATCGGGGCCGAATTGCTGGCAATAGTGACCGAAATCTTGCGATTTACCATGGAAAGGCCAACCAAAAAGGTCATGGCTGATGTTCGGAAGTTAATGTTTTGCTGAATTGTACAAGAGCTGCAAAGGCTCAGCTGGGGTCTCACTTTTTATTGACAAAACCTCCGAGTCTGGACGGGAAATAGGTTATGCTATGTCAATGTCCACAGCATGATCGACCCTCGACCCTCGACCCTGGAATCACGTCGCGGCTTCAGCTGGCTCCAGATACTCTTTCACAATGGACCAGTACCGTTCTGGCTGGGCTCTCATATGGCCAACATGCGGCGTCCCCTCGAATTTCTCACGACGCACCACCCAACCGGCCGCTTCCGACTCAGACGCATGCTTCTCCACGTCACGCCAATCCACTAGATCATCTCCGTCAGAGTAGATATAGCAGCGAGTGAGGACCCCCTTCGCATTAGCGGTTTGCACGAGAGTCGTATCATTGATTGCCTTGCGGGCGAGGCTGATCGCATCTGGAGTCCGTGTGATTGTCTGGTAGACCTTGATCAGGACCAGCGTGATCCATAAGACGCTCTTGCCAAGCAAACGCGAGATCCACAGCTTAGGCAGCCCGTAAGAGAAGGCTTTCATTGCGGCAGATATACTCGCAGTGCCAGGGGCACTATCGATGATCATCGACGAGATTGGGAACGGCTTCCCCGTCGCCTGGCGATATGCCTTAAGTAAGTAGGCCGTGCCGAAGAGACCGCCGTTCGAGAAAAGGTGCATAAACACGGGGGTCTCAGGGGTCACTGAGGCGCGGAGGGCTTCTACCGCAGGCGCGACTCGGGCCTGCTGCGCGCTAGCAGTTGAACGGAAGAAGAAGTCGTTCGATGAGCTGCGGATGAAAACGATCCGCGCTGAGGGTGCTAAGCGTCTGTATTCGACGACATACTTAGCGAGCGCGCGGGGAGGCGCGTTCATCCAGAAGGCAATAAAGATCACGGGTTGAGCATCTTGCGTTATTGTGTCCAGTGGGTCTTGTATGTAGACTGAAGGGCCAAGCTTAGCGAACTGGGCCAGCGGGTTTGGCAGGGAATTCGCAGGGTCTGTGGCCATGATGGACGTCGCACACATCCGTTGAAGCGTGGTCAGGGTAGAGAAGGTGAGAAGGAAAGCTTCAGCCCCGGCGATCGCTAATCGCCCAAGCGGTCCGGGTGATCTGTCAGATCGGATGCAGAATAGTTTTGTCTGATCTCTCGAGCTAAAAGCAAGAAGACCAGGTTGGTAAGTTTAGCATTGTCGTCTCATAGGCCAGTGGACAATTTGAATGTATGTGCTTCTATCCTGGTTCATATGCCCCCGCGTAAGCCGAGGCTCGGATGGCGCCGAGCTGGTGAACGGCAGATTCTACTTCTTTCAAACTAAGAAAAATGGCACTACAAGCCAAGATCATAAATAGTATCAAGAGCCTTATGATATTCGCAGATTTAACGAACGAACAAACCCGGAAACGCCAGATCCTCGCTATGCCAGCGTAACGAAGCCTCCCCACCCACGCAATCTAGAGGTTCTCGTATCTAGAGATTTTCATTGTATCGTGCCAAGTTGAAGCTTCATGAAATATTGCAGATCGCAGGCAGATTTAGCGCTTGGTACTCCCTAGCGTGCGGCCGGTTGCTTTGCCCTTCAGAATGTCCGCTTCGCTCCCCGACGTAGGAGTCGCTGATCCACCACCGTCCTTTCGCTTTCCGCGCAGTGTCTGACCAATTCCTTGGAATTTGGGCTGGTCTTCAGGAACAACCTGCCCGCTCTCGTCGCGAGGCTTGGGCGGCTTGATCGCATATCCGAAGAATAACTGGTTGGGAGGTAGGCGCAAAGGCTGGGGGCCGTTGGTCCGACGGGCGGGAGGGGGGTGCTGGGGGTTCACAGTACCCGGCGTGGGGGTGCTTGCCTTCGGAGTAGGAGCTTTGCTGCCCTTCTTTGCATTGAGGCGCTGACCCTCAGACAAGAAATTAGAAGACACAGCCCGGGCACCAGCAGCAGCATCGGTGGACTCGGGCGCGATGGCGGCATAGTTGATGGACTGCGCCATCGTTCCTTGAGGGTGTAGAAGTCCACCTGCAGGAAGCTTTCCTCCAGTTATGACACTTCCAGGTGTGCTGGTTCCACTGGTCCGTAGAGGCTCTTCATATCCCACTGGTGCCGCAAAGTCCACTTCTAAGTCGGTCTCCAGAACCGAGATCGCATTCTTGGTTCCAGAAGGCTTGGTTTCCAAGACTGCCATCTCATATACTTGATCATTATAGCCGAAGGTGAATACATCGCCCTTGGTTAGACAGGAAAAGTTCCGGAATGCATTTTCAAGGACGGCTTTCGGGTCGCTGATGTCGAGAAACGCGGTGGATTGTGCCTGTAGCTTGATGAACTGGCCGGGAGGGAGATCTGTGGACTTGATCTGAAGAAGATCACCAGGTTCCAAGAGTAAGGTTTGCATGAGCTGTAGAAATGAAGCTGGTGTTAGTACTCGATGAAAGCGAGCAGGTCAACCATTTGTCCTCACTCACCCAGAATGGCAGGTAAATTTTGCCCTCCTCAGCAATGAATTCAAGAACACCGGCATGCGTCATTCTCTCCTTGGCACCATTGTGAAGCTCGAATAGCATAGGGTATGTAATATGAAGGCGGGTAAGCTTGTCCAAAGCACTAGGCGGCATAATGACCTTGCCACCGTGGTTGACATTCTCACGCTCGGGGCCCGGCAGCATAGCAACGGGGTAGCACCGGTAGTACTCATCGAAACGACGGGGGGCTGCACCTGGCCGCATCATACCGGCACCCAGAACACCCTCCATAGGGTCGTCGGACCAATAGTCGGGGCGGAACTGCATCTGTTAGGTGGTGCTCTCAAAGGGTCGCTGAAAGAATGGAGGTCATTATAAACTCACCATGTTCGATAGCTATCTTGTGTTGAAGAAGAGCTGAAACTTGAGCTTGGCTGAGGATGAAGGTGTGTTAAATGGGTTAATCCAACGTGGGGAGCGAACTGCGCGTTGAATAGCTCGCCGAGAGTGACGCAAGTCCTATTCTGCCGTAACTTTCCGCTCTGGGCTCCAGATGTGCGACCAGCTGCTATAGCAAGCTTGACAACTACGGCTTTACTTCCTCTTCCTGGTCATATATTGCTCTAAGAACCATGGCAAGCTCAAATCCTCACCCCAAGCGGGCTGGTGAAGATTTCACTCGCACCCATCACTCCCAAGATGACGCAGAAGGCCCAGACAGCAAAAAACCCCGATTTGACCTCCGCAACCCCTCTGCACTCGCGCCCGATACCCTCGACGAAGACCAATTTCTGGATGCCGATGAGATTGGAAAGAGAGGCCAGAAAGTGCGCCGCAAAGCGGTCAATATCGACGGCTATGATTCGGACAGTGAGAACGAAGGGTTCTCAGCACGCATGGAAGAAAAGTCGAAGCGCCAGCGCGAGAAGCATGACGCCGAGGATGACGATATGTTCGCCGAGCTACAAGAAGACTTTGGTGAGGAAGAAATTGACCTCGACGAAGCAATGCGCAAAAACAAGAAAAATGTGCGCTTCTTGCGAGATGACGAGATCGAGGGCCAAGATATGTACTCAGTGGGGGGGAAAGCATTGCATGCGGACTTGAGCAAAGGTGCCGGCGCCATCGATGATGAGCCAGACGATGAAAGCGAAAGCGACGTTGGCGAGGAGGAGCGCGCCAGGATTGACACCGAATTAGACGAGGAGCTCGGCGCAGGCTCGAAGAAAAAGAACGCGCCTCTGCTTGATGCTTTTAATATGAGTGCCGAGCAAGAGGAGGGCCGGTTTGACGAAGCGGGCAACTACGTTCGCAAGGCTGTCGACCCAGATGCCGTCTACGACTCCTGGCTGGACGGAGTTTCCAAAAAAGATATCCGCAAGGCAAGAGAGGCCGCCGAGAAGCGCGACGAGGAGAGAAAGGAAAAGGATCGCATGAACGACAGTATTTTGACAGCCGATGCCTTAACAACTATCATTACACATCTTGAGCGCGGCGAGACGATACTGGAAGCCCTGGCCCGACTAGGAAAGGGACTCCAACGGAAGCCCAAGTGGCAGAACAAGAGGAACAAGAAGAAGCAAATTGCCACGGAAGACACCGAAATGACCGACGAGAACCCGGATGAGGCCGAGAGGAAGAAGGCCATTGACGCTCTTACTGGGGCTGCGGATATCCTCATGGGACGCGGGCAACCTGAAATCTATGATACGGAGCGCGAGCTGTTGACTCGTCAGTACCGCAACGAGACGGGCGAGAGTTGGGTTGATCTACCAGCAGCCTCGGACAATAACGAGCCCGAGCAGGGACCAAAGATGTGGGAGTTCCGCTGGGCTGACGCTCGCGATGGCGGCGATCCCCATGGCCCCTACGATAGCGCCACGATGGAATCGTGGAAGGAGGCTGGCTACTTCGGTGAAGGCGTAGAATTCCGCCAGGTAGGAGATACAGGTTCATGGAGACAAGCAGTGACCTTCGTGTAAGACTAGATATGTAAATAAGGTTTTGATCCATTCCGACAAAAAAGCACAAATATCACCTTGTCAAGCGCCAATCCTATCATACATCATTTGATGTGGCAGAAGTAAAAAGAAACGCAGTACCAAAACTAGTAGTTTTTGTTGGACCCCACTAACACACCCGCGTTCATTTCATACTAAGCCAGTGAAACACCCATCGGGGAGAACACGCTGGTATTCTCCACATTATGAGATCTCCATTGCATCGCCGTTGGCGGTCGCAGCGAAGTTGACTCCCCCCTGGTCACTGATGAAGCGTTGTTCGTACTGGTTCACGAACTTGACACTTCGGCCAGGATCATAGAATAACCGGAAGCTGCGCTGGACGTCGTCAATGCTGACTTCTTTGGCCTTGCGCTTCTGGCTCAAAAGGTGAGAGGTGGTGATGATGTTGCTAGCGTAGCGCAGATTTGATTCCTGACCGATCTTGGTCAGAAGAGCCAGCGCATCCGGCGAAACATCAATCTCCTCTTCCTGGGCGCGAATGGCCAAGATTTGACGAATTTCGTCGGCGGAGTATGGCTGGGTGCTGACAATGACTACCCGATCGAGGAAGTCGAGGGGCAGTCCGTGGGGAGATGTGTATGTGGTACCACGAATCTTGGCCTGGCCACGGTTGCTCGCCATGATGACGATGGGCGCGAGCTCAGCCTCCAGAGCGCGGTTGATATAGGAGAAGCATTCGATATCCAACATGTGAACCTCGTCGATAAACAGCACACCAGGGATGATCTCTGCCTTGCCCTCCTCCTTCCACTCGGCCACCTTGGTGTTGATCTGGTCCCGGACCTCGCTGCGGATCTCGCCAGTATCGCCAGAGAATAGCGCCAAGAAACCTTGTGATCGCGAATTGATCACATCAATCTCGTGCAAACTGACAGTGTGAACGATTTCCTTGCGAACCTGCAACTCTCCTTCAGGGCACTGGACAAACTTGGTGTCGGCGCCCATGGCGTCGTAGTCGCGTGAGCGGGCGTACGATCGGCCGAGCTTTGTGATCTTGCCAGAGGATTTATCGATTGAGATGACATCGCCGGCCATCACTCGTTCTTTGGTCATCGAGTCGATCATCTTGGTACCCATGTCGTAAATCGTTTCCATGTCGGTGGTCTTGATCGTAAGCTTCCCTTGTTTATTGCCCTGGGTCTGTCAGTATGCGCCAATTCCTGCCAAACCTTCAATGCGAGTCTCACGTACCCCGGTGACGCTACGGTCGATCTGAATCTCCACGACCTCGCCCTCGATGATCTCGCTCTCCTCCTTGATCCGTACCCCGATAGACTTCCGGAAGGCCTGCGTGAGAGCCTCTGTTTTAGACATTTCCATTGAGAAGATCTCCGACGACGCGAGCATTGTGAATGGGACATCAGAGCCCAGCGACTGCGCCATGCCCATTGCGATTGCAGTTTTACCCGTGCTAGGGGGTCCAGCAATCAACACGGCGCGACCCGCGATTTTGCCTTCCTTGACCATCTGCAGGATCACTGCGGCGGCTTTCCGAGCCTTCTCTTGGCCCACAAGGCCTTGAGAGGTACCTCGAGGTTGTAAAGAGTCCGCATCGACACCGAGACCTCTGATATGCGAATGGGCGGCGATGAGGTTGAGACCTCGGAGCTCCTTGCTCTCCGCAACGGTGGAAATTGGCTGTCCGGGGCCCACGGGTCAGCATGGGCAAGCAAAAAGCAGAAAGTAATACTTACAGCAGCCATTGTAATTGAGTCTTGGGATTTCTGACTCTGAGCTGGGGGATGGATGGCCAGGATAAAAAAGCACCAGAGCTCCTCCGAAAGAAACAAGAGAGCGCTGATCGGGAAGGGCAACGGCCTCACCGCCCGGCAGTAAGTCTCTCAAAGAACTGTTTATTTGCTTCGCCCGCCGTTGAAACATGAATGAGGCCAAACTTTCAGCTCGGCGTTTACGCTGTGGATCCTTTTGGACGAGTCGATTCCTGATTTTGTCTCAAATCACCCTCTGGGACACCCTGCAGCCTGCCCGTTTCCTCCAAGTCCTCCCTCCACCGTCCTCACCGCCGCAGGTGTTCCTCAAGACGCGTTTGCGTCCGCTAGCCAGCGTCTACAGATAAGGATCGTTAGCTGGTTGAGGGGCCTAGGGGACTCCCAGAGATCCTTTGTCCTGATCCGGGGTTTTCTACTGGCTGCCACCCGAAGATCATGAAGCCGAACATTGTTATTACTCCATGACTCGCTCGGTATCCAACATGGATATTGCCACAACAGAACAACCTTCTTCGACCGCTGGCTATGTATCGCAACAGTCTTCCGCCGACCCTCGTCTAAGCCGTGCTTCTCAGAGGCCATCGATCGTCACGACACACCCTCCTGTCCCTCGACAGACGCCCACGACAGCGGAAACTCCGAACTCCTCTCGCGCCCTCGAGCCCGTCAAACAAACAGTAGCCCGAACACCAGTCACTGATGCCTCAGGTCGGAGCAGCGAATCTGTGCCACCGGTCGACCAGCAGGGCCCTACTGTCGATCATAGTCATCTGGTGCCTGCTCTCCTGAAGTTCTCCGAGCTGGCCGCACTCAAAGTGCTCAAGGAAAAGGAGAGGGCGGCATTACAGGTTGAAGGCGCTTCCATCAACAAACGCCTCGAAAAGGCCAAGTCAACACCAGGGGTTCCTGTTGTGATCGAAAATATACAGGCAGAGCATTCAATCTTGCTGTCTAAACTCCGCGTCCTTCAGCAGGACCTAGACAATGATGAAAAGACACGCCAAAATATAGTCGAGTCTCTACGGGGCTTTTTGCGCCAAACACCTGTTGCTCGTCCAGCTCTAGCCCTAGGCGGCGTTGGTGACAGCGAGAAACTTGCCAAACTGGAAGCAGAAAACCAGGAGATGAAGGCGGAACTGCGGGATCTTAAAGAGCTGGTTTTGCAGAGGAATACTGGGATTCCCACTGGCTTACAAGCTCAGCTATCCAAGCTCGAAAACTCAGTCAACAACCAGTCCATGAATAATCATGGCACGAGCAAGAGGATTCGGAAGCTTGAAGAGTGGAAAGAGGGAGTGCAAGAAGGGACTATCAAACCTACTCCCCATGCGCCTGAGCTGGGCCCGTGTCAGGCCCCAGATCTGGAACCACTGCGACTGGATGTCAAGACAGCTCACGAGAAAGCTGCCGATGCACAGAAAAAGGCTGACGCACTAGAAGACCGCACCCTGGCCTTGCTGCGTGAATTCCAGTCCGTCAAAGAATCTCTCAACGAGCATACCTCCTCGCGACAGAAGGTTGAAAAAAAAATGACTTTGGTAGATCGGTTTTTGCAGCAGGTTCCAGATTTCACGCTTAGGCTCGAAGCCATCGAGAAAGATCGCGTTGAGCTCAAGGTCGCAGCCCTGGGCGAGTTGAAAGCTAAAGTTCAGGACCTGGACAACCGATATTCAACATTGACCGATAGGTACAATGGTAGGATACTTCATCTAGAGTCTATGATTCGACAGATTGAAGCCAACGAGAAAAGCACTTCGAGCCCAGATCTTTCTCAGCAAACCGAGGCTCTCCCGGGTTTCAAGGACAGCATTGAGAAATTGGAACGCAGCCACCGCTCACTGTGGAACAATGTCAATAAGCTGATCCTTGAGATGCCTCCTGTGGCTGAATCTATTCAGCAAGTGCAGAAGTGCCTGGCTGTGACCGACTCGCTTGTGGCTGCTATTCGATCTTTGGAACAACGCTATTCCAACATCAACACTGAACATCTGGTGAAACACATGTCTCAGGCAATGACGGAGTTGTTCCCCTCTATGCCGCAAGTTCAAGAGCAAATCAAGTCGCTCCAAAAATATTGTACTGGGGAAATCGCCGCACTCAGGGCAGCTGTGCATAAACCTGTCGATCTCGCATCCATGGATTCGAAAATAAACGAGCTTCGGGAAGAGGTTACCACGAAAGTACACCAAATTCAGACCAGTGTGCTGGATCAGGCCAAAAGCCTTGCAGAGCAACTCGAAGATACTTGGGAGTTGAAGAACAAATTTCAGACCCAATCGGACGCCTTCTCAGAACTTGGTGAATCCATTCCCCAGGCGCTACAACAAGTGGAGACAGTGAATGAGCTTTTTACAAAAGTGGAGGAACTGTCCGAGAGCATTGGGAAGCTGAAAGCTGGCTCGGAAGGTCAAAACATTACAGAGACGGTGGCTGAACTTGCGGAGCTTCTTGAGACTTTGTCCGGGGACGTGAATTCTTTGAAAACCAACCAAAGTTCTCAAGAAATCGTAACGAAAGTCAATGGGATCTCTGAAAAACTCACGGTCTTGACTGGAAAATACCAGCTTCTGGATACCAGGCTGAAACAACAAGAGACGGCCGGGTGGGAGGAGTTGGATGAGCTCAAAGCTGATCATGGGAGTCTTCTTGAAGAATTCCACTCTGTGAGGACCAGGCTTGAAAGTCAGGACAGCCCAGAACAGATGGCGATGCTCTTTGAAGAACTCAAAAATCTTTCTAGCGACTTTAGTTCTCTCAAAACCAAGTTCGATGAACAGCTACGGTCACTGAAAGCCCGTGTGGATGGCTTGGAACATAGCGAGGAATTGAGCCGGCTCAAAAGTGAAATGCTTGCCCGCATCGAGAAGTTTCAAGCAACGGTTCAATCAGGCTTGAATCGAACTCTAGCGACCAGAGACGACGCCAACAATCGTCCGATTTCCAACCCACGGGGCGTCTCTGCCTCAAACGGCGATCATTATCGGATCCTCGGAAGCGCAACTAGAAATCAGACCGAACATGGGCATGCGCAAAACCGGTCCATCTCACATCCCGCCGGAGATGGCCCAACTGCCACAGCTGACTCGGCTGGTCCCTTCTACGACGCCGTCTCAGAGCACGAGGATAATAGTGGCGAGGAGACGGGCGATTCTACCAGTAACGAGCCGGCAACTGCAAGGGCCGATTTGCCAATGAAATACCGCATCTCAGAGAATGACAATGGCAGTTTGGTCAACCAGCGTGCTCAATATGGGGCAGTTTCGAGTGATTCAGACGGCAAGCTCTCGCCACTGCCTGCATCGACCGAAATTCCCATGGCGTACCGGATCACCGAAAATGAGAATGGGCACACCGAGGCTGGGCCGTCTAGGAAGCGTCCCCGTCGAGGAACTTTCTCTGATGATGGGCGCCGGCCCCGGCCAGCGCCTCCCGGTCGTCTCGCCAGTGGTACCGGTTCCTCAAACAGTGTCGAATCGATACTGTCGAAGAAGGCGAAACGGAAGCAAGAGAAGAAGGAAAGAAAGGAGCAGAGGACGAAGCAAAAGCAGAGCTTCCCACCCTGATCTCGCATCTTTATGCAAGGGATTCTATCGCTGTTACGATTGGTCGACTATACCCCATTCTTTCATGTTGTATCATTTATGTGAAGAATATACTGTAGATATCTTCTATGACTGCCTTCTTTCTCTATAGTACAGGGATGTAGCACTAGGACGGCCCTAGGAATTTGACCACCGCTGTACAAAATGTTAGAGCTGCAATTGAACATCTAGGGAGGGAACGGGGGCCATTTTACCTTGCCGGAAGGCCTCAGGGTTCTCAGAAATGAGCCAATGCCCAGCATCCACATCCGCAATCTGAGCATTGGGAAAGAACTTTTCGATCGCTGGGATGGTCTTGTCAGAGACATAACTGGATCTAGTGCCGCGCACAAAGAGCGTGGGGCCCTTGTATTGCTTGCCGTCCGCTTCGGAGAAGGGGAATTCCGCCATGTTATCGAGTGACTCTCCAATGAATGACAGTGGCACGCGGAACCTGAGGGTATTATCCTCCTCCGAGCGCACGAGATTGGTTAGAAGAAATTGCCGGATGGGGAGAGACTGGGTGAATCTTAGCCGAGGAAAACATTCCCGCTATTTGAAAGTTGTCTCTTCATACCTCTTCGTATTCCTTCAAAATCTTGTCGGCATCCGACTGCTTGGACACCTTGGCTTCTTCCACGCGCTGCATACCGCGAACGTATTTCGGGAAGTCACTCGTCAGGGCAGCATTGACAGGTGCGTTGTCTACGGGAATAAGACCCGACACGCGCTCGGGCGACTGAAGTGCCACCGTCATTGCCGCTTTGGCGCCCCTGATGAAAGTCAGCTTCCAGGATTACAGAATACAGATCTCGTTTGCTTCCGATCTTTAGGGAAGACTTACATAGAGTGGCCAATCAGAACGCATTTGCCTAGTTTCTGTTGGTGCATGAACTCTTGAACATCGTCAGCCATTACACTGTAGTTGTGCTCTGGCGCGTGGAAGGAATCCCCATGGTTCCGTAGGTCCTGGATGGATGAAGACTGTTTAACGTCGTGTACTCTTATGGATATCGCGTTTGGGAAAGCACTCCGACATACCAAGGTGAAAACACGGCACTTTAAGTCTCGTGCCAAAGCTCTACAAGGATGTTAGAATATAAACTCAACTAATGACACTGCTCAAACGTACTTGCTGATGCTGCGATTATTCTGCTTGGATCCGAATAGACCATGGAGGAACAGAATCGGATCCCGACTGGCGGCCTGCTCGTTCTCGGGCCCATAGACCTGATAGGCAAGTTCGGTGCGGAATACACGTGTCGTTGAGAATGCGCGAAGCCCGATTGAGCCTCGCACTGAGGCTCGAGCAAAGAGCATGATGAGCTCAGTCGTTTGGCAAGATTCAATGTTTATGCAAGTCCGGAGAACGGTGGGCCGTGGATGATGTTCTTTTCCTTCGGGAAACCGGGCGGAGCTGACTAAGTTCTCTGATTGTGCCTCTTAAAGGCACGTTATTCGCAACCATCAGAGCCTGGAAAACATTTAGTACCTATGGTGCTGAGGTCAGATTTCCACTGGGTCATGAGTATTTTGGCAATTTGTGATAACATCCATGCTCAAACTTCTTTGTTGAAGAAAACAAGGTTACCAACTAACAACAAGTCGGCGCTCACGATATATACCTACGGAGGTGGTGTAGGATACGTTAAAACATACCCCAATGGAGATGACCCTTCCAATTGAAATGAGGTCTGGGGGTGAGTTTACTAGATTCAAAGCAGTGTCTATGTGTGCAAATCAAGCAGCTCTTATTGACTGATTTGCTACCAAGGTAAATCCATCATGTATGTATCAGCTGGTTGAGTTCGCCGTGGGCTGGACATAGCGGAGCTGCCAAGACACGGCGGGACCAGGATTCCAAGGGGATGATTACACTGCAGATCCATGATGACATCGACGATGACAAATACCATTCTTTGAGTAACTAACGAACTAACTTACATTTGCATTACTATAAAGTCGGACGCTTTTTGAGGAGAAGAGCGCGTGCAGACCGATTGCTGATATGTTCCAAATATACCTCGAAGCCCACCACCCATCCTCTTCGCTTCACAATGTCCGACCAGGTGCAACCCTACAAAATCGCAATTCCTGATGAAGATTTGCAAGATCTCAAACAACGTCTTCAACTAGCCAAATTCCCCTCTCAGCTCGAGTCGTCGGAGCAAGACTCATGGGATTTCGGCGTACCGGTCAGCGAAGTCCAGAGACTTGTGAATTACTGGAAAGACGGCTTTGACTGGCGGAAGGCAGAATCTCAGCTAAATGAGCTACCGCAGTTCCATATTGACATCGAGGTTGATGGTTTTGGAGTATTGGATATCCACTGTGAGTTGACCACGGAGAACCGCAAGTCTGATCTATCCTAAGCAGGGATTGCAGTTGTCCATCAGGTCAGTCCAGTCAAGTGTGCCATTCCCCTTCTATTTAGTCATGGGTGTAAGTTATGAACCCTTCTGAATTGGTTGAAAATGCTGATGTGAATGACAGGGCCTGGGTCATTCATTGAAGTGACAAAGCTCCTGTCGAAGCTCAAGGGCGATGGACATCCTGCATTTCACATCGTGGCTCCATCGCTTCCAAATTTTGGATTCTCTTCTGGAGTCAATCGGCGCGGGTTTGGCCTTGCCCAGTATGCGGAAGTTCTGCACAAGCTCATGCTCAAGCTGGGTTATAGTCAGTATGGTGCGTTTCCCCAGATTTATTGTCCATTACCCTTCCCGGTACTAAACTAGTCCTTCTGCTGTAGTGACGCAAGGTGGAGATTGGGGCTTCTGGATAACACGAAGCATTGGCCTGCTCTACCCCGAGCATTGTAAAGCCTCGCATGTCAACATGATTGTCGCTCGACCACCTCAGTGGAGCACCAGCCCTTTCCTCGCTCTGCAACACGCATTAACTCCATATACAACCCGAGAGTGGGACGGGCGCAAACGATCGGAATGGTTCGATAAGGAAGGATATGGCTACAACATGCTTCAAAGTACTAAGCCACAGACCATCGGTGCCGCACTGGCAGACAGTCCAGTCGCATTGTTAACGTGGATATACGAAAAGCTTCACGATTGGACGGATTCTTACCCCTGGACCGACGACGAGATTTTGACCTGGGTTTCTATCTACTGGCTCTCCAAATCAGGACCGAATACTAGTGTGCGCATTTATTACGAAGCGCTGCATGCAGAATCGGTCTCAGGGATCACGTATGATCGATTGAGGTCCTACATTCCCGACGTAAAGCTCGGTCTGCTTCATCTCCCCTGGGAAATTTCGATTGTACCTTTGACATGGGCTGCGGCATTGGGTCCGGTTGTGCGACAAAGCGAGCATAGCCATGGAGGTCATTTTGCTGCTTGGGAAGTTCCGGATGCAATAATCGAGGATCTGTGGGCAATGTTTGGTGAAGGAGGTCCTTGTTATGGCATAGTACCCGAAAAGAATGGATATTGACCATGAATTATTCTAATATATACTGAGTATTACTTTTCGAACGCAATTCAAGGAAGTTAGTTCATGGACGAGAGAGTGTTCGAGGGTTTGGAGAGCCACCTACCGATTTGATCCCCTTAATCAATGCGGCAATCGCGACCAAGGCTGTTAGCCGCAGATCGTAGTGATATTCATGGAACTCACATTATATTCTCTCACACTGAAGTTACTCCAGAAAGAGAGCACGTCCGTCCGTGAATTTGGTAGACCCTATATTGACGGCGGAAGATCCCTATACGCCGGGTCTACTTCCGGAATCTGCAGTCGGGGTAAACGCTGTTGTTCATTTGTTATAATCACTAACCTGCTTTTGGTAAGAGCTTCAGTAATTCCAGGATACCCTGCATAACCTTGTCTTTTTTTTCTCCAGGGAGGATGTTAATCTGCCGAGTCATGGAGCTCTGACTCGGCGCTTGCAAGTATTGATGGGGATCCCGGTTAAACCGGGAACGGCTGAACGAAGAACCTATTCAAGAGTGCAGTTCGATATCATAATCTGATCGTCGTGTGCATATTTTATTGCAGTTCGGA
Organism: Penicillium sp. MT2 MMC-2018; assembly: GCA_003852855.1. Classification (NCBI taxonomy): domain Eukaryota; kingdom Fungi; phylum Ascomycota; class Eurotiomycetes; order Eurotiales; family Aspergillaceae; genus Penicillium; species Penicillium sp. MT2 MMC-2018. The sequence goes on from PZKB01000082.1 coordinate 77,495, forward strand.
GTTGTAAATTAGTGTGGGCGTGGAGACTGGGCCCACTGGGCTGAAGCCCTCCACATGCGAGGCGGCATCACAAAGCGCAGAGCACAACGGCCTGTCCACAATAGTCCCTGCATATCCAGAGACACGCGCCACAGCCATAAGGAAATATTTTGCAGTAAAGCCATGCCTTGTAGCTATTAGGCATTTCAATACTGGAATCGGTAGAATATGTCGCAACTACTTCAATTGGCCAGCTTTCAATCGAGGTTTATTCGATGGAAGCATGTTGTTCTCTCACCTGAAGCTCTTCTTGCTTGCACAATTCGAGTCAGATCAATGACGCAGAATATGATACACCCTCTCAATTTTCAAGGTTCATCGCTGAGGGCAGTGGGGTAGATGGACGCAGCAAAAAGATCTGCAATAACACAACAAAAACCGGATCGCATGCGACTATAGCCTGGATCATTATTGATCTCGACTCGGGGAGGAGAATCGCGGAAGACGGGATCATTTCCGGACAGGTAACGGCTTCTTCTCATATCCCGGCCATGCGCTTGTGTGGGAGAAAGTGGCGATGTGGGTGCGACAGAGGTGTCATATTGACACGGTAACTTACAGATCGGACTGGTCGCACACGGCTGAAATTAGCCAAGTCCTGGCCACATCAACGCTTTGAGGGAGCTGCAGATCGATTACTCGGTTGTAAACGATGTGATTGGCTGCAACATGCCGGAAATGCGATGCATAAACTGCATTTCTGCACAGTCGGCATTTGCCTGGGATGTGGGGAGTGACTTGACGGCTATAAGGCTCATGCGACTTATCGATCCTTTATGGAAGATCTCATTCTGACTCTTCTGCCCGAGAATTGTACCCCATCTTTGGAAAACTTTTCTGGATAGTTCTATTGGTCCCTTGCTGAATTTATTGTACGGAGATGTCTGGTGGGAACGGGGTCTGATCGTAGAATTAGGCTCGCTCCTTGCATGTTAATTGATTGACATCTTGCTGAGGGGCGAGATTGTTTACAGCCATTGCGAGTTGACAATGCTTTTGCAACTACAGTCCTCTATACCAAGAGGTTTTGATATTCTTCTCTATCAAATTATGCACCATCTGCGCGATAAATGCGCGATAGATTTCAGCGCAGTTCTTAATATGTCGGCGTCTGGTTAATGTGATATGTCTAAGAGCCGTGGCGATGTCCCACAACCTTCCATCATGGCATGGCGATGGAATCAAGATAAGTAGCCCGAGGTCTATGTACGCAAAATAAAATGACGAAAAGACCCGTGTGGATTTCCTTGATCTTGATCCATCCCTTCGAAAGTCTGTCTCACTTCCCCATCGTCCGATCGGCCTGTACAATTGGTCGATTGACGCCTTTTGGCCACCCACGCATACTAAACTCCTGATATCATGATATGATAGATCTAGAGGGTCACAATAACCTTTTCCTCGCTTTTCCCCACCCACTCTGAAGCGACCTTATTTATACTAAGCTTAAGGTATTCCAAATATCTCGATCGAGCCCAAATCGTTTCGCCTGTAGTTTGCCCTTGCTCTGCTTCCCCGATCGCCTGTCATGTCGTCTCAACAATCCTCCGGTCACACGTGGACCGAGGGTGACTTTGAACATCCCAATGAGACTATTCGCCACCGATTAATCGTCGCGCTTGTTTTTGCATTCACATTGCCCACGGTTGCTGTTGGTCTGCGTCTGTTGGCTCGAAGGATCACCGGGAGCAGGCTGTTCCTGGACGATTGGTTGATTATTGTTGCATTGGTATGACTTCAGAGTCTCCCACTTTATGAAGAATGAAAGGCAACTAATAATCCGAATTGCGGCAGATTCTCAAATATGGATGCTCAACAGGTAGCGCCGTCTGTGAGTTCACGCATTTGCTTCCCAGAATCGACGATGGTACTGATAGAGATAATAGTGCTCTACAACGGCTTGGGCTCCCACATTGAGACAGTCCCGAAATCCAATCTTGAGCGTTTCTTCCAGGTACATCAGCCCTCAAACTTACTTCCACCACATTTGGACTCGAATCTAATTTTTCCAGGTTGGATGGGCAAACCCATTGATCTACACTGCCAACGTGATGTTCATCAAATTGTCCATCTTGGCTCTGTATAGGCGCTTGTTTTCCATCAAGTGGATGCTCTTTGGCATATATACCATGGGCATGGTGGTTATCCTCTGGACTGTGAGCATCTGGGTTGCTGCTATCCTCAACTGCATTCCAGTGCCCAGGTTCTGGGACCGATCCATTGAAGGAGCCTGCATCGACCCCAACACGTTTTATTACGGCACGCAGATTCCCAATATCGTCACCGACTTCATTCTCTTGCTTATGCCGCAGGGAGTTGTCTGGTCTCTTCCAGTAGCGAAGACTCAGAAACTGCTTCTATCCTGCGTGTTTATGGTTGGCGGACTGTATGTGTTTTTTTCCGCCCGAGTTGCATGAAATGACAAGAATGCTGACAAGCTTGCAGTGCTCTCATTTTCGACATAGTTCGCCTGGTAGCAATGCTCCATGTGACCCAACAAGGTGATGACATTACCTGTGAGTAATCCCTCGCAACTCCGATACTCATTCAAAGTCCTTACCATACGTACAGACAACCAAATGCCCGTTGTCATGTGGACCTGCACGGAGGCCGGCGTGGGTATCATCGCCGCATGCCTGCCAAACCTCCGACCGCTTTTCAAGACTGGAGGTCGCAGCTTCTGGTCGCAGCTCCGATCTTTCAGCCACGGATCTCGCGGCTCATCAAAGGCACACCTGAACAGCGGAGGTACGGGTACTACAAACTCGAGCGGCAACAGGAGCCTACAGAAAGGACCCGTCGATTCCTGCGTGGCTGAGGAGGGGATTGAGATTCATCGGTACAGCACTATTATTGGCGAATCAGAGAAGTAAGACTCCTGGCAGGAAGTTCAAATGTTATCAACGACGTGATTGAAGGGAATGAGGCATGGCACGACTCTCAGGACTGGAAACATAGGCGGCGTTCTTTTTCTTCATTTCTTCATGAGATACTCCCTTGGGCAATATTTCGTTTTAATTTAATATCCATCGATTTCGGCGATAAACAGGTCCTATAATAAAATAACTTGACAATATCTACTAGCGGTTGCTTGTATTCAATACTCGAGTATTCGTGAGCGTTCAAATGACTTGTCCTCATCAAGCTGGTGCAATGCGCGATACTTGTACAGTCATTGACCATATACTCCCCTCCCACTATCATCAATCCTCCACCAAGACGTTCTCATCTCAGAAAAAAGCACCCATCATCTTCCAAAGATCCCACAACACACGCGAACAACACTTCATCCACCCTGGAAAATCGTCATATTGGTCGACGATAGGCCACGCCTCAACAACCTTCACATATCGCACTGTCTCATCCCAAACATACCGAGTTTCCTGCTTAAGTGCTTCCGCCGACGTACCCAGTAGCGTCTGTAGGCACTCGTCATCAATGACCATACACATTCGATATTGGTTGAATTTATCACGCTGGCCCTGCGCGTCTACCCACGCCAGGAAGTGTGTGCGAACCGAATCAATTGATGCGCCGTCGAACTGCGCGGCATCTTCCATGATTGTGGAATTGTGGCGGGCCCATATCTCTTCGCATATCGTGGGATCTCCCTTAATAGATCCATATGGGGAGATGCTGTCGGCGAAGAATTCCTTTTTCACACAGGCCTCGAGATACTTAATGACAGTGGGAAAGTGTTCGTCAGATTCAGCCGAGTAGGTAGTCCGATAGATGACGTATCCCCAGCTCGGATGAATTTGGAGGTAGTCACGCAGATCCCATTGGGATTCGGGAAAAGACTTGGGCATGTTGTGGGTCGAAATTGAGGGATCTGGGTATCAAGAGAAAGATCATGTGTTGTATGACCTGAGGCGAGAGGCTTTACCAAAGTTTCCGTTTTAGGGCGTTCAAACTGTGAAGCACTGTGCGGTTCAAATAAGGCCTGTGTCACGCGTCACCTCCAAAATATGCAATCCTCAACGGACAGGTAAAACGGTTGACGGTTTGATTGCCAAATAATGGCCGTCGAGGTAGCCTTTGGAAGGGCTCAACTGAAGAGTCTTGGCTTCGCCCCAAGCGAGTTTTGGGACCCTGCTTAGCGCCGCCGCCGGAGGGCTAGTCGCCTGTTTTCGTGGATGCCATGGTATGATGTTGAGGGTACCTACCTGAACCGATTAGGCTAGTTAATGAGGGTCAATTTAGTAATCCCCTAAATCTATCTTGAGAATCATCGGTGCACCAGATGAGCTTGGAATAACGAATCACATCTTCCACCACAAATATCGTCAAATACGAGACTGAGTTGGGACATAACGGAATTTATGATCGGTCTCCGAGAATGTCAATACAACTCCGGCTTTAACTTTCCTCATACCTTTTGGCCCCCTGGAAGGACCCTGGTCGCGGATTTCGCATGTCGCTCGGAGATAATTTGGAAGGGCAGGATATCTCCGAGTCGTGAGATCATACAACACCAAAATGAACTCTTCGACTATTTAAACAAGGCCAATTCTTTAAGAATTTTGAAATTTATTGCCACAAATCTCATTTAACATCACACATAGGCCGCCCACCGAGGGGAGATATTAATTTTCTCATCTTTCTCTACAAACTCACATTTTGCAGACCATGGAATCCAACTACATCTCCAAGGTTGCCATCGTCGGAGTATGCCATACCACTAATTCTGCCAACATAAATCAAACGCTGACGTGAACACTGAATTTAAAACCAGGCCGGTGGCAACAGCGGTATTTACATGACCGAAGCTTTGCTCAAGACCGGCTTACACACCGTGACTGCCCTCACGAGAGTGGGCAGCCAGAGCAAGCTCCCGCTTGGTGTAATATCCAAGACAATTGACTACAGCAAGCCCGAGACCATCGTCGAAGCCCTGAAAGGCCAAGATGCTTTTATCATCACCGTCCCTGGTCAAGCTCCCGAAGGAACCGAGCTGGCCTTGGTCAAGGCTGCCGCCGAGGCGGGTGTGAAATGGATTATCAACGACTGGTGTCCAGACACGATGAACGAAGATTTGGTTCGCGATGTTCCAATTTTCCAGGCTAAAGGTGGGTAGACAGAGCTGAAATAGATAGAGTGCCTGGCTGATCATTGTTTCTTTTTGCTCCTGTCTGCTGCAGTGGCCATCCGCAAGGCAATCACCGACCTTGGAGTGAGTAACTATATCGGCGTCTCGACCGGCTTCTGGTATGAGTGGAGTTTGGCCATCCCGGCAGGGTACGGTATTGACTTGCTCAACCGCACCGCCACACTCTTCGACGAAGGCGATGTCAAGATCACGACGTCGACATGGCCTCAGGTATGAGAGTCCTTCTCCTTCTCCGTTTCTTCCCGTGGTCTAACGTGAACGTGCTAGGTTGGTCGCGCCGTCGCTGGTATTTTGAGTCTCCCCATTCAAGACGAGAATGCCGAGGCCTGTCTTGAAAATCTCAAGAATCGGGTTGTATATCTCAAGTCCTTCACTATCAGCCAGAAGGACATGCTGGAATCTGTCTACCGGGTGACTGGTACCACGGAAGCAGACTGGACCATCACCAAGGAGTCGTCCCAGGAGCGATATGCTAAGGGTATGAAGGATATGTACGAGGGCAGCCGTGAGGGTTTCGCAAAAATGCTGTATACTCGCGTGTTCTTCCCAGATGGCTGTGGCGATGTTGAGCACAAGGGCCTTATCAATGACCTGCTCGTTCTGCCGACCGAGGATCTGGATACGGCCACGGCGGCTGCTATTGAGCGAGCCAAGACTCATCCTTGGAGTTGAGCATCGAGATTGCGTGTCAATTGAGCTGATTTTATGATAAAATGGAAATAATTCCAGCCCTTCTGCAAGGGTCAGTTGGATCAGCCATACTGTCCGCAGCAGGAATAATAGCGTAGAATAGTATGCTCGTGAGAAACTTCGCTAGATCATCAGACATGATATTCGCAACAAATACACAATTGCGAAATCACTATACACATTTCTATGTCCAGTATCTAGCTGTCCAGCAGCGGGGGGACCTTCTCGCAGAGGTACTCAACAATCGCATCCGGGCCACGCTCGACCTGCAAACCAGTAGGAATGGCATGCAACTTGATGTTGGGGACGATTGAGCGGGCAATCTCGTGGATCTGTTTGGCCTCTTCTTCGGTCCACATGGAGGCACTGAACTATGTGGGGGTATTAGTCGGAGATCTCGCCGAAGGTAGGCTGTTTCAGTGGTTTGTCGGAGACTCGGAGGGCATCGGGGGCGTGGGGGGACCGTGGCTCGGATATTCCGACTGAATTTGGAGAAGATGGGGAGGAAACGTACCAGAACGTCCGGCTGGTGCTCCTTGACCTTGGACTCGACTTCGTCAATCTCTGTGGAAATATTAGTATGTATGATCATAGACGACGCAGTTGAGTTTGTAGGTTATTGTTTTGGAGTGGGCTACTCACTCTCGCAGTTATCGACGTGGATAATCGTGTAGCGGTCCTTCAAGCTCTCCGCAACACGACCGATGAGTCGCTTGGCGCGCTCAGGCGCAGTGTTGACAGTGACCAGACGGAATGGACCCTTGGGAGCAGACATGATAATGTGAAAATGCGTAGGTAAAACAAAACAAAACAAAAAAGCAGCAATTGATCACAGCGACATCGCGGGGGTTTTATCTCGCAAGGCCGACGGCGTCGCCACTCTTCCCCACACTCGGCCACGTCCACTTTTGTGGGTGTCAAAAGTTTGCCCCTCTTCGGCTTTCCCAACTGGCCCCCCCAACTAAAAGCCCGGGGTAGAAATACTCTGCACATCTAAGACGTTCTCGTTTTCCTCTTTTCGTAAAATAAATCCCCCTCTATACTCTATACCTTCGACCATGTCCAAGATTGCTTCTACCTTTTCGCGTAAGTTGCGGCTGCTAAGCTGTGGTGTTTATACAGATCTGAGAGACTGACCGTTGACCACAGGCCTGGTGCGCTTCGTCCCCAAGTCCAACCCCGCAAAGGTTCTGATCGGTGAGCCCGTCGATCCCCAATTGGATGTGGGATTGGCCGTGTATCAGGGTAAGGAGGTCGCCGTGCGTCCCTTCTCGGGCTCATCTGTCTTGAACCCGGGCCAGGCGACTGGCTCGACCGAGACCATCGACCGCATTCTGTCTCCTTTGGCGCAGAGCGAGGTCGGATCTATCCGATGTGTCGGCCTGAACGTGAGTGCCCACCATGACTGAAACCATCTGCGAATATACATTTTGAGTCTCAATTGACACCGCGATAGTATGTCTCCCACGCCAAGGAGATGTCCCTCCCGATCCCCGATGTCCCGACCCTCTTCATTAAGCCCTCAACTGCCCTGGCCAATCCCTTCCCCGCGCCAACGGTGCTGCCCAGGATTACCCAGAAGGATGGCACTGGTGACTATGAGTCCGAGATGGCCATTGTCATCGGCCGCGACGCCAAGGACGTGCCCGAGTCCGAGGCACTGGACTATGTCCTGGGCTACACGGCGGCCAACGATGTGTCCAGCCGGACGTCCCAGATGAACCAGAGCCAGTGGTGTTTCTCCAAGGGCTTTGACGGATCCTGCCCTATTGGTAAGAGCGAGAAACGGTTCCCAATTGAGCATCCGTGGATTAATCGAGAATACAGGTCCCGTTCTGGTCTCTGCTGCTTTGATCCCCGATGCGACCAAGCTGCACATCCGCGGTCTGAAGAGCGGCCGTGTCATGCAAGACTGCCCTCTGACGTACGTTGATCACAACATGCCTAATAGGGATATTGAAGCACAAAAGCAGAAGCTAACACGAAATCAATACAGTGACCTGATCTTCAACGTCCCCCAACTCATCAGCTTCCTCTCGCAGGGTACAACTCTACCTGCTGGTACCGTCATTCTCACCGGCACCCCGCCCGGTGTCGGCGCCGCCAAAAACCCCAAGGAGTTCATCAAGGCTGGTGACGAGTTTGCTGTTGAGCTGCTGCCTCACGTGGGTACTTTGATCAACAAGATTGAGCACCAATGATGATGGAGGCGGATTGAAGATGGTGTTGGCTAAAGCGCAAGTGTTGAATTTGTACATATTGGTATAAACTGGGTAGAAATTGGATCTATATAAGAGATTTGTCGAGTCATATTCAGTTCTAAAGAACCAGATCACTGCTTCCTTTCAAGGGCCCAGATACCAAGTACCAAGGAAACCGTTCTATCCATCAATCAGTCAAATTTGCGCCTAGCTCAATTACCCAGCATCGCCCCATCCCCTGCCCCAAGCATTGAGGTCTGTTTCGCACATGCTCCATGTTATCCGAGCAATATCTCTCGAGTGTAGAAGGGTATTGTATACCCGTCCACCAATCAAGAGCGATGCCGGGATATAATATTTTCCGCTGGCGGAGTAAATCTGTTCCGGCTATCGCTGGCGGGCCATCTTGGCGTTGGAGACTTCGCCAAGCGGAAGGATATCCATAGAAGCTTTGCTATAGGCAGTTCGTCCAATATCGACCAATGTCATATCGTCATTTCCTTCCCAGTAAAGCTGCCGATAAATTCTACGGACCTATTGTTCGATTATAGATTACGCTTCCTTGCTCTCCAGAAGAGTAGAATCTTACGAACTGGTTAGGATAGACGCCCGTTGTATAGTATAGTAGGCTAGTGGCTACTACTACCTAGCAATACATGGATCTACCACCTCTGAATTCCGTAGAGACGCACCGCGACTTACTATAATCCAATTCAAAGCGCCAGGACCCGACCTCAAAAGCCGATCGTCGCTCGTTGGACCAGCTCGTATGACCCATTCGGGCAAGGCTCGATAGAGTGGACGGCATCGCTTCGGCTTCTCCGGGCGGCTTCCCGGTCGACTTCGGTGCGAGAAGGATCGTGCTGCGGCTTTTCATTTATGCCCTGGTCTAGCAAGACTTTTTCTTTCTTTTCTTCTTGGAAAGTGTTGTTTTCTTGCTTTTGGTCTTTTTACTCTTTTACTTCTCTTGTTTTTCTCTTTCTTCGGCTGCTGGTTTTTGCTTCATGCTCTTTCTGTCAACGAGTGCTTTCCCCCGACGCACATGATGCTGCTAACACTACTAATATGACAGAATGAATCTACGCAATTTTCGCAGGCTGCTATGATCATCCACAAAACTTTATACATTCACACTCATCCATCGATCTATATACACTTGGCAGAATCCACCCCGAATCTGATACCATGCCCCGAGTCCGAGTCCAGTCTATCCGTCCCAATGCCAATTCTATATGCAAAGTCTATCCTCTCAAGCAAGCCGTCTTTAAACGAACCGAAACCAACACAACATTCCTTTCCGAAACATCTTCGAAACGGAGAACCTCGTATCGCCCTTCGACCCGTAGCCGAGTCCCGACCGAATCATGTCGCCCTTTACTCCTCAGTATTACGACGCCAGCTGGCTCCCCGCCATTGCAGGATGATAGTTGGAACCACGCTGCCGACAAAGACCATAGCACAGCCAATTCCCGAACTGGGAGCGACACCGACGTTCTCGAACATGGGTGAGAACCTGCGGGAAGGAAAATTGGTAAGCCGTGACGTTCCATACACGGTAGAAGGGACTGCACGAAGCACTACCGAGGGAAGGACATACCAGAAGGGACCGATGAACCCCCAGATTTGGCGCACAAAGGTGATGAACACACCCACACTGGCGGCCTCTTTCGGGAAGCAGTCCACAGCATAGGTGATCATAACCGTCGTGACGAGCTGGTTACCCGCGGCGCCGATGCCCGTGCCGATGATGGGGGACACGTTCCAATGGCCGGCGGGTGACACCTGCGTGCACACCAGGAAGACCACGATACCTACAATGACCAGTGCGAAGCCAAAGTAGCTCAGCCACAGGCGGAACTCGGGATCAGGCTTACGGTTCAGACGGTGCTGGCGCTGTTTCATCCAGTAGTCGGACAGCGCTCCGCCCATCTGCTCACCGATGAAAGATCCAATGATGGCTCCCAGGAACTGCAGGCCGAGCTGCTCGGCGTTGAGTTCGAATTTCTCCTGCAGGAGCTGGGGTACCTCGACGGTTGCGAGGATGTTACCCCACAGGAAGCACATGGAGTATGCGATGGCGGGAATGACGATGGATGGTCGGCGGACCATGCCTAGCGGGCGCACAAACTCGTACCAGGTGAAGGGGGTAGGATCGATTCGGCGGAAGGACAGGTATTCTGTCTTCCAGGTGGGTTCCTGACGGTCGACGCCACTGCCTACCCAACGGGTCTCAGGGCCGAAGAAGAAATACAAGATGAACTGGCCACCGTTGATCTATAACCGGATATGTTGTCAGCCACGGAGACGAAGCCTCCCTAACACATGTTTGTTGAACCTGCACTTACCATAGCCAGAATCCAATAGATCCACGTATAATTCAACCGGTAGGTCACAAAGCCAAAGATGAACGGTCCAATCGGAACTCCCAGAGTAACCATCAACGTCCAAATACCCATATAGCGGGCACGATCCTTCTTGAAAGTGGTCTCCATCACAACGGCACTACCAATCGCCGAGGCAGGAGAGATGAAGAAAGCCACTAAGGCACGGCAAGCCGCTACGGAAGCATAAGTCGTGCTCTTTGCACAGCCAATGTTACACACGAGACTGAGGATCAGCGAGAGCAGGAAGATGGGCCGACGACCGAACCGGTTGGACAGAGGCTTCCAGAAGAGAGGGGCACCTCCTAGGATGGCAATCTGCAGCGAGGTCAAATAGCTGGCTTGTTGCAGGGTCACACCTAGGTCCTTGGCCATGAGCGAGTAGGCGGGGATGATGCCGGCGGCGGTGAATGTAGCCATGCAGGCGTGGAATGCTACCAGGATCAGATTGACCATTTTCTACGTGCAATAATGTGTCAGCGTTCTCGTTGCTCAATTTGTTTCTCATGGGTTGGTCCATCACGAATAGGGGTTTCGATTGCTCCCCCTTCCCTGAGGATAGACTGGTAGGTTGGGACGGGGGTTACTCACCTTCCATTCAGGCCAGTTGTAAGGGTCGGCAGGCCCCATGCTGGGAATAGGATCAAGTTCCAACGTGCCATGGCGTTCAAGCAGATAATCCCGATGGGCTTTGGGCAGACGAGCCGCCACGGACTCCTCATAGGTCGCCGCCCGGCCAGCGGTTGCACTCTCGACGAGATCAATGTCAGCTTTGGTCCCTTGATTCCCCTCAGCCTGGTCTACAGGCCGAGAGGACGAGGGCTGCAACTCGAGAGACGGCATGAGTCGATGAGGACGCGCAAGAGATGATCGGGACAGAAAAGGCACGCTGGCAGGCACTGGATGTGCCTGGTAGCCCTCTTACACGGGGATGATGGAACGGCGGCGTGGCCGAAATTCTCCTGTCACGCTGTGCTTCCTTCTTAGGGCTGGGGGTTGAAGATCAAATGGAAGAGAAGAATCTACTACGAATGGACCCGGGGTCGAGGGGATGGAGAATAGCCGGGGCCGCTGAACAAAAGAAGGGATAGAGGATGGATGGGCTCGGATGAAATCAATAGGGTCGATTGGCTGTATGAACCGAACTGCACAGGACAGGAGGATCCTGTAGAATGGTGGTTACTGGGAGTGAAAAAAACCATTGCTTGGCGTGCCGCCAACAGCCAGGTGTGTACGAATAAGCCTCCACCAGCCTGTACACAAACGCCTCTGGCTGTCGGGTAACCGTGAATGCGAGCCTATCCCAGTCGTCCATTTCAGATCCTGTCATCCAGATATTCTCCACCGGGACTCGGGGTTAGCCCCGGGGGGTAACTCCTGCTGTTTGTTGCCGAACACTTCGGCTCATCTGGAGTGAAGATGCGGAGGGTCTCCAGTGCTCCACGGCACCCCGGTGGACTCCTTTCGGCTTCGGCGAGTGACAGTGTCCGTCAAGTAATCTGCGATGTCATGCAGATTAGTCAAAACGCCCATCGTGGCCCATCACGGTTCCATCGGTGGCTCATCCGGGCCCATCCTGGCACTTGAAGACGGCTCCCTGACGGCTGCAGTCGTCCATTTATTGGTGTCTGTCCGGCATCGTGGTTCGGACGAAGTACCGAGAATCTCTCGCCAAAAGGCTGGCCCCCCGGGTCCGATTCCGTTCCCCGTACCGGATGGACTTTTTCTCCAGCATTGCAGACCCTGTGCGCAAATGGTTCTCCGCATACATTGCTATTGGGGGTTATTCTCTGAGGGTCTTTGGTGGATTCGCAAATTTTTCTGGGGGTTTGTCCGGCGGCGAGATCGCATAGTTGATTAGCTGAATTGCCGACACTGAGTGTAATCGTTGCTTATCTCGGGGAGGAATCGCGCCTCGGTCGTCTAAAGTGTGCAAACTGCAAAGGACGGAGTTTGCCGTTCTCACTGCTTGGTGTTTTGTGCAGGCGCGAGAGTGAGAAGGCAAGACAAGTCTGCAAACCACTCACTTTTTGCACTTCATTCCACACAGAGTCATAGAATCCTTGGTCCTTTATTATTCTCGAGACCTGTTATTGGACAAGTTTAGCCTGCACTCGCCAGCATGAGTTCCGCCGGATCTCACAGCACTACTGACTCGTACCACAAGGCTATTTTTGCAGAAGAAGCTTACGCAATGGAAGGGTGGGCTGGTTGTCCACCTAATGAATGAAGGTCCCACACCCCCCACAATGGCCTCTCCACAATGTCTTCTCCTCCACCTCCTCTCTTTCCTCTTCCCACATTTTCACATCGAAGATGGCCTCACTAGAGATCATGGCAGGACCACCGGCCTTGTCTGCGTCCTCCGCAGGGGTCAAGAAATTGGTATGTCATGTATGTCAAAAAGGATTCACCAAGGCTGAACATCTTCGAGTAAGTTGATCGTCCCTGTTCCCCATGTCCCCACGAATTTGAGGGGCCGCTATACTTATGCCAAGACGATGCAAGGCAATAATCAGAGGATCATCAGGCTAACACATAATTGAAACAGAGACATGAGCGCTGTCGTAAGTCTTGCATCCCTGCACTGCTATTCTTTTCTCCGGCCATTATAACTCAGCCGGGTTCCCCTCCCTTCAGTACCAAAGTACCAGGGCAAAGCAGCATGGCTCCATGAATGCCAAACGAATACCCGCAGTAGACCCCGTCGGCTGACCGGAACCCTGCCTTAGATACCGGCTCTAAGCCCTACGTCTGTAAAGAATGTCGCCGGCCCTTTGCCCGCCAGGATGCCCTCACCCGCCATGAGAAGTTGCATCTGCGGGACATGAATCCGAAGCAGGGCCTATCGCCAACATCGGCGCCGCCTCCCTCGGCGTTATTAGGTTCAATAACCTCGTGGGATGCTAGCAGTCCCTCCACCACCACGGGTCCAGCCTCGACGTCGGCGACCAGCCGATCCTGGGATGAGCCCCAGGCTGGTCAGCATCAGGGCATGCATAGTGTCGCAGCCGATCTGGACTTTGCCCTTATCTGGCCAGATTCCGAGAACTTGTTCCAGAGTCTGATGTCATCGGATACCACCGATCAATGGCAGATGCCCTTGGGAGCTTTGCCCTTTCCGCCCGTAGTACAAGATGTGAATGGCATGAACTTTGGCTCGCCCAACTCCTTTGATGATCGAACTTCATCTGTGGGCACCATCCCATCTGGCGGAGGACATCAGGCCGTGCGCGATGTAACAGAGATGGTCACTAGCTCGGTAAGTTGAATATCCTCATAGTCGTTCCATCAATTTGGATCTTGAAGACCTTTCTTGGTGATGACGTCGGATGAAGATTGATTATACTAATATACATCTACCAGTCATCAAGTGTTACAGCCGCTGTCAAAGCCACGTCAATCACCTCAGTCTTTCTCGACGAATGCCTGCACATGTTCTTCGTCCGGTTCATCCCGACCTTCCCCATCTTGCATCGCGCTACCTTTGTCTTCCGCGAGTGCACCCATGCCCTCCTCCTCAATGCTATCGCCATTGGATCTCTATATCTAGGTCCCTCCGACTCTGTTGCCAAAGGCGAGGCACTATGGCGCTTAGCCCATACGGCCGTTGCAACATCATGGCAGTCCTTGATTACTCACAACGGGCCTTACGATGCCTGCAAGGGAGTCCAGTTGATGATCACCGCATTGCTGGGCCAGATCTACGGAGCGCTATCGAAGAATCGAGCTGTTCGCACCACCAGCCAAGTATTCCGGCCGCTTGGCTTCTTCTGGGCCCGTCACTGCGGTATGTACGACAGTGAGCCGTACTCGATGGAGAATCTTCCTTCACCCGAGGCTCCGCTGGCGGAGAAGGAACACCAATGGCGGGTATGGGCCGCTCGGGAGATCCAGCAGCGTGCCCTTCTGGCATATTACGTCCTCGATGGTCTGGTGGCCCAGATGTCGGGCGATGGAGCATCTGCCCGCCACGTCTCCAACCCGCTGAGTCTTCCCAGTAGTGAAGCTGCCTTTGATGCAGATACTACCGACGAGTGGCTGGCACACATGCACGCGCAACAGCCCGATCAATCGTCTTTCCGTGTTGTCTTCCGGTCTTTGTTCCCGCCGGTGGGGAACTTCCGAGCGCTGGACTACCAATTCTCTGCATTCGCTCTGCGGGTCGTCCTGGAGGGTCTTCAGTCGCTCATCTCCGACTGCGACGAACATGACCTCGCAGTTGGCATGCCAGGCCGCTCCGATGTACGCAGAGCTCTGGCCCAAGTACACGAAACCATCTCCATGAGCATCCATTTCTCTGCCGCAGAGCGGTTAGAAATCCTCCTCCGCTGGCACACCGTCTGTCTGGACACAATGGTCAACTCCACCGTTCTGTCCCGACACGTCTGCTCTCGATACAACATCCCCCAACACGTCTCGGGAGGCTGTCGCACAGTCCGGCCCGACTTTGACCTGCTCAAATGGACCAGCACGGAGGATGCCCGCCGTGCTGTCCTCCATGCCGTGGCAATCCAGGACATTGTTGAGCAATTGCCCCGTGGACGCGCGCACGTCGTTCACATGCCCAGTTCGCTGTTTGCAGCTGCCACCGTCTACGTCGTCTTCTCGCTGGCCGGAGTTGCGACCGTCAATCTTCCCCGCACGATTGTCTGGCAGGATGCGCTTCTATCGCACTCGGATCTTAATATCGGACATGAGGATATCCGGCCTTCTTCTGGGTCTGAGACGCGGCGTTTTGTCGAGACTGAGCAGGGAGTTTCGCCCGGTCCGATTGGTGGAACTGTTCGCAATCTTTTGTACGAGTTGAACTCGATGCAGAAGCTTTTCCGTTGTCTGTCGTCTCAGTGGGGCATTGCACATGATATGGAGAATATTGTTGCGGAGTGGATTCAATTGTGTCATTAATTGATGAGCTGGGCTCAAATCTGGAGAGTTTCTGTCGGCGTTCGGTTTAGCAATGTACAACAGCTGGGTATTGCGAATAACGAGAATATGAACATGATCAAGTATTAACAGGAATCATGTGTGAATCATCCAAGAGTGTACATGTCACCTGCCACTTATGCCAACAAAGAACCTTAATAGGATCTTAGAACACGTAGAGCGTGGACGACAAACAGAAAATTATGAAACTCTATGTGATGCAATGCCCTAAATCAGATGGGATTCTCCAGCTGGACAATCAGGTTCGAAGAGGTGGCGTCCCTATTGCTATTTCTACTATGAGGCCGACTAGGGCAATGATATAACACGTGATCGTGGCTCTCTCGCAATCGAATTTTGCATACAAATCCGACGCGTCGCGTTTCACGAGAGCGGACGCTAAACTCAAAACAAACATTTCCGCTGGCCAGAAAGCTTCCCTTGGCCATATCCACCGACGCCAAGGCCTCGTTCCCCGATCTCCAGAAACCTGCTTCCTTTGGTAAGTTCTCGAGTCTCTAGGTGAAAGGAAAAAACCAGACACTAAGAATTATGTCTACATGATGCAGTCACCATCTCGAACAGCGCACAAATGACCCCTCCCACCACTGAGCCCGCCCAGCCAGTCCAGGGCAGCATCGCCCGCGCCAGCCCCCGCAGTGGCCGCGGGACGCCCCTCACAGCTCAACAAGAGGCCAAACTTGTTGGGCTGTGCAAGGCCCGCATCGCTGGTGTTCCTTGCGCCAACCAGACCAAGCAGTTCTGGTGCTCTGTCGCGGCGGCGTTCGAGAAAGAGACGGGCCGTCCGTACTCGTGGCAGTCATGCCGCCGTCGCATGATTCGGCTCGAACATGGTGGCCCCGTCGAGCAGCACCGTGCTCCGGCGCCTATCGAGACTGCCCCCGCCGAGCCCACTTCCGCTTCTCCCTCCCCCGCCAACGACAACGGCGATGACCGCGGCGATGACCGCGGCGAGGACGACGACCTTCCCGCAACACCTACCGTGCGAGGAGACACCCGGACCGGCTTTGTTCGAGTTCCCCACGACGCGAGATCTATGCGAGTGAACATTGTCGACCTTGTCGAGTCTGGCATTGACGGTTTCGAGAAGCAGCTCGACCTTTACACCGCGGCCATCATCGGGAATCCCCATGACCTACGCAAAGTCAACGGGGCCTTCTCCAACTTCAAGAACGAGATGAACCGGGCGTTGGACAAGTACAAGCGAGGCCGGGGGGCATTCTAGAAACCATGTGTGAGTTGCCGAAGCTCTTTGATGTTGTGAACGTCCAGAGTATGGTGGAGCACATCTCCAATGGGCGGTCCTTTGATGATTCCACGACTTGTATGATTATGATTAGCCGAGATACCCTTTCCGTGGCGTGCGAATTTATGGTTCTTGCAAATACCTTCTACTATTGATAATGCTTGTTTAGTCTACTTAAGGGCTCACTAGAACGAACCCATCTCGCCTGCTTAGAAAGGCCATACCCGACTTGAACGTAAACCAGGCACTAAGGCGACAACACTTTTCGTGTCACCATTTATGCTACTCAGTCTGCTGGATAATGTTTCTACAAAATACCATTCTGGGTAAAAATAAAAAAAACAGACATTATTCTCCCCTTATGACTATTCCTCTTCGATTGGCCCTACATGAAAAACGAACAATGGCTTGTGCGGGAAAGGCGTATAATAGTCCTTGAAACTAAATACGAAATGGCTAAATGAATAGCCTCAGCTATTCCAAAGCTTCCAAAGCCTCCGTTGTGCATCATCACACCAGAATGCAGATTTCCACCCCAAAAGACCCATGAATATCATGATGCAGCAGGCAAATGAAAAAGAGGTCTCTGTCGAGCCCACCGATGCAGGAAATATGTCGAAAAATTCCAAAAAAAAATGCAAATCATGTCCCGCAGACGCCTTTGTAGTATGTGCGATGCAACGAAATGAAGGCCCTAGTCTCCGTGTCATCCGTCTCTCAAACCTCACCCTCGAAAAAAGACTCGTGAGCACCCGAGTCTCGAACCAGGGTATCAAGGCTTGCGAAAATGTTCTCGGTGGTATCGGCAGTGGCGACGGTAGCAGAGGGCAGCGAGAGATCGTAACCATTCTCGTGGCTGTCGATATAAGTATCGCGCTCGAGGTCAATAGATGGCAGCTCGGCAGGAGTATCGTCGATGTCCAGCTCGACCTTCTGGCGCTTTGAAGTGTGCTCCTCGACGTCTTCGAATTTGAGCTCAGCCTCGTCGTCAGAGCTAGTGTAGCCCTTAATGCCGAGAAGGTCACGGGTCAGATCATTTTCGAGCTTGATCCGCGCGTTCATGGCGCTGGCATCGTCATTGGAGAGGTCCACGAAGTTGGGAATATCCTCGG
Organism: Penicillium sp. MT2 MMC-2018; assembly: GCA_003852855.1. Classification (NCBI taxonomy): domain Eukaryota; kingdom Fungi; phylum Ascomycota; class Eurotiomycetes; order Eurotiales; family Aspergillaceae; genus Penicillium; species Penicillium sp. MT2 MMC-2018. Next base: position 95,221 of record PZKB01000082.1, read on the forward strand.
ATGCCTCCAGCTCATCTGTGTTGATAGGGCCGACGACCTTGGAAGCCTTGGTAGACTTCTTCTTGGGACCAGAACTGGTCTTTAGACCGCCAGTAGTAGGATTGCGGGGCTTCCGGCGCGTCGTCTGGGCCTGGTGCATGACGAATCCCTCGCTCTCCGTGGCTCGCAAGGTTTCGGCCGTCTTACGCCAGGCCCGGAACTTGTGCTCCATAGTGTTATAGTTGGCGCCAAGGCCGTACATTTTGGCGATGGACTTGTAGTCAAGCTATTGAGAGAACTTGGGTCAATGTGTGCCTTTTTTGGTCAGGTGGAACTGAATTCACAAACCTTCAGCTGGGGGTTTGCGGCGATGATGGCCGCGATGACCCGGTCGGGTTCGACTTTCATTGTGGCGGTATTGGGATCGAGATAGTCGATCTGAATGTTCCGTCATCAGTAGGTATCAGGATGAGTTGTGAAAGAAATAAAGGAGGTGGGGATCGCGATCATACTCGGGAGAAGAGCGGACAGCAGATTGTTGGCTGAGAGGATCAAGCGGTAGAAACGTTGATGAAGCGGCGAGTCTGTACAGATGAGCAGGGAAAAGTGGTGGGATGGTCAAGTATAGAGGAAGGGAAGGCAAGTCAAGTCTTCAAGGGAAGAAGAACTTACCTAATGAGAGTTGGTTGTGAGAGTGAATAGAAAGTTGGAGGTCGAGTGGTATCGTCTTCAAGGAGAGGGTACTTGGCCTTGAAAGGAAATCTCGATGGGGAACTGAGGGGGGCCGCGCAAAATGTTACGCCCTGGAGATGACTTGTGTCTTTTTCTTTGGGAACCGTCAGTTGCTGTTGTTCTTCTCGGTTGTATTTGAGGCGATGGCTCAAATTCCGTGCTCCGATCCGAGTAGGAAGGTCTCAGGTATAGCTATAGTCAATATATCAGAAACCTCACCATTCCTTGCTAATGTATTATGCGATCGCCCGTCTCTAGCAGGGGCAGTATCAGACGTCAATCTAGTGTTACTATAGATTTTGTTACTATATTACATTAACCTCGAGCATCACAGATGATTGTCTTTGATGCACTAGGTTGATCCTGCGGACTATGCAGTTCTCTGTTTAGAGTTGCAGAGTGCTTCCCTAGGTATTCGGTTTGCGTGACCCAACTACCCCAAAGGTTTTTCAGTGAAGGAATGTTTCATTGTTAATTCAGCCTAGGACTGTTTTCTATGCTCATGAAATTAGTGACGAGTCCGGCATGTGAGGTATGGCATAAGTCCTGAAATATCGACTTTCATCCCCTTGCCCATTCTGACAGAGAGAAAATGGGCGATGAGGAGGGCACAGCCAGAGGCATAATTATTGTGTCCCGACCCACAGCTTCGCCCTGATTTCATCGGCCATCGTTCTTTAAATTTCAGATTCTGCAGGTGGTGGGCCCCAGTGGCATCTACCCAGTGGTCGAATGGTAACATCGGGGCATGAAGCCATTAATGTAGTGACGCAGTCAATACAAGTAAAGGTTGCGAATTAGCAAATTCATAAAATACAGACTCAACTGGCAAACAGGATGGGCATCCGTGGTGAGGGTGAAAACCCCCAGATGCCAGCATCATCAACCCATCAAACATCCCGCCATATACTGGTGACAACCCCCTTAAGGCTCAACCCCCGCAACCAGGGCCAGTCGGATCCGACTATGTGGTCGAATACTCAGTGAGTACCTTTGGGAGAAAGTACAGGAAAATAGAGACATGGTTGGAAATCATTGTGATCACCTGGAAACTGCCGACTTACCCAGTACCCAATGAACGACGAGAACACAATGTAAAGCAGGACTTGATAGTGATTTACACGGAAAATTCGACAGAAATCTAGACAGAGAGCTCAGAGCACACTTAGACGGAGGGCTGGGCAGAGATTCAGATGAATCATTGAATCAACTCTTGGAAATAGCTATCTGAACGAGGGCTCAAGAATCTGCTTCGCGACATTCTACGACAGTAGATCTACCGGAGATGACCTCTTGAAGTAGAATCTAGAGGTGCCAGAGCAGTGGAATCCTATAGGTCAGGAGGGAAGATGGTCACACTTACTAGTAGCGGATGAGTGCCTACTCTTATGCAAGCATTACTTGCTGCGGTAGAACACTTCCTTTGTACGTGTTGCTGGAAGCTGGATGGTGAGCGCTATATGGATTCCCAAAATCGGTCCTTAGAATAGCATATTCCCCAACCTCCTAAGAGGTCTTAGGGTCACCGGCTTCATCCGCGGTCTATAGGAGGTTAATCACAACTCCAACTCCCACGTGGACATAGGGTCTAGAGCACAGGTCATGTCCACACCAATGAGTCAGTAAGTGGCTGTAATTCGCAATCCTCGAAGATTCAAACCTAGGATTAGGCAGGAGCTATACTTTACTGACTCCTTCTGGATTGGAAAGTGAATGGTCATCCCTAGAAACCTGGAAGTACTATCTATATTCCTATATCGTCCGCCTTGAACCTTACCGCTGACCACATTAAATACTAAGATAGGCTTAAACTTTACGCTTAGCATGAGGGGGTGAAATATGAAGTGGTGGAAAACCGCATTTACTATGGCGTAAAGGGTGTCCGGGTTAACCGTGTGTCCCGTTGACCCGTGAACTACGTTAACCCTTACTTAACTTGGAGTTTCCTCGTACTTTGCTCTCGCATAGCTCTTACTTAGCTCTCACTTAGCACTTGCTTTGCTCGTAGTTTCCTCGCACTTTACTCGTACTTTTTTTACTCGTACTTTTACGTTACTAGACCGCCTAGAGCCGTAAATATACAGAAAATTTATATATAGTATACTATATACGTGTATGTATTCACGTAATTTAATCTGATAACCTTAAATTAGAGATACTCACGTGACCGAATAGGACAAAAGTAAACGAATGGGCATATTCATGACCATTCGACGCGTACGGAGTCTGGGATTCCGGAAAACATAGTCTTAGCCTTAGCTAGAGGATGGTGATCATAGTTTAGGCGTAATATAGAGGATTATGGTAATATTCGGGTGATGATAAGGGGGAAAATGCAAACGGAAAAGTAGGGGTATTTATAGCCATTCGGCGAGTACGGAGTCAGGGACCGCGAAAAAGGTATTTATAGGCCAAGATTCGGGAAAAAGTGCATAAAAAAGCTGACGGCGCCGGGAGGGCGCCGCCCCCATTTTTCCGCGTTCTCCTCCCTTCTTCCTTTTCTTCCTCCCCTCCTACCAGCACACACTCCTCTCAACTCATTCTCGCCTACGACGTTCTTGACTCAGTCGAACTTTCCTCAAGCAAACTTATATCTGCAAACACCAAGTCACATTACCAAGCTTCTCGCACATTCCCGCTCCAAGTCAACAAAGACCAAACGCACATCGTCAAGATGCGCTGGACTGCCACCGCCGATCACATCGTAAGTACAAAAGTTTATGTTTTCACGGAACGCGATGATCAAATGTTGGACTCTGTTGACATCTTCTGTTTTCAGCTCCTGGTGAAGATCCTGGAAACCGGTAACCTCAATGTCGACACGGCCAAAGTCGCTGAAGCATGGCGTAAGTATTGTTTTCTACTTATCTTCTGCAATGCATTGTTGTATCCAACCGTAGAGACTTCATGTCAATGATGCCTTTTTTTGGCACGTGATGTCTCGTCCCCATAACTGGGGTACTTATCAGACCTACTTCAACATGCTTTGCCAAGTGAATATGCATCATAGTCCCTGTATACTGACTGGATTAGCTGAATCCACCGATGGCGAGCAGCCTCCCACTGCTCGTGCCATCAAAGAGCGCATCTCCAAGATTCGTGAGCTGCTGAAGCAGGCTGGAGTTGAGCTTTCCGGCTCCTCGGCTTCGACAAAACGTGGTGGCCGTGTCAAGAAGGCCGGCAGCAGACTTAAGGCCACTCCCGGAGCCAAAGCCACGTCTCGCGGTCGGAAAAACAAGCGTCAGACCGCTGCTCCTGAGGCCAAGGACCCCGCTGAAGACAATGCTGAAGAGCCCGCAGAGTTCGAGGACCAGGCAGAGCACCCCCACGAGGACAAGGATGAGGATTCCCACAGCTGTGCTGATGATGACACTTAAGCCGCAAGGCTGGACTCCGTGGCCATTGCAACAGCATGGCTCGGAAGTCAGAGAGGTCATGAAGTTGTTTGTTTTTCTTTTTGTGATTTTTTTTGATCTTGACTTGATCATATTCGTGGTTGCTTTGAAATCAAACACCCTGCTGGAATAGCCGGCACTGGAGTTTGATGCCCTGCTGGTGTTCGTTCGATATGGTGATTTACCATTTTCGAGGCTTCCATGTCTCATTCGGCGTTTAGTGGGATGGCGCTATAAGCAGGGTTTGCATGAGGTGTGCGGAGGCTCGCTGGTCGTCGCTCAGTCTCGACGTCATCAGCTCCGTTGCCTCTTTCTTTGAGAAATATCATCATGACCTCTCCACATATTATGACCAGTTCGTGCATTCTAGATGGTAGAAGTGCCTTCGACGGGCTGGCTTCAGAATCTTAAGAAGAGTCACGTTCATAAGCAGCGTATGTCTTTCCATGTTGGGGGCCTATCTCATGCACTAGTCTACCATATCTGAGACATCCAATTTGTATCCCGATGTTTCTTGGGTGCGAGGGCACGACGGATCCGAGGAGACTGACTCATTGCAGTGTCGCATTAGTTGCTTTTTAGCGACACTACGTGCATAGTGCAGGCATAAAACAAAGCCAGAAAGTTGATACATAAACTGGGATATATTGACGCGCTTTCTCCCTGATGCTTCCTGCCCACCGGCAAACGAAACTTGCTAAATATCATCCATATTCCCCCCCAGGCAAGACTGTATGATAGCCATGCACGGATCCGGGATGTACCCAGATGCGATCCCCCCAAAAGCCAAAAGCAAATAAAATCAGAATATCATGAATCCCAGTTCCCAGATATGTTCAAAACGAGAGAAAGCACTCTGTTTGTCCATATACCTGTGCCACTGACGTCGAGTAACACAAGACTGGAGGAGAGAAGTTTGATCCTTAGAGATACTCCAGGTCAAAATCCTCAGCGGGCGACTCCTGCTCGTCGCTGCTGTTGACATTGTCGATGTTGTCCTGGTCGAGGTTGTCCTCGTCGGCGCTGCCACTGACTTTGACCTTCTTGTTGGACTTGACGGTGGCCTTGGCCTTCTCGAAGTCCTCCTTGGTGGCCTTCATAGTCTTTGCGCGCTTGGCGCCGGACTTGCGGGGCTTGGGGCGGGGGGTGGCCTGCACACCGGCCTTGTCCTTGAGGCGGGCAACACGGTGCTTAAGAGCACTGACGGTGCATTCTGCATCAATGACCCCGTTAGCCCTCTTTCGAAGCAATTGATGTAAAAGTGACAGCAAAGTGAGTCTCCAGGGTGGTGGCATTCGGCAAAGCTCTGCAGAACGAAATACTTACGCGGGCCGAGGAAAGCGGCGGCGGCGTCCCAGTTGATGGCAGGAGTAGTGCTGATAATGGCAATGAGGAGCTAGAGAAGCTGTTAGAATTCAGACTTGCAAAGAAACATGTCATAATGGTGACTGGCGAGACATAAAGAGTAGCAGTTAGACCATGGGACTCGTGTTCTCGAGTATCATCGGTCTGGCTCTCTCTATCACCTCAAAATGACAAGTAAAGGATGGCACTTACCCGAGCATCGGCCTCCTGGTTCCAGTTCATAGGCATCCTGGTGGTATTAAAGTGGTTTATCTGAGGGGAATTTGTTGGATATGTGTTGAAGCGTTCGGGCTATTCGAGACCGGGTTGCGGCAGAGTTGTGGGAGCGTTTTGGCAAAGTCCTGGCAGAGATGCGGAGCTGATGCGGGAGACTTGCGGGAGAGTTGCAGAAGAAAGATAGTTGAAGAAGGAAAGAAGAGAAGAAGGAGTATTTAGACAGTTTGACTTTCAGATTAAACGGCAAAAATCGTCGCTGGCGCCCCCCGTGTGGCTTCATTTTACTCGTGAGACGGCGCGGCCTTGGGAAAAATCATTCCGCCCATGCGCCCGTCTACTTTGTGCATTTGGTCGCTTGAACCCGTGGAGACTGAAACTTGGATCATAAGCCTCATGGTTATTACGTTTATTTACCGCGCTAGTAGCCACGACTGTGATAGAATCATTGATATTTTTCTCGCGAAAACTAAGTACTTCCTGTTTGAAACATTTCCGAGGCATAGGTGCCATAGCGAGTGCCATGAAAAAGACGAAAAAGAAAGCAGGATGGAAGAAAGACACAAATACCTAGCTACTTAGTAGCTGGTAACAAAAAGAAGCAAAAGCCCATTAACGCCTGAAGAAATTGCACCTGCCATGAGTGGCATGGTGACAGTGAACTTGCGTGTTGTGCTCAGTCGTAATCCTCCTCGTCCTCTTCATCGTCCTCAATATCTTCGCTGTCCTCATTCTCTTTGTTCCTTTTGTAGTTGTCCCAAAAGGTACCGCGTCGGTCATTCAGAGTGCGGGCACCTGCCTCCGAACGCAGCTTGAGGGTGAGGAGCTTGCCCTTGGAAATGGTAGTCTCGGCCTCATCGGTATCGTCCCATTCCTGGTCAGAATCGCCCATCTTCTTCTGGGCAGCCGCGCGAGACATCTTCTGGCGGTCGTCTTTTGAGACGAGTTCATCAGAGTCCGAGACTGACTGGATGTCAGGGGAGCGCGTGTCGGTGCGTTTTCCCTTGGCCGTGGCCTTGGCCTTGGCCTTGCTAGCAGCAGCAGTAGCGGACTTCGAGCCCTTAGTCAATGTATCAATGCGATTCGCCATATTCCGGCCGTAGCCCCACTTGCGGCGGACCTTGCCCATGGCGACGCTGGCAGCACGCGCGCGGTGGGCCTCAATCAGGACCTGGCGCTGCTCACGGCGCTTATTGGCGTGCTTTCGGGACAGGCTGCGCAGGTGCTGCATGAGGGCCTCGGGGGTGCAGGCTAGAGAGATGATTAGATGATTAGGATATAGACATTATAACCTGGCGAGGCGGTTACTTACCGCCACCCATGATAGACGCAGTGGTCTCCCAGTCGAACTTGGAGCCACAGGTCTCCCAGATGGCAACCAGGAGCTAACGGATCCAGCTATCAGCGCCGATCTAAATTTGGGGGGAAATCTTACAAGATACTGACCTTGGCGTCCCACTCGGGAGTCCAGACAATGACCATGATGATGATAGTTGAGATGGATCGATGCTCGTGACTGGCTTCGGATCAGACGAAAGATGGAAATCCACGAACCAGCAGGGTGGGAGAAGAAAGTGAAAGGAGCTGGACCCAGCCGCCGGATTTTATGACATCAAGATACATCGCATCCTTTGGCAGCCTCTAGGCTTTTATAATAATAATAATGCATTCTCCTCGTTACGGCGGAAGCAACCGGAAGACGCTGAAAGATTGTATTTTCTGACCACTATGTAGCCAAATCGAAGTTCTGAAATCTCGATACGAAACACAGAGTATATTGACCTAACTTGAGTGAAATATTGCTTAGTTTATCTTCATTTTTGAGCCAGATCCAGCAATGGTGACTCCATCACAAGTCTCCTGCACCAGGCTTCTTGTTGTCTCCTTGTGTTATAGCACGGCTTGCTGCAGGTCAAATGGATTTCCCTCAAGCAAATTGACTACAGGCAGCAATGACACAAACATGTCGTCACAGACATAACCGCAGTGGATTCAATGGAGCTCAATAGAATTGTGATTTAAGTCAACATAATGAAAAGAGTTCGTCGATGTATCTTGTACATAGATTGAATTTGAGATGGAGTTAGGTTAAACTAAGTCACGTGGACGGTCACGTGCCTAGCATGTATGGACTCATGACAATCTTGGAGCTTTGCCAGCGCGACAGCTTAAATGGAGCAGAAGCTCTAAGGCTGGTCGCGAGCCACGCGTCAGAATACTTGTGGATGGACATTTACTCAGATCCGACAAACTTGAGGATTTTGAATCTTAAAATCTTAGCGACTCATCCAAAGCGATAGAATGTCTGGCACATGAAGTGGGCGCACAAAACCATGGAATCTATCAAGGGAATTATAATACGCTGGAGACTTGAGAAAAGTAGGGGCCCGTCAATGTTACTGGGAGAAAGGTTTGAAGCTGCTCATGATTGATGTCACGGTCAGGGTGTTAGGGGGGCCCGGTAGTTGGTGGCGACAAGGACGCCCAAGGACCGCTCACAAATTGAGGATCAGAAGCAGCTATGCGAGAGCCATTGGCCGAGGTCACCCATGGACTTTGGTGAAGAGGTGCTTGGCGGAACTGGGGATGGTAGTGTGTGCCATGTTGGCTGATCGCATCATTCTGCGTGCCGCTCTGCGGCTGTGGTGGTAGATAATGGCGCACACCGGCCTGGACGATTGGGTTCTGATAATGTTGCGCACCACCAAGGGTGCCTTGAGTGGCAAGAAAGCGACTTGAATTGAAACCAGAATCAGGTGGCATTTGTGACGTACAAGTATTCTGATATAGGTTCTGACCGTTGGATGATTGAGGGCCGTAATCTTGCGAGGAAGGCTGTGCATGAGATCCGGTGGCAAGATCTTTGCGTTGGTCGTGTGGGAATCCCGAGCTTTGTTGTGACTGAGGTCGAGATTGAGGATGGCCGGCTAAGCTGGTGACTTGGGTCTTATCGGCGTAGGAATATGCGGCCAGTGAGCTGCGAGGCTGTGGTGTCTCCTCATGGTTGCCGCTATACGTACTCCCCGGATGGGATGAACTAGACGATTGTGATGGCCTTGATGCAAGCTCTCCCGTGTGCTGCTCGCCGGGTTGAGAAAAAGGGTTGGAGCCAAAGAAGGGCTGAGACAAGCTTGACATGCTATAATTATCGGATGAAGGTTGGGGCATATTACTCGATTTGGTGGAACGAGTTTCTAGTTGCCAGTGCGGCTGTCGGGGGTGGGTCGAAGAGAATGCAGGATTGGTCATTCCAGGGCTCTGTTGACCCGCATAAGCCGTCGAGGATATATATGCCGGCATCTGAGGTTGCCGCTGTGATTCCATAGCGGATTTGCCAAACTGTTCTGCAGTATGATCGCTGGTGGGCACACTGGAGTGCGGTGGTGGCATCTGGGTATGACTGTCCCAGTTTGCATGCTGATAGGGTAGCATCGGCTGTTGTCCTTGTCTGGTATAGATAGGTGTCGGGTTAAGATTTTCGGAGGCAGTTTGATGGAATTGGCCCTGGAAGCTGTTAGCGGATTGCACCAGTGTCAGCCTCCGAAGGTCTCACATACTGCTGAGTAACCTCCTTGATCCGGAAGAGAGGATTGTGAATAGCGCTGAAATCCATGCTGGATGTTTTGGAGCGAGTACCATCCGAATGGGTCCACGGGCCCTGGCATGGCGTTGATCGACTGTCCATGGAGCTGGGAGCTTAGGGAGCTCTATTCCGCCATCAGTGCCACTGTTCCAATGCTTGTCCCGAAATGATGAGCACGATCCCCTACGGAAATTCTGGCACTATCCGCTGCTGAGTCCATACGCTCCACCAATGATTCTCCGGTCGCTGTTACTTGGGGGCTGTTTGTTGACGGCCGCGAGGGGGGTGCTTGCGTGGGCCCTGTTCCGATCGACGTCGGGGTCGTAGAAGGTGTAAGAACAACCGGTTCGGTGGGTATCTCCCATTGCGACTTGCCAGTCGCTCGCTGGACATAGTACCACTGGCGTTGGACGCCTTCCCACTGGGGAAGCCTGGATGTATACTTGGTCAGCATTGGGCATTAGGCAGGTAACGAACATGGTTCAGGGAGACCGCTTACCAGCCCTCAGGGAGTCGAGGCGGAGGGGATGATGGACCCGCCGTGTCTGCGGGGGCCTCTTGCGCCATTTCACACTGTCAGAGAATGGCAGGCAAGTTCTTTGAGGACTAAAGGTCCCCCAAGGGGAGGAGGAGAGGTTATCGGCCCGCGCTTGGGGCGATCCTGTGGGGCCGCTGGGCCTGGCTTGGCGATCACGTTGGATCAACGTGATCCACAGAGCTACACAAAAGCGCATCGAGATCAGCGTTGGCAAGGAAGTTAAGCACGAGGAGTAATGGAATCAAGTTTTATACATTGCTGAAGCTCTAGGACAAAATTTGTTTAGCAGACATGAGAAAACCCTCCAAACCAGAATGCCAACCCATAGTAGACCGATAAACCGTCCGTAAGTACTCCATACCAGAACCATCAAACCGAACCGTTTTTCCTGCGACCATAACCATAGAGAAAATTCCGTTGACCGATACCGTAAATAAACCGAAAAGAAAGAGATGAGAAGTCATGAAAATGTATGCCCTGCAGCATAGAGCCTACGCAACATTACCAAGCATGACGATTCGGAGGTTCCCAATCATCGCCGGCCCAGTCCTCATCACCACTCAGCTCATCATCGAGGAAGTCCGATTCATTGAACTGAGTGTCCGTGGGACGCTGGTTGTCAATACGAATATTGACCACATCGCACATCCCCTGGCGGATGCCTTGATGCGACGCGGGAGAAGGGGATAGGGATGGTGACTCTTTTCGTTGCGCGAGGCGTACACTCTGGCGCTTGGAAGGAGTGGAAAGTTCACTACCAGCGGAACTGGGGCGCTCTGATCCGCCACCAGCCAGCGGTTGGCTAGAGATGAGAGATCGCTTGCGCAGCGAACGGAAATTTGGATCAGGGGGTGCGCTGCGACGCAAGAACGTTGTCTCCAGCCGATGAATCCATCGTTCGCGGAAGGTAGCACGATCACGCCAACCAATCTTGAGGATTGCTGTAATCGTCAAGCGTCGCAAGTCGCGCAGTCTAGGCGCAGCGTTAACCAAAGACATGAAGAATGACTCTACCGTGGTCTCGCTGAGTTTTTTAAGTTGGATGAGCTCAATTTCCTGCAGTGTTTCCGGCCACGTCGGGATTTCGGCTTCGGTCAAAAGATGCTGAAAATGAGGCTCGGTATCGTGGTAGCTGGACCAGTCATGCAGAGAGATGTCCATCTTGAATCGCTTCAGGTTGGGACAATGTTCTCCGAGATGGGTGATGAATGACATGGCGAGGTGCCGGTTATGACTGAGAATTAGCTCCTGAAGCTGATTTCCGCAGGATTTCAGGTAGGACGCAAGGCAGGGAGAGAAAACGCGGTTACAGTTTGTCAGGGTAAGAGAACGAAGCGTTGGCGGTAGCTCTCGTAAACTGTTTTTGCCCACAAGAGAGCATTCAATAAACTCCAAGCGCTCGAGCCGGGGAAGCTCCTGTACGACGGCGACTAGGGCAGCTTCTTGTGGACTATTATCTTCTCGGGAATCATCGTCAACATGAAGAAGTCTGAGATGCCGCAAATGTTGAAAGGCCGCTCGTTGGTGTTTCTCCAGCATGAAAGGAAGAAGGTCGCCGGTGTTCATGAGCCGACCATTCCAGTCCCAGCTGCGAAGAACAACGCCGGTTTCATCAATGGTGGAGAAGAGAGATTCGGTGTAGGTCCACTTGGAGACGTTGATGTGGTGAGGTGGTAAGCCAATGATGGAGTCATCCTTGTGATACAGCCGAATAGTGTGCACTTGAGGCACTTTCGCAACGAGCTTAGAAACATCAAACCAGCCGAGTTGGGGCCCAGACTTGTAAAGCAACAAGGACTCAGCATCTACATGAAGCTCTTTGACCTTCGCTGAATAGTTGATGGAGAGAGCCTCCTGTGGCTTTGACAGTATGTCTAAAAGTTCAAAGCTCTTGGCGGCTGGAAGCAGCGGGGGAGAATAATAAAGAGCTGCAAGCGCTGGCTCCAGAAATTGCCGGCACACAAGGGTCATGCCAAGAAGCCACTTAGTCGACTTTGTCCGCTGCATCCGCTGTTCGTCGACAAGGGGATAAGACGCTCGCAGGAAGATGTCGAAAAGTATGTGATACGGGAGCGTTGCCCACGGCGGTATGACCCCCGAGCTCAGGAACATGCTATCGCTCGCATCGGTACGCATGCGCTTCTTCAAAGGTTGACCCAGCGTTCTTTTCTGGGATTTCTTTTGCGTTGTCTTGGTGCGCTTGGGCTGTGAGCGTTGGGAAGATCGAGTGCTCTCGCGGGGGCGGGGCCGGCTATTCTCGCGGGAAGGTGGATTGGGACGGTCTGGTGTAGGGTGTGTCGGATCAAGGGTATTTCCAGAAGATCGGGTCAGATTGAGCACATCTGGCACACTCCCATCGCTGTCGAGGGATGAGTCTTCCAAGTGTGTCTCTGAGGAGTCCTCACGATAAGATCGACGTAATCTGGATGAATCGCGCGGGCGAAGAGAGACGGAAGAAGCTCTTGTTACCACATTATCCATATCATCTTGCAAGTCCAAGTCGTCAGCAGAACTGCTGTCTTCGTGATAAGTCTCGACTTTGGTGCGCGAAGATCGGACAGGTCGAGAGGGCCTTGCCCGTCCACCTGAGCGACCGGATGCCATCGTTGCTCAAGTCACACTGGGAACGGGTGAAGTAGAGAACTGTATCACATTTCTCGCAATCGCTGCTTGCTGCAGACGGATGATTTGCAAGATGGGAGCGAGTTCATCGAGAGTTATCGAGGAACAACGATGCAACGAGTCCGGCAGCTGCGGTTTGATGCTGGGACGGCAGGAGCGATCGGCCTTATCGATAACAACGCAGCCCCGTCGGGCTAGACCGGCTCCGGCCTAGCGTGTCCCGTGACCGTCCCAGGCAATACACCCCCGCCCTCAGGCAACCACACTAATCTAATTTAGGCACCCTAGAGACAGCCAAAATTAGAACTCAGCTTGAGCTAAGATGGCGCTTCCAGCCACCCTGGGGGAATCCTCGTGGGTGGTTGTTTCGTGCACTCCCGTTGATTATTCTATCCCTCAAGAGATGCTCACCTTGAGACCATTTTCCGGTGATGAATGATGGTGCAAGGCAATTGATACGATATATACAAACAGCGCGGGCTCCGTACAGAGTCAACATATCAATATTTTGGTTTCTTCCGCCCCCACAATCTGGTGACTCTGGTCGGGGAGTTGACGACTCCTAAGAGCTTTCAATGGAAGGCACGTTTCCAGTCACCATGGACTCAAATGAGCGCTCCAACCATACCGGCATCGGATCTTCTCAGATGGTAATCCAGCAGTATGCTCGGTATCCTACAGGATTGGAGTCCACGCTGCAGAGCGCATCCTCTCTCGGGAGCGCTCGAAGTCAACTCGATACCCACCGTTCGCCTCCATTGCATCGTAAGGGAACCCCTCGAAGCATTCAGTCCTCTCCGCGGGTAATGCGCTCGGCTCTACCGCCATCCTCGGCCGCCCGATCCGGACCATCAATGTCTCCACCGGTGTTTGAGGTTCTCCGTCACTCTCCCATGAAAGACGCCGCAGACCCGGCCGAGTCTCGCACGTTGCCACCGCGGGATATCACTGATGACACCATTGATGATGCTTACGTTTTGTTTATTCTATATTGCAATCCCAATGTACCTTCTTCTGTCGATACCTCGGAGCTTCGCAAGACATTTCGCTGTCCTCCGCGCAGTGATGGCAAAAGTTTCAGCGTTTATACCTTATTCGAACTGATTCGGAAACTCAATAACAAAGAGCTCAAGACTTGGATTCAGTTAGCGATCGAATTGGGCGTCGAGCCGCCCTCGGCGGAAAAGAAACAGAGTACGCAGAAGGTCCAGCAATATGCTGTCCGACTCAAGGTAGGCCCTCATTTCACCATCAAAGCTTTTCATCTGGCCAACCAAATTTTAGCGTTGGATGCGTGCTATGCATGTCGATGCCTTCTTCGAGTTTTGCTTGGGCCACCCTCACCCTTACTACACCCAGCTTCCTCCGTCCGGGCCGTTCGTTAGCGAATCCCGTGATGGAGTGCCGCTAGAGGAAGACCTCGCCCTCCGAGCCTTGGTTCCACAATGGAAGCCCAAACGTGGGAGAAAACGAGCCGATGAACGAGAGCTAGGGGAAGACAAAGCAGCCAAGAGGCCGCAACTCGATACATCGGTAGCTGGCTTGCAACCACGCGGGTTCCCGAGCCATTCGATATCTTTCCCTCAAAGTGCTATTCCTTTCAGCGCCTATCCCACCGATGAAGATCCCTGGATGACAGCATCTTCATCATTCCCTGCAGGTCCTTCGGATCAACAGAGCCATGATCTACACTGGAGACTCCCGGACCGAGAAACCTCCCCGGCAGGCTATCCCCAATCCGCTATCATACCCAGAGGCACCCAGCCGTCTGATGCACTCATGTCGGCTGAGCCACGCTCCGCGGTCACTCCGTCATCTGGAGAGAAGACCCGCGCCAGACGGAGGCATGGACCCGCCGTATCATCGGCGTGGCCAAACAGCAATGGCTCGACCACTGGAAAAGGTCGAGGACGCCCACCTAGTAAGAACTCGACATCGGGTTCATTTTCGACCTTCCAAGTCAATTCCAGTCGAGACTCCTCCCAAGTTCCCCAGCCTGACACTACTCAACCATCTTCACTCGACGTGAATCAGGGCTCTTCCAATGCCGCATCGAACCCGCCATTCAACCAGACGCCAATGCCTATTAATCAAGGAAGGCCAGGTAAACTTCAACTACAGGTTCCTCAACATCAAGGTGCTCCGGTACGGCTCGCCACTCCTCCAACCCTTCTTGTTAGCGGTGTCAATGGCGCAATTGTTGCGCAGCCTCAAGAACCGTCAGAGAACATCGTTGGCAATGTTCGTCACATGAGTGCATTTGGAGAACAAGACGCCATGCCAACAGACACAAGAATCCCCCTCGACGATCTCATCCGCACGCTGTCTAACGACCTTCTACACGCACGTGTTACTGGACGGTCAGCACCTATTGCTCCACAAGAAGCCCGGGTTCTGGCATCAGCATTGGTTTTCAATCTGAATAACCTGTACTCGCAATTGCCCGTCTCCCTTCCTTCAACACATTTAGCCTTTCAGCTCGGCATCGGCCATCATTTTGGGTTACCTGGAAACATGCAACATTCAATCTCCCTGGTCATTGAGCCCGCACCCATCAACAAACCGATGACCGGTGGGCCCGGGTCTACAAATCCCCTTGTTGGAACACGATACAGCGTCTCTTTCGAGTATAATGCCAGTTCTCGTCTATCTCTTCAAGTAGTGCTTGCGAACAGCGATACCGGCGCTGCACCCGCGCGGATCATCGACCAAAGTGCCAATGCGCCCCAGGCTGCTAATGAACCCGACCATGGCGATGATGTGCCTGAACTTGGGCTTGAGGATGACGACCTGGATCACTCTATCTCGGATGCTACATGGAAGCAACGTTATATGAGGCTGCGAGCTCAGATGCAGAAGAAGGAACGGTCATTATCCCAATATAAACGGAGAATTGTTGAATCAGTGATGGCGGATATCTGAGTGACCTGTCTCGTGGAGATCTCGGTTTCCCCTTCTCCTTTGATGCCACAGAATTTTAGCGTTTCATTTGCTCTTCGATACGATACCCATCTGCTGAAAATCTATGAAATTTTTCTTACGAACAGTCTCCTTGATCTCTAGCGTTGTCGCTAAATATGTGGAATGGGAGTGGAAGGATTTATCAACATCTGCGCTGAATTTTCGCCGTAATTATCAACATAAAATGCAAAGGTAAGTACCTCACGCCGACTTATCTAAGTACCATGGCTTTAGCTCGCGCCTGTCTTGCTCGATACAAATGACTGTGATATCGAGAACGTGCGGACCTGAATCAGCGATGCGTGAATGAGAGTGTTCTTGCAGGCATGACGAGCTCAAAACTTGGCGTGACTGGCCAATCGCTCATCCCTTGGGCACTCGAAGACAGGGAACTTGACTGTTGATAATGGAAACCAATACCAAACACACCAACATGTAGACTCCGTCAATGCTTCTTCCTCATTTCCTTGAAATGAACACTCCGTGGGAGGCGCAAAATGCGGATCACCAAAAAGCTACCTAGAGCGTTGTGCTGGTCGACTACTCATAAGGGAAAGGAATCACCTGAGGAGAAATAGAAGAGGCATAAGAAGGCTTGTGTAAAGGCAGGTAGGTTATGTAGTAAACCTGCCGCCGCTGGCATCGACCCGGCATCAGCCTCCAAACATACGATACATGGTGGACTTCACTCCTGTGGCTTGCGGCATTCCCTTTTCCAAGCCTTGAGCGTTATGGTTATATTCTAGTATATTTTACGTAGAGCGGCGGTGGCCATCGCTTTTCATCGTGATGAAATTGAACGGGGGGCATCGTAGCCTTGCATGGCGCATTATGTGCTAGATACAAGAAAAAAAATGATAAAAGCAAAACGTCAAGGCGCGTATGCGCACCAGAAAAAACCCCAGTGATCCCTAGCACGGAGTAGAAAGAGATGAGAAAAACGCAGGAGGGTATCACAAACGAAGGGCGACAGACGAAAAAGAAAACCATCATGAAAGCCCGCGGTCAATCATATGCTACTTTCATGAGGAAACCGGGCCGGCCATCTTGCTCGGGCAGCCTCTCAGTCCACGCGACACGCGAGGCCTAAGCCTCTTCGCCGGTATTCTTGGGCAGGTCATTGTCGCCGGCATCCTCGAGCAGGTCATTTTCGCCGGTGGGGTTGCCGCGCTTGCGCTTGGAGCTCTTGCGCTTTGGGGCTGGGGTGCTTGGCCCAGCCGACGACATTTGCGCCTGAGGGGGGCCCGGCTGCACACCCGCCTTCGCAGCGTAAGAGCTGGTCAGGCCGTAGGAGGCTAGAAGGCGCTCATACCGCTTCACGCTGGGGAAGATTAGCGTGGAACACTGTAATAGGACTCAAGTGACTTACGCGGCTCCCTTGCTGCTGATGCTCATCTTCTCGGTAAAAGCATCCCAGTCAATCTATCGTCAGGTGAACGTAAGCGAATGTTAGGTGAAATAAAATCTGTTATCGACTGAAGTGACATACTTTCTCGAGCTTTCCGGCGGTGGTGCTCATGATCAGATTGATCATGAACCAGGTGGTGTCCTTGCTCTGGTTGTCTGCTGGGGACATGGTGGCGGTGATGTGGATGTTGGCCTTGGAATGAGGTAAAGTCTTTGTTGAAATTGTGGGGGATGCGTGTCGCGGTCAGTGGCGGAGATGAAGAAAGGAAAAAAGGAAGAAAGGCTGGAGGGGACGAGGTTCTATAAACGGCAAACGGTAAGGGACGAACTAGCTTATCGGTTGGCGATGCTGGGCGTTTCAACGGCCTTCTTCGCCTGTCCTGTGTTGCCTAAATTCTGATTTCGGTAGTAGCGAGGCACTCTCCAGCCTAGGAAAGATCCTGCATTCGTGCCTGAATGCCTACAGCAAGGGGAATCGAGTCGTCATATAGAGAACCTGCACGAATATCCTAGCTTTTTTTCTGGACTTCATGTATTCTTCGAGGGTGCCATAAGGGCTTCGAAACAAGCTATGTGACTTTAGAGTCAGAAGCCTAAGTACCAAAGAAACCCCAGTCGGGCTCGTCCCTCCTTTCCCATGATCTCAGAATGGTGAGGCTCAGCCAGGAATTACAAGTCCAGCGCCAACCTGTAAGGTTGTCCCCATTCACATGTCCTTTGTATCATGTGCGTCATCCGCCTGCCCGGGGTCAGGAAGAGCGCGCTTCGCAGACTGCTTCTGCTTCTTTCGAGCTGGGGGAGTCGAGTCCTCCGCGGTGGAATCTTTAGCAGGGGAGGAACCCGCAGCGTTGCCATCCTTGGTGGTGAACGAGGTTGTCAGGCCATAGGAGGCAAGCAGACGATTGTAACGCATGCGGCTATGACTTGGTTAGCTTGATTGAAGCTGGAATCCATGTAACAAAACTCACGCGGCATTCTTGCTACGCAGGTTCAACTTCTCGGTGACCGCGTCCCAGTCAATCTAGAGTGAATCTGTTCTTAGCGAGTTGACCCATAGTAAGCATAGCTCTACCTGTGTGTTGAGGGCGTATCGGCGTATTTTTGTTCAGGGAGACTGGGTGGGGCGATACCCTCTCGATCTTTCCGGCCTCACTGCTCATGATGCAGGTTATCAAGAACCAGAGTTGATGCTTCTCAGCATCGGTTTCCTGACTGGGGGAGGACATCTTAAGATTCAGGCTTGTGAACTTGGCGATAGGAGAGGTTGTATGGATCAAGTGGGTGGGGAAATAAATTGCAGAGTGAAGTTGTGAAAGACAGAGGAGTGGCTGTCGAAACTTCTAGGTGTGCCGTGAGAGGTGAACGTCTCTTCCATATATGGCTGGTGATTTCGGCGTTATCACCTTTGCGGCGGTAGAGTGACTGCAGCTACAGTATATGCCTACACTTTTAAGCAAAACCAGATTACTGTTCCGTGCATTAGATATGTTTACTAAAATTTACATATCGCCATCTGTGCTTGATGCTAAAAATGAAGCAGCTAGTGAAGAATCAAAAGATGTCAAAGCGTGTAAGACTGCCAGAAATGCGTAACTAGCTAGTCTATGCTGGCAAAGAGGAACGGACAACCAAAACAGACTTCCTCGAGCTCCCACAAACTTCATTGACTGTCATTCCTACAAAAGTGCTATACTGACAGTCAGGCCTCGGTGTTGTCCTCGAGCGCAACGGTGTCTTGCTCTTCCTCCTCAGGATGAGCAAGGTCAGGGTTTTCTTCCTCCTCGAGGTCTATGCGCTTGCGCTTCGACGGCTTGCGCTTTCGGGCTGTGATTTTTGGACTGGCTGCAGCTGAAATCTTGGCAGGGGACAGCTTTTCCTTTGTGTCGTCCTTGGAGGTGTATGCTGTCGTCAGCCCGTAAGTTGCGAGTATACGTGCATAAAGGCAGCGCCTTCGAAAGTTTAGCTCATGTGAACACTGCAATCCACTCGCAGTAACTTACGCGGCGGCCTTTGAAACCATGTTCAAGTTCGCAGCAACGGTGTCCCATTTAATCTATCATTAAATGAACGTCAGCGGCATTGCCCGTATGAGTGCATGGAGAGGGAAGGTGAACTGGGAATGATGGATCAGGAGGATTTGGAGGCTCTGTACCTTTTCAAGTCTTCCAGCATCAGTGCTCATGATGCAGTTCACCAAGAACCAGGCGTGGTCCTTATCAAGCTCTTTATCCTTGTTAGTGGAGTTATCTTTGTTGGTGGAGGACATTCTGGCGCTCTTGGTTCGTCGTGATGGCAGTAGGTTCAAGAGTAAAGAGATTCGCTATGAGTGCAGATTGCTGATGAGGATAAGTGAAATATTTTCCAATGCAGCCACTTATTATCCCTATTGTGTCCAGCTTAGTTGTGCATAATTCTTGGTTGCCAGATAATGTATGTTTGATTTCGATGCGGAGACAACTCTCATATTCATGGATTTCAAGACCTTCCGTATCGCCACGCCAGAAAAAGAAAAGAAAAAACAAAAAAGTGAAGTTGGAAGACAAGGGGGCAGTTGTATGATCCTGTGCATGGTTCATTGGAATTAGCAGGGAGATCTTGTTGTCAAAGACGAGCCAACAAAGGAGAACGGTTTTAAACTACATACCTTTATACTCTCTCACGCAGCACTCTGAGGCTGCGGGAGGTATCTTGGCCTCATCATTGTCCTCAAGGGCCGGAGTGCTCTTTTATGCATCCCGAGTATTGCCGGCCTTGTTGTCATCCTGGTCACAATTGCCGCCGCACTTACGCTTGGACGATGTGCGCTTTGGGGCGGAGCTGCTTGGCCCGGCTGCAGGACCTGGGTTGTTACCCTTAGCCTGCGCGCTCTCCTTGGGACGGTACGACAGGTTCAGGCCGTATGAGTTTAAGATACGCTCGTATCGCTTGACTCTGCGCTCGAGTTAGTTTGTACTTCCACTATACTCGACTTGTAATAACTCACGCGGCGCCTTTACTCTTGATGTCCATCTTCTGGCAGACCTCGTCCCAGTCGATCTATTATTGAAAAAAGGGTCAGCGGCATGATCCGGTAGTATGCAGGGGTGTTCAGAGTTAGGGAGGTCGGTTCTGTCTGGGATAAAGGAAAGTGGGAATATGAGGCGCCATACGTTGGTCAGCTTGCCCGAATTGGTGTGCATGATCAGGTTGAGAAGGAACCAGGTAGAATCCTGGTTGAGGTTCTTGTCCTGGTCGGTGGATGCCATGTTGATGGAGTTTGTGTCAGTCTCGTGGATGTATTCACAGAAGTCTCTGGGTTAGAGAAGGGTGTGTCAATCCTGCTGCGCGCGGTGTTGGTGAGGAATGGAAGAATGGAAAAGTGAGTGGTAAATAAGTCAATATCAGTATGAGGGAACTCTCGATTGGCATGTCGGGTTTATGATTGATCCAGACAAGAGATAGTGCCTGTGTGAATCGGTGAGATGGCAGCAGATGAGAGGATTCCAATTTATAGTATTACATTTTGAATACGACATTATAGAACGAAGCTTTTCTCAATATCGGGTTCGCTTCGCTACGAAATGAAAAATCAGATCGAAATTCCAGATCTGGACCCGGTCAAAATGTAGACAGGTTCCGAAAAACTCTCGCGTAGCGGTGCTGATCTTGATAATGCAAATCATTGCTCTAATGATAAACTACTTGGAGCTTCTGGTCAAATCCTTCTCTAACTGAAGGTCATGCCATCCCCCTGCCTATAGGTTGATCGGTTGCTCAATAGGACCAAGCTTGATAATTTGCTAAGGAAAGCCTCGATACATCTTTGGAAGCAGTACGTGTGCCAGGAAAAACGTGTGCATGGTGGCAATCGCAGATATTAGCGATTATTACCTACACAAGAAGTTCCTACGTCATAAAACGCAACGTTACTGCTCAAAGGGGTAGGTTGATTCATTCGTTTGAAGCTGTACATGACGTAACCTTTTTGGACCCAGACCAATACTTGATCCTCTTGCCTTGTTCTCAAATGACAAAAACATTTTGGGTAGGCATACTCATTTTGAGCTTGGGTAGTTCAACGTTTTACGACGGAGGAATGGAAGCAGTTGATATGAACTTTGTTAAAATTTGGCTCCCTAAATGTCACTTGCCGATAGATATCAATTGCAAACCATGGGCCTCAAAATGTTCATCATCATCTCTCGCTCGGTGGAATCATCTACACCAGCGCTAAATCCCAGTCCTCCTCTGTGTCCATGGGAAACCAAATGTCAAGCTGTCAAATAGACAGAGAGCCTGCATGTGTTAAAGAGTTAGCAACAATGTCATGATGTTTGTGTACAGGGCAAGACTTACTGTGAGTGACCATGCAAGAGGTTTAGACCTCTTCCAGGTTGGGCTCACCCTCTTCATCATGGTTGTCCTTCGCGCCCTTGGCGCCATCGTCCTTGGACTCAGGCTCCTTAGGCTCAGGCTCATTGGACTCAGAGTCCATGAGAGCCCCCGCCTTGCGCTTGCGGACACGCTTGCGAGTCGACTTCTGGACCTTCTTGGGGGAAGCCTTTGGGGTGGTGGTGCCCTTGGAAAGTCAGTCTGATATCTCGATAGTAAGGTCGGATACTTACATCAGCGCGAGGGTAGGCAACCTCGACATGGATGGGGTATCTCTTCTTGATGGCGCTGAAACGATTTCCGGCCGACTTGACGTTGGTGTAGCCTAGGGCCTCGGCGACGGCACCCATGTCAATCTGAAGAATGTCAGGAAATATCTGTCATCAGGGTCTCGAGTTTGAACCATCGACTCTCACCTACCTTCTTGGTGTCGGGGTTGATGTGCTGGAGGCACATCGCCATGAAGGCGTTGTCCTGGTCAACGCCGTTGTCGACGCGCTGAGGGGTCTGGGGAGATGCCTCCGCAGACATATTGATGTCTGGATATGTGTGTTTAGGGTTGAAGTGTGGTTTGATCGTGATGCAAAAGTGGATCGTTACGCCAAGGTGGATGGTGGGGTGGATGATGAAGGGAAAAGAGGAGGAAATCAGATCTGAAGTGAGTAAGAAGAACAGCTTCGGCGTCTACGGAAGATCGATTGTCCTGAGCGGTGGAATATCAATAGCACAGGAAACTCGATTTGGTTCTAGAAGGCTGTCGACGCGACTCTTGTTTGTCTCTCGTCTTGTTTTTTTCCTAATTGGAGAATTATCGCGTCGATTCCCCATTAGACGTCGAGTACAGCGTCATCCCCTAAAGCCAATCATTTTCTCGCTGCTTCAATCAACTAACCTTCTCTTGGATTTGCTCGTAGCCGACGGCTTTTTTCACGATACAACCGTGGTCTATGGAGAGAAAGTGTTTAATTGGCAAGTAACGCATGCACTGTGTAGTCACCCTCTCGGATGCTTTGCTGGTTCAGTGAATGTGCCTGCTAAATCTACGTCTAAAAGTTAAGGTTCAAATATCCAGCATCATGGCATGGCCTGTCTCACTATACACCTAACTTAGGAGGTCATCTCTATCAGGACTGTACATTTAAAGGTTGCCCTCCTGTTCACGTATTGGTATACTCTTCACGGTATTCTACGTGCTTTATCCAAGATCATGGCAATGAATTCCATATTGTAGTCCAATGATATTCTCTACCAGTCTTGTGAACATGATCTTTATATCTATCAAGCAAGGGGATTCTCCAATCTTTTTCCAGATGTACCGGCATATAAAGAAACAATGAGTGAGCACTCAATCCCTACTCGGGAATTCAACAATCCTGCAAGTCAATGCAGATCTTGTCGGCTGTGTCTTCCTCCGCCTTGATGATTACAGCCTCACCCTTGCTCTCACCAGATTCTGCTCCCTCCTTGATCTTCTCGGGTGACGGGACAGCTTCGCTTTGTTGCTGTGGGGCAGGCTCCCATGGGATGACTGGCCCTGTGTGGAACGCAGGAGTTAGGGAGGCAAAGTCATCCATGTTGAAATCATTGGCCATCTGGAACGACGTATAGGGCGCGAAAGGCGAAGGGTTCGACGTTGGCATCCCAGGGTACAGACTCGGGGTCAATGACAACGGTACGCCGTTCAGGATATGCTGAGGTTGAGGTCCATGTGAGACTGGCTGCAGCGGCTGGGTGTACTTGGGTGGCATCATTTGCGGGGAAGGTATAGTAGACGGGGATGGCATCATTGGTGGGGACTGCATCATTTGTGGAGGCGACATCGTCGATGTCGGAGACATGAGTTGCGTGAATGATGGATGATAAGTGTTGACTTGAGGATTGGCTGGGCCCTGCGTATCATAGGGAGGCGGGGGGGTGCCCTGCTCGTATTTGACGAACGGGTATGGGTTCTGGTGGAGGTCGGATTGGAACGGGGAGGTTGTTTCTGAAGGCTCGAGCTTTGGCGCCATCCCTCTGTCACGAAATGGCTGCTCGGGCAGATCCTGTGGTAGCGGGAGATCTCCTTTCAGGTTGCCCTTAAGCCCTTTTTTGATGCTCTTCTTTTTGGTCGACCTTGAGGAAGGCTCGATCTGGGATCGAAATCGCGAGTAGCGCATGCGTGCAGCATGACCGTTGGAAATCTCAAGGTCAGACGCAACCTTGTTCCAATCAATCTGGCACAGGTCAGCATCAACTCCAGCTTTGAATCAAAGACAATAAAACTGGTGGGCGTACGCTCTTCAAGTCCAGTTGTTTGAGAATGGCGTAGAGGAACTTCGGCGTCGGGCCATCTATGTCCAGGACTTTGCTTCGCTGACCCATGATGAAGGGTCCTGAGGTCAGACTTGACCACCTGCAGTCACAAAATGGGGTGCCGGGCTCCAGAAAACTTGGAACCAGGTAGGTGTCTGGATTAGTGAGGGGTCTCAGGAGTCTGATGTTCGTTCTGAACTCAGTGCATTGTCGTGCACACCAGACCGATATATATCTTGCTCTGTCCAGACTGACCAGACAAAGCCACGACTTAAATGTCAATTTTAAGCTCCAAAAAATTGAATCTCGTTCAAAACTCTGAGTCTGCATGATAATAACCAGAAGCCTTGAGTTTGCCTGATAAAAGGAATGTGCAATCGTGGGCCCTGCAAGAAGCCAGCCAAGCTTCAAAGGAGCCGCACCTACAGATACAGGTACCAGAGACGTGGGCTTTCCCTACTAGGTATGTATGATTATGTCCAAATCTTATTACAAGGCTTTCAACGCAACAATTGTTGTTTCCTTTGACTATCCATCCACCTGGCTGAAAAGATCTCTTGTGGTAGTTCGGTGGGCACCTATGGATGGACACATACACACGTGCCTCCCCTCGCGCTTGCGGCTGCATGAAGTTACGCACAATCGGCGAGCGGACCCACCGAACAAGAAAGGTCCCAACCAGTATAGAATTTATGTCAAAGGTCGCGAAGATTGAGCAATAATCAGGAGCAAACCACCACCCTTTGAAATTAAGAAAAGGAAAGGCACTGACCGGTAGAGATTTCTTGATTGTTCGACGTAGCCAGCAGGGGACCATCGGATTTCCCTGGCATTCAAAATATGAACAAAGGTAAAATTCGTAATAATGCCAAGAAGAAATCTAACAATACAAGGGGTTAACCTTAATTCACCTCGCATGGAACAGTTGAACCTTGAGAGCCCTAGACGACATTCTGACTAATCTTTTGTATGCGGGCCCCGGCCGCCGCCCCGCAACAGGAAGTGGCTCCTGAACAAGTCACTGTCACACTCGAGTCTACCTCGCGGAGATACTCGCGTACGTCAACGGACCGCTCTGTTCGCTGACTTAAAGCAGAACCATTGCAGAGGCTTATGAGCATGTTGGTTGCAATAGGTGCATGTTATCTAGACACTATTCTAACGTGCGTTGACTGCTTGGCCATCCCTTCACCGATGTTTTCTGGTTAGTTGCCCAATACTGACGGGTTCCCCGCTCCCAGTACACCATATTTCCCCGGAGAGGATGAGAAATTGCGAGCGTCCAGTGTGACTCGTCGGAGGGGTGGTAATTGCCCAAATACGCTCCAAGTGCTGCAGCAATTGACATCTCATGGGTCAGCCGAAAAAGGGCTTCCGTTAACCTTAATTACGATCTTACCGTCCAAATCATCAGTGGCGTCGCAACAAATTATCTCGTCATTTGAGCCAGAGATCAACTTGGACCACTGCCTCTACCGAGAGGGGTTTGAAGATCCTGCTTCATGCTACATCATCAAAAGCCAGTCTACTGGCAGTCGCACTGTCGTCAATTACAATGATCTACCGGAGATGACGCAGGAAGAGTTTACTGGAGCGGCGGATAAGCTTGGACACGAAGCAACTTGGTTTCACTTTGAGGTATGGCTACCATGAAATACTCTCAGGGCAGACAACTCAAACTCGCCAGGGCCGAATGCCAGAAATGACACTGAAGTTTATTCGTTACCTGCGTAGCCAATTTCCGTCTATCCAGATCAGCGTCGAAGTCGAGAAGCCTGGCCGGTCTGGGCTTCAGGAACTTGCTGAGGAGGCCGACGTTGTTTTCTACGCAAAGAGCTGGGCTCAGGTGAGCAGAAGCTCTGGGTTGTCTGATGCTTGCAAAGTGGCTGATACCCGAACAGGACCTTGGATATAGAACGGCAGAAGAGTGCTTGCGAGGGCAGTCCACACGGACGCACAATGCGCAAGTATCTCCATTGAGCGAAGCATGCGTAGAAGCTGACAAGCAAGTCTCTAGGTCATTGCTTTTTTGCACTTGGGGCCAGGATGGAGCCAGTGCTTTGAATCCAAGGACCGGAGAGTTCGCACATGTGGCGGCTTATACGACGGAGAATTTCCGGGTTGTCGAGTGAGTTCAGGCTTCGGAATGGAGCGAATGTATGCTGATCAGTGTCAGTCCGATTGGGGCCGGGGACACGTTTATCGCAGGAATGCTGTATGCTTTGAATTGTAAAGTCAGGAACTGGGGTCTTCTTAAAAAGCTTGCGTTTGCGAATCGGGTCGCAGGCGTGAAGGTGTCCCAGGAGGGATTCGCGGGTTTGGACCAGGTGTTGGTAACCTTCGCCTGAGCATGATAAGGATTGTGAGATTTCAAGAAAGGCTTGTCATTCGTTCAAGTTAGAACTTCTCGTCTTTCCAGCGATCGGATCACTGGCTTTTCCTTCCTTTTCTTTTCTTTTCTTTTTTTTTCATCACGAACAAGAATGAAGTGGTGATCGCGTGGTGTTGATCTGAAGAGGGACGATAACATCACGTGACCATAGATAGTTGCGGGTCTGGCGGTGAGAAACAAAAAATATTCTGCCACCAACTTTTCTCGGAAGCTTCTGCATCGAACATACCCACTGCTCGGCATTCACACATCACGATGGCGGCAGTTTACAAGACAGTTTCTAAGAAGAAAGCGCGGCAATTGACCGAGGATATGGATGAGGACTCAGATATCCCTATGGACGAGCTCCTCGAGGATGCCGATGACACGACCGACAGCGAAGAGGAGGATGAGGTGGAGGACCGTATCGCTGAGGCAAGGAAGCAGCTTGCGGCTGGCATGATGCCCAAGACTCGGGTTTTGATCTTGACATCGCGTGGTGTCACACACCGGTCAGTATTCTCAATCAATGCGCTTCAATGAAACCATGGCAATTGCTAACCCTGTCCTCCAGCCACCGACACTTGATGTCAGACCTTTGCGCTCTCCTCCCCCACACCCACAAAGAGACCAAGCTCGATACTAAGAAGAAGACCGCCGGTTACAACCTCCTGCTGAATTCTCTCGCCGACCTGCACTCGTGCAACATGATTTTCTTCCTCGAGGCCCGCAAGAACGGCCAAGATCTTTACCTTTGGCTTTCGCGCCCGCCCAACGGCCCCACAATCAAGTTCCACCTGAACAACTTGCACACCATGGGCGAGCTCGGCGCCGGTTTTGCAGGCAACTGTCTGAAGGGTGGACGGGGCGTTGTGGTCTTCGATCGGTCCTTCGACGAGCAGGGTCCGGACATGAGCGTCCCGGGCGCCGAGTACCGTGGCCTAGTCCGCGAGATGCTGCGCGGCAT
The DNA here is from genome assembly GCA_003852855.1 of Penicillium sp. MT2 MMC-2018. Lineage (NCBI taxonomy): Eukaryota > Fungi > Ascomycota > Eurotiomycetes > Eurotiales > Aspergillaceae > Penicillium > Penicillium sp. MT2 MMC-2018. The sequence goes on from PZKB01000082.1 coordinate 122,017, forward strand.
CTTCTGTGTTCCCAAGCGCGGCGTGAAGGGCATGAAGCCCTTCGTTGACCGCATTATCGGTGTTTTTGGTGTTGATGGCAAGATCTGGATTCGGGTGTACGAGATTCGCGAGTCGGAGGGCGGTGTCAAGAAGAAGGATGGTGAGAAGACTGCTGAGACTGTCCCGAAGGCCAAGGACGGACAGCCCGAGATCTCTCTGGTTGAAATTGGCCCTCGTTTCGTCTTGACCCCCATCGTCATTCTCGAAGGCAGCTTCGGCGGCCCCGTCATCTACGAGAACAAGGAGTATGTCAGCCCCAACCAGGTCCGACGTGAGGCTCGGATGGGCAAGGCCGGTCGTTATGCTCAGCGTCGGGAGGTGCAGACCGACCGTGTGGTCAAGCGTACGGATCTGGGTCTTTCGGACAACTCCTCTCGGAAACCGGATGCGCTGGAGACGAGGAAGCTGTTCGCATAAAGGGGATGGCTCTTTTCACGCGGACCATCGTGATGGTTCGACTATTTGTATATTTGGGCGACGATATGATACATGGTCTGCTTAGGCGTCAGGGCAATACCTCGTTTAGGTTTTCGTTTAGAAAAGTATTTTGCACTTGATATTTTCCTACAGCGCGTATTATTGGCATGGATTTGGTGTCATCGTAGCTCTTGTTCTGTTTTTATAGCCGAGCTTCTTCCCAAGTTCCCAATCTCTGACGGGCAGGTTACTTCCCGCGGTGGAGCTGCAGGTGGGCCCGAGGCGTCGTGGCAGCCATCTGGACCGCCAATGGGACAAGCGCGCCCCCTGATTTAAGATGAAGATTTACTCGCTACAAAGTACAGGCAAATGTTCCACGCAAGGTCAGTGTCTTTGAACGCATGTTGATTGTCCAGTAAAGGCTTTCATACACACCAAACCGCGCAGCCACAGTGACGCCCAACCCATTTCATTGCACCGGCGACCTGAGATGACCAACGGGAGGAAAAGAGCAGGACCAAGTCCGGTGGGAAGGAATCAATTTAGGTGGAACCACCCAGAGCACAAGCACACATTAAGAAAAAGAAAAGAGATGAAGTCGGAGGCGAAGAAAAGGAGAAACGGCAAAGATCCGAGTATTGGGAGCTATGTCCGGAATTGAAGAGGGGGGGGGGGGGGGGGGGGGGGGGGGGGGGGGGGGGGGGGGGGGGGGGGGGGGGGGGGGGGGGGGGGGGGGGGGGGGGGGGGGGGGGGGGGGGGGGGGGGGGGGGGG